>JARYHS010013631.1:56935945-56992995 GCA_031002005.1 Vandiemenella viatica | reverse complement strand
TTTTCCCGTTAAAAGGAAACATTTATGCTTTTTTTATTCAAGGCAGGTATCCTCTCTAGGTATGGAAACTAAAATTTTGATTTGGAAATTGACGAGTTGGAACGGCTAAAACACCGCGGCCGGACTCGAACCGGCGACCTTCGGCACTCTAACCCCTACGCTACCGATGTCTGTTCACGTAATATCCGTTGATGTGGACTTAAGTATTTTTCACGATACAAAATATTTTACTGTGTGTCGTTAGTAGCCAAGATGTTCAGTGCTTGCTTAACAGGACGCTAGGAATACATATTTCGTCACGCTTAGTAAACAGAGATAACAGTCGTTGAAACAGTGTACACATTTCGCAAAGCGCGCCGGAAATAATGCCACCGAACGCCATCTAGCCGCCACCAAATGAACTAGAAATTAAGCCCTTGGGAGATGCCGCCATCTGTGCGGGCGGTTGAGGAACTAACGGCAGCCATCTTGGTCACACCAAACGGGGGCGGCAATCTTGACCGGGCGGTGCGCTCGGCGGCCATCTTGGTCACACCAAACGGGGGCGGCCATGTTGTGACGTCACGGGTTTTCCCGGTTTCTGGCTTGAATCGGCTACTACCTCCTACTGGGGATAATTCGTTCTTTAATATTTGTGATTGCGAACGACTTTAATTATTTATAACCTTAATTTAGTTTTAATTTTTGAAAAACATGGGATGGGAAAAAATAATAAAGATCTTATTGGAAGACCGAAGAAAAATTTTCTTGGCATAATCTTCTTACAGATGAAATGAAACCAGTGACGTTTAAAATGTTTACATTTTTATTTGCCGATTTCTACTAAGCTTTTGTAAAAATCAGAAAAAAAATCTAATTTCTCGCTGTATTTACGAAATTACTGATCAGTTAATTCATTCTGAACGACTTTCTCCTTATGTTGATAGAAGAGCTAATAGCGATTTCCGTCCGGTTTATATTTTTCGCAAAATTACTAAATGAGTATTTTTAACAAATTAAAGGCTACTCCAGACAATTTTTACGACAAAAATTTATATTAATCCTTTCTTGCTGAATTTCACGAATCGGAGAGTAAATATGTTGTTAAAATTCACATCAAGCTTTTCAAAATTTATATAAGATTTATAACTCATATCTTTTGTTTGATTTGTATATACCATTTGAAAAGAAATTTCTCAAAATTGGAAGCAAACTCTTTTTAAAAAACATTTTTTACTAGTTTGCTTTATGAATGTATATATATTCTGAATTGAAGTTGATACACTATAAACCAAACTAGCAACTGACCAATTTTAATTTATATTTTCTAGTAATTAAAAATTGACCACTATTCGTGTCTCCTATGATTCAACGAAAGTGTGAGCATTCACTGCGATTACTGAAGTAGAACGTAGGTAGTTTTGAGACTTAAAATCTCTCAGCCCTGCAGCTGACCACAATCATACTTTTAAATGCCCGACTGTCACAAATATTAGTGGAATGACCACCGTTCCTTGCAATGTCTCACGCGAAACCGACAGATATGCTTATTCTTCTACCTGCTGAGAAAAATTGTTACGGATATACGCATCAGATGGATTTTTTTTTTGTTTTTGTTTTTTGAATGAAACAAACACTTGGAAAAATGGAGGAAAGGAACTGACAAGTTGCAGTAAATACATTGCTTGATTATTGTTGCCTAAATACAAGACAGTTGAGTTAAAATCTTGCAGAGGTGGGCTACGTTTCGTGAGAAGCCACGTACCGGGAGATTATTTAAATACCTACTTTCACGTTCGTAGCCACGTATTCTAGATTTCTATTCACAGAAGTTAGTTTTGTTGCGATGAAAAACTTTTACGGAAGCAGAAGGATGTAATCAGTTTTGATATGGCCTGTGTAAAATGAATTCTGTTAAACTCAGGGAAGTTATCAACCACAATGCGAAACATCATCTTGACATATCTGAAATCTTAGTACACATACAATGAAATATCACTGAAAATGAGTCCTAGAAATGTTTGAAAAAGAATCATCCGCAGAAATTACGGAAGTCAAATAATAGCTTCCTATCAGTGAGAAAACTTTTTTAAACAGGTGATAATGTAGACGTTATAATGTTACTCGCAGCCAGACCCTCTGCTTTAAATGGAAAGCAAGTTCCGAGTGGTCAAATGCTCTGTGTAAAGTTACAATTTCCTCCTTCAACTATAACAGCTATTCTACAAACCAACTGCAGAGAATAACAGCGCTAAACTATAAAAATTTGGAACAGTTTGCAGTGAAGCTCTTGATCGCAGGGTCTCCTTTTCAGCTGACTCATAATTTTAAATATTCGAAATATTAAATTATTTCAGATCCTTACGTAAAATTCGTCCTCATTCATCGCTGTTGTATTTTAGTATTTTGACACTATTTTTTTTTTGGTTCAACAGCTTCAGTAATTCGATAAATTACTGGAGACCGTTACTCAGACTTAATGAAACTTGAGATCCACGTATAACCGTTTCTTCTTTGGGAAGGTATTTTGGGGTTGTTGTGTTACCGAACTTGTTGGGTGAGTGGTTAACGCTCGAGACTGGAATTCGGAAATTCGCATGTTGGATCACCGGTCCGATTGTCCTGACTTCGGTTTTCCTTGGTTTTCCGAAGTTACTCCAAGCGAATGCCGCGACGTGTTTCCCGATTTACCATGGTTGCGATAATTGGCGTTACTTTCCCCAGCGTTCTCCGTGCCCTAATGACCTTGAAATCGACTAGTAGTAAAGCCCTAGCCAATTAAAAACATTGTTACGTCTTCACAGTATTGAACTCCATCCTTCTATAGCTGTGATGACAGCAAATTAGTTGATACATAGATTAGATTGGTGAACATAAATCAATAATTTTCTTTCAGTAATAAGCGTGCTACAGGAGACAGTTAAGATCACAGTAACAGATCACCATTAACTGATTTAAGCGATTTGACGGAAATTGTTAGATTTTTATGATCAAGAAGTTTATCCGTTCTGACTATAACTTTGCTCTTAACGTCACTTACTTAGTTGTATACAACAATGACAGTAGAACAATTTCTTCTGATAGGATGCCTGAATAGCATTTTGAATCAGTAACTGCTACGAAAACTAGTTTTATCGTATCGAAACTTTGGCTTGCCTTTCTATCTAAGTTAAAAGTAAGCCTTGGAAGCTGTACTTCTTTTCATGAAATCATTGAAATTTTTACCAGTTCTGTTGGCACTGACATTTTGGATGTCCACTTTCAAGTATATTTGTCAGTAATTTTGTGTATGTCATGGTCAACAAAATCCATGTTTTGGATTTCAGAGGATTAACGAAATAATTTCAGGCTAACAGTGGACTAGTTCATACTTGAATACCGTGGCCGGATTCCTTTACAATCCTTGGTAAATAATCTTTTCCGTGACATTTAAAAAATATAACATTCATTTAAAGACTGAATTGGTAAAAAATAAACCAAGAAAGCATTTGTGTAAGTTTATCGATACGTGCAGCCTCTCCATTATTTTAGCTTCTCAGTTGGTGTATGTTGTGATTTTAGTGATCCACAGTACATTAAACACAAGAAGAACGTAACAGTTCATGAAAATCACTTATGTCCGAGGCTGGAATCGAACCGTCTGCTCCAGGAACTACCCGAGTGCTAACCACCATTCTTCCGGGTCGGCACCCGCGATGCCTACAGTAGCAGCGGATGAGTCCTACCAAGACCGCAGCAGAGGGGTCAACTACTGTTATACACATATTGGCCAGCATTACGTTTCCTTGTTCCCAGTTTCCTGTGTATTCCTCGAAACTATATGTCTCATAAACAACAGTTACAAAATATAGAAACAATCGTTCATTGTCATTCATTATTGATTAGTATCAGCTTCTAAAATTTTCGCACTTGTTAAACTTCTGGTTGTATTCTGGGTTACCAGTTGACTGGTAACAATTTCACCCCTCAAATCAGTGCAGGTTCTTTACGGACTACTGTCGGAAGAGTTCACCATAGTATTAACATCAGAATGGAGTGAAAAGTTGGCCTACTATAATAACTTCAAGTAGCAAAAAGCGTATAAATCGCGAAATAAACTAATGATTTCAAACGTGTCCGCTAGCAATCGCAGCAGTTCGTTAATTACCAAATGTTTTAAATCCACGTCCTTGGATACTTACCAATAACGTTTTCGGTAAGAACATCAAACCAACGTTTCACCTGTCGTTTGAGTTTTAACAGCACCACCCACAGAATATTGCTATAGCTAAAAAGGCGTATTAGATTTTTGTTCTTTGCCTGTTTATGAAACACCACTAAAACCACAAAGGTGACAACAATTTGTGAAATTGTGCCTTCAACTACTGACCCCTCATCATGTTTTGTTTTTGTTTTGAAAAGAGTGTTCATTTCGCCTTAAGCAGCTTTCGTTATTAATGGTAGGTGAAAATTAGTTTTTTTTTACGCTAAAATACTGTCAACTCAGAATGCGTTGACGACATCTCATGTCACCGACAACAGTCATTTAGTTATAATTTTTTCCGTATGTTTCTAAAATAATTTTAAATGTGGTAGTAAGGGAACAACATGTCTTCATAGCACACCGCAAAATTAACTAACTTCAAAAATCTGCAATTATTTGTCAACGCACTCACCTAAAACTATCTTTACATGGCAAATATTGATTTTATCATTAATAGTTATTTTAAGTGAAAGATGATCGGTATAACGTCTTCCTTTCTTTTGACGCTAGCGTTTCTTCAAAATTAACTTTTTGTTTGAAAATGTTAACTTTTAATGTTCTGTATGGACACGTAATTTCTCTTGAATGTTTTAAAAAACTAAAATGAAGTGCTTTCAATGTCTGCACAACTCTTTTATTAACGAAATAAATCCATATTTTCGTTTCTATAACGAATATGTTAAAATATGTCACGTTTTTTTGTGAGGTGGGTGAGTCTCAATTTTGGATATTAACATGAATGTACCACCTACCGGGTATAGTACTGTCTTGGTAGATGTGTATAATGGGTTGAATAAGTCCCAGGATGAAATGTAGCGATGTGCAATTCAGGTCGTTCGGATTAATATGAGCATGGTAGTACATAATCAACCACCAACTTCAACTGATATGACCGCTTACTAAAATACATATATACATATCACTCAATTTGACCGTGGATAAGGATTAATACAGACTGGTCGCCAAAGATACAGATCCGACTACGGTAACATAGACCCAGGCTTGAGCAATATGTTTTCCCGATCTAAGTCCGCGCTTCACTTAAACAGTTCAACTTCATGTATAGTTCTCCAAACTGCTTAAAACCATCAATACTCATCAACTAAGAGCTTAAATGGCCGTCCCACGTGCATTACGCTACATACACAACTTCGCATGCTTGCTACATCATGCGCCGATCGGTCACCACTGACCCCATATGCTCACTGCCGGGCCTCCTTCTACGGAACCTTCTCATTGTCGCTAGACTAAGTCTTATTGTTACAATTATACTCTGGCAGTTTGATGACCAATTAATTATTATGCATTAGCCTTTCCACTCTACTCTTTTAGTACCAAATTACTGTCTCATCACAAGTTAATCTTCGATGAATGTTATATTCATGAATAATCCTCAATAGCAGTTTCTGTTCGGGATATATTACTCGTCATAAAATGACAAAGTGCATTCATTCGCAGCTCTCCTAACGCCTTTTACTTTGTATTTTATACTGATACTTTAGGACATGCCATTTCTAGCAACGATCGCTAGATTTGTTACCTGTAATGCAATCAGTGGAGTCAAAATAGTATATTATTCGCTTCTTTTACGAACTGTAGCGTTCATTTAGTTGGTATGTTTAACTTACTGACTATCCTCCTTCTCTCGTTCATACTCCGAAAAATTGATTTCGTTCTGCATGTTCAGTGTATATGGAATTTTGACAGGCTCACACTACAAAGTAAATATTCGTTAATCATACAACGTATTTATACTCCAATCCTGGTATTCAAGAAACACTTAACGCCCTTAAAATCTAGCAATCTTCATTTAAGTCTGCATGCTTTTAATCCACACAAATAGTCGGCATCCTGACCATAGACAGACAGACCTAAAGCTGACTTCCCACGGACTGTGCATTTGCCGGACGCGTCGGTCTAGCTACGCTATCGACATCAAACGCCCGGGTAGCTGAAATGACACTAGGCAAAGTGGTGGGGAGGTGGCTGCGAGGTGGCGAGGGCTAGCCTGTGGCGCCTGCTGATCCGTGCAATTCGGCTGCATGGCGCGGCCTACAAAACCACGGGCCGTGGGAAGCCAGCATAATGCTTACAGTTGGTGAGGGTTGTGTAGACTGGGTGCTGGTGGCCTAATGGTTCTCCAGTCTAGTCTACCTAATTGTCTCTATCCTGTTCACCCTCAACTGGCGGTTCAAAGGTATGTTCCCCTTGTCTGGCTCCTCGCCACACCATCCCTTCATTTCCTACGTCTCCGACCTGACCATTGTGTTCAGATAGTGTAATGGCAAATTTCTCCTATACAGTGGAGTGGGGATAAAACAGACTGACCTTGAGCCGCCTCTGTTAACTTGGCGGGCTATAGCATCAGTGGAAATGTTAATTGCGGAAATAAATTAATCGAAATAAGAGCAACCAGGGACATGTAAAGTGGCAGAAAATTATCTTTAAAAAAGGATAAATGATTTTTCGCCTCTTTTACATGCCCATTTAAAAAAAATTAAAATTTTCTTTCTGCGATTAACAATTTCACTGATACTACCCATGCCCCTTCCACACACAAACAACCGCCACCATCACCAGCTCGATTGTAACGGTCAAAATCACCATTCAAGTGGCTGCTTTGTCCTGGGGTTCCTGCGTGAGTTCGGTCACATTATTCTATTTTCTTGAAAAATAACATAGTCCGAAATATTTTTTTGTGTGTTTTTGGAATGTTTTTCTGGTGCTGTTGGCTTCCTCCCTTAAAATGTGTTGACTGGTAGGTAGTGGCGTAGCTAGGTCAACAAGGGCCCCGGTGCAAAAAATTTATTTTGTGCTCTCAGGCCAGACGGGCGACCTTTTTTTGCTTTGTGTGCTGGTAGAGGCCCCCTGAACTGAGGATTAGGGCCCTTGAATTGTTCTTTAGGGGCCCCTGAGCTGTGGTTGGGGCACAGCGAGGGCCCTTAGTGACGGGCTCCTGTGTTCTCAGGGCCTCCTTAGACGATGTAGAGCTAAAAAAAAAAAAAAGATCGCCAGTTTGCCGTGAAGGCTCGTGGGCCCTCTAAACTGCGCTTGAGGGCCCCTAGAGGTGCACTTAGGGGCCCCTTGAGGTATGCTTGGGGGCCCCCTGAGCGTGAGGGCCCCGGTGCACTGCACCGCCTAGCCCCATAGTAGCTACGCCCCTGCTGGTAGGTATAGTTTAGCTTTCCATATAAACGATATAGACGTATAAATTACAATTCGGCTTCCGACACTGAGTTAAAATTCAGTGGAGCGTTTCAACTTTCTGACAGCTAAAAGTGTCAACTCGAATACTAGTAGCAAAAGCGTAGAGGGTAAAAAAATGATAGCATTAACGGGCCGAGGGTGCCTTGAGTCTTCTCACGTTAATATTTCAGGACTTTTAGCGCCTCATCTCCAGGCAGTGTCTCGACTTCATCTTAAATGGATTAGCAGCTTGTTGGAAGTTGTTAGGAGCGTCACTCGCTTTGCTTCTCAGCTTCCCGGTAGAGTTTTGAGTTTGCACAGCCCCCTCCTCTGTTCGCTCTATCTTTACCGTTCTATCTGATTACCTGTTTCGTGAAGTCAGATATGGCTTCCTTGTCTCTGAAGCAAAGTCAGTTTTGCATGGGTAAAAGAAAAAAAATGCTCACATTAATCTTTCTCTCTCTCTCTCTCTTTCTCTCTCTTTTTTTTTTTTAACCGCGGTGCTAAATTCTCATTTTCTGACCGTCTGAAGTTGTACAGACTGCCGCTCGAGGGAAGGTAGGGCGTTGGTGTCGGTGAAAAATGTGCCTGGGAATGAAAGCTGCAGATTACGCGGCGAAATACAGCCAATTAAAATATTTTTTCCGACATTATCTCGCCGGATTTTGGAAGTGCTTTTTTTATGGGAGCGTTAAACCGCAAATAGGCTCCAAATATTAGGAGGGAACATTTTGTTGTGCGTGTTAAAAGAGCGTTTGTAAGACTGTAGTCCACGTTACAGGGTTTCTGTTTTATGTCTGTCGAGTTTTCTTTGTATTCACTAGCGTCTATACGGCAGCAGAGAGTACCTAACGGAATTGTCCTGATACTTATCAAAACTTATCCACCTCTCATAAAAGATATCAATCTTCTCTTTTTCATTCATGCTCTACAATAACGCATTTATCTAAAACTAGCAGAGTTCCCGGCGTTGCCCGGTTTTATTGGCGTTGATTTACCATACACTGTTTTTATTCACGCAATGAGAAACGTGTACCAAGTTTCATACAATTTGCGCCATCAATTTCCGGAATTAAAGCAAACCTATATTCACCCGCACCCTACCAGGAAAGGAGTGGAATTTGATTTACCCGTACACTATTTTTATTCGTCTGAACAGATTCATACTTACCAAGCTTCATTGATTCCTACCTGCCATTTCCGATACTAAACTAAACCATGATTTAGCAGAATGGGGTGGTTTTGATGCTTTGATACAGAATGTCAGCTTTCATTTTAGTCCAGGTTACATTTGCTAACATTGCTGCTCGAAATTCAAAACATTACGCATATTATTACATACCACATACTTAAAAATGTATCTGGAATGTGTTTATTCCAGCATCACGCAAAAAATACATATTTTGAATGGGTTTTCAGAATTTGAAAGTTTGGGTTCAAAATTAAAATTTTACCTATGTCTTTAGCCGTTTCGACACATTTACTTTACGAAAAATCAATCTTTATCTGAAAACTGCTGAATCGATTTTGACCGGGTTTTAGTAGCGTCAAACATTAGATGTGTTTCATTGTGCTGACTCATCTGCCGCTGGAACTAAAAAATTTCTAATTATGCTACTTCATGTGGCACTGTAGCTCAAAATTGAAATATATTCCGAACCTGTATAGTTGAATATCGGGTATTCAAAGTTGTGTATCAAGTATTCGGTAATAAACGAGAAATGGAAAAAGAAATTCTTTACTTTCGATTTACTTCAGGGAGTTACAGACTAGCGCCATGGCCATCACGGAAACTGGATTACTAAACAATGCAATAAATTATAAAATGAATAAAAGCTGCTTTGTTGTCCTAAACTGTTTTTAAATGCAACACTAAAGGCTTAATACAACGTTCTATTTATATCAAGAACCATCAGCGTACACATTAATTATTATGAACAGAATGACTTTACTTTCGCTCCAAACGCCAGATATTTTTGCCTGACATTCGATATATCGAGAACTTAAATAGATTATAATACGATTGAAAGCTATATTATGTCAGAAGCTCACGTGTGTAGTGCAGAATGTAATACTAAAACGTTGTTTTCCTAAACCGTATATGATATGTGCTAAGGGGGCATCCATAAATTACGTGAGGTGTTTTTCCGGATTTCTGGACCCCCCCTCCCCCCTGGTGAGATTTCGTGAGATCTGGCCGGACCCCCCCCCCCCCCCCCCTCTGGTGAGATCTGGTCCGTGAGAACCCTCCCTAGAAATCGCCCTGGAAACTTTTCTTTTAGGTCACACCCTAACTTTTTTGACGAAATACCCTCCTAAAACCGACTTTGCCGCAAATTTGAGACTTTTTTTTTTTTGCTCCACTGTCCCCAAATTTTTCGCAAAATCTCACGTGAGATTTCTGTAGACCCCCCCCCCCTCCCCCTTGGTGAGATCTGGTGAGATTTCGCCGGACCCCCCCCCCTCCCCTATTTCACCTCACGTAATTTATGGATGCCCCCTAATAGAGATTGTGGTCAAAGAAAATCACTGTTGTTTTTTTCGTCATTAATTTCTCTCATTCAATACGGACTTCTACGGCGTTTAATAACTGAACATCTCGAATTTAAGGAATTAATATTTCATGTTTTGTTTAGTGTGGAATATGCAAAATAATTATTATTGTAAATTGCATTTATTGCGTTCATTAAAGGCCATAGTCAGAGATATTGCAGTTGTGTCTTTTGTGTGGACTGTGGAGCATGCAACATCTAGTGATTCAAACTTTGGTATTTGTCGTCATAAGTTCATAATTTCATTTAAATCTCCGTAATGATGTAATGTTGAAATATAAGACATGCCAAACAACTGAACTGAGATTGTAAGCTTTAAAACGATGAAAACCCCATCGAAATTTGCTTAGTAGTTACCGAGTTTTTGTTTTACAAATATATCCGGTTTTATTATTTATTATTATTTATAGATTGTTTCATCACTCAGGCCAACTGTTATTGTAACGTCCAAAAAAAAGGCAACATTAGAGATTGAGTATATATTAGTTTGAAATCCTATGAAATACAATTGACAGATGTCTCCAATGCATTTCATTTTACATATCTACACAATTACCCTTTTCAAGGAACTTGAGAACGTTAAATTTAATTTAATTTAATTGCGATGGAGCACATGCCTCGGTACATATCTACCACAATTTTTTGTTTTTAACCTTAAAATTCTATATCACTGCCAACATACTTTTGCCCTTTAAGAAATTAAGTTTTAAATTCTTCCAGTGTTTAGTAAATTGTTCATCATTTATCTTGGAAATTTATCATAATCCTCGTTTCCGTTACCTACAAAAGAAAATTTTCCCACTCCTCTTCCCTTCCATGTACTACTCCTAATTCCTCCTCCAACATACATACATTTTTTTTTCTTATTGCTTTACGCCTAGTCGACGTCGAGGTCATTAGAGGCTGGATGGGACTGGAGACAAGGAACGGGAAGGAATTCAGCCATGGCATTTTGAAGGAAGCATCATAGCATTCGCCTGGAATGATTTGAGGAAACCATGGAAAATCCAAATCTGGATGCCAGGATGGAGATTCAAACCCGCGTCCTCTTGAATGTGAGGCCAGAGCTTTATCGCGCACTCAACATGCTCGGTTTGGTTTCTGCATATATTGAAACTATATTTATTTTCTGACATATCAGTTCTTATGTTCAATAAGTGTATCTGGTGTCTTGTTTCATCTTTGATGGTAAAGTTGATACACTTCTTTGGACATAACAATTAACATGAAAAACCATATTGGTAATCAAATATCGCAACATTTCTCAATGGTGTTGAATACATACTACAGGTAGAAGATCACAGTGCTGTCATAGTGGCTTCTTTTACGTAACTTCAATTTAAAATGAGGAATCGTATAGAATATAGAGTATTATATACTTCCGTGCTCCTGTCTGAGAGGAGGTTTATGATGGTTGTCGAACTAACTTGATGTTGTTCATGTGCTTCTGGTAAGCGTAAATAAGGTGACTGGAATATCCTTCCGACTGATGATCACAGTCTCACTGTGAAGGATCTCAGTGGAAAATTATACACAGGTCACCCGGAGGATTTAAAGCGCAAGGTGGAATGTCAAGTGAGTTTCGTGACAGCATAGACGTCGTCCGGTCGGAGTACTGTCACCTAAAGTCGGTTAGCATCATGCGATACCAAATGTCAGCGACAGCGAAGGGGGCGAGGAGCCAAAAATAGCCCACTCGGATTTCTGGCACATTTCCAGGCCCCATCAGTCACGCAGGAATAACGTCACCCCCGGCTGCAGTTCGGGCGTTATCGGCGCATTAACACGGCGTAATGGTCGTACACGCATACTGATCGCAAAACGCAACACACCGGCGGTAAAGTTTTAACATCTATACAAAACTGTCCAACGGCGTTTTTAACACTTACTTTCTCCGCAAACGGCAGCAGAAGGAAGATATGCTATCTCGAAAAATTTGTGCCACTAATGTCACTGAACGCAACGGCTGCGTTTAAGTGACGCCATAATGGCCTAGGGAATGCTAGATTGGCCTTCACTTCTTCTGTCAAAAATTATACGATACTTATACAGAATAACAAGAAATAACTGCACAAAGCTTACGAAGTTCTTCGAAAGATGTTAATTCTCGCTTTCCTTGAGGTAGAATGTCCTTCGATCCGCGAATGTTACCCCAAACAAAAAGAAAATTGTTTGGAAAGTCCAATAACTTTTAAATGTTTAACTGCTCATCAGACAGTGACTAAACTGCAGTATAACCTCTCTTTACTCTAGCCTCTTCCTCTTAAGTGTTCTGCCTTAAGAAGTTCTTGATAATATGTCATCTATATATTCACTACTCGTCCATTTTTACCGCTATTCTCCTCATCCTGATGTCACTGTTCTGTATTTCAGTATTATCTATAACTTGTAAGCGTAATGCAGTAACCAATTTCTATTTACAAATCCGACACTCTTCAAAATATTTCTGCTCGCATCAACTTTCAATAGAACCAGTACAACTGATCTTCTCCGTCCTCCACCACAACCAAATGTCTCCATCATCTTTCTTCCAGTTTTCCTGGATTCCAAGCCTCTGATTCACATAGCTCTTCACTCCATAAGGAAAAAAAATTCAGTATCTTCCTTAATTCTTTCGCCAGAAGGTTGAATTGTCGTCATCTTTTTTAATTGTTGAACCTTTCTTTTGGCATTACAATGGTGCAACTTACTCCCGCTCAACAATGTATTTTTATTCTTCCCAAGGATTCACTAAAAAAAAACTATGATTGGAACTGTTCTATGCATCCTAACATTGCATAGGAACCAAATCGTATACTTCATTTTAGCTGCTTACTATAATATTGTTAGTCTGATTTTCTCTAAGTATAAACCGTATCATTAACGTTCCGATTCCACTGCAAGCAGACTTTATCACTCACACCATGGAAAGCAGATCATTTGAACTGCATGAGCCTAATGCATGAAACACTGGGCATTTTTATGTAGCTTTCATATTTACTGTAAATATTTCTGTTGGTATTTTACCATCTGGATCACAGACCTTTGCTGTATAAACTAAGTAACCAACAACAAAAGAATTCAGGTAAACCACGAAATCATTTTTGGCTTCTTTAAGTACTTACAGATAATTCAATAATTTCACTGTAATAATGAAGCCTCTACAAAAGAGTTCTCTTAATGTTCGAGGTGAAATAAATTGCCTGTAGTTCCATAATATAGAAAAGTATTTTCTTGATTGCATTAATTCGTGTTCAGTAAATCTGAATTTTTTCTCTCTGTGTTTCAGGTAAGCATGAATTTGACCATCGATGCCTTCTATCAATCGTTCAGTCTGTGAGTACTGTAATAATTGTTACACTATGTGTACGTGAGCTGAACCACGTAGCTGACGCATCGTTCGGTGGATTCTGAGAAATACGAGCGCTCGTAAAACGGGATATAATCCATTATATCCAGTGTGGCTGCGCCAGTTAGTTGCAATATTATTCGTAAAACGAAAAAATGTCGGTGCAAAACCATCAAAACTTCAGTGGTGTCATAAATTGTTTTAGTTGTCAAATGGGTCGTTTATTACTTCCCCTTGATTTGACGGTGTTATGTCAAATAAACTGTTTTGCTGCAAAATAATTGCTGCTAAACTATATTTCACCAGCGCCTGAAAATTTGGGTTTCTGAAAAACGAAAGATGGGAGAGCCAAATTAATATATGCTTCCTGCTATGAAAATGTTCGTAATAGTTCGGAGACAATTAAATACTTTTCCTTTCTGTATCTCATTTTGGTGACAGATATCATTTCGCTCGTATTTTTCTGAGATGAAGAGGAATAAGATACTGTCTCAGAAATTCTTAGATGATTTTTTTTCTTCATCCATAAAAAATTATTCGATGTATATATAGGATCGATACCTCACCGTACAGTTCGTAACCTTTTAAGCTATGTGCTGCTCACAGCTTGCAATTGTATATTGTTTTTTTTTTTTTTAGGTTTTGTACTGTCTGACCCGAAGCAGTTGTTTTCTACCTGTTTTTTGCGGATTGATTCTCCCCTATTTGTACGAGTATAGGAACATATTTCATTTATAGTCCCCTTTTTCCCACATGTAAACTGCTGGTTAAGAACACTAGACCATTGTCCCATTTGCACCATCTAGATTTCAGTTTTCCATGGAATCCCGAAATCGCTTCAGGTGACTGCCAGGATGGTTTTTTCATGATAGCGTAAGCCTCTAATGATCCATTCATCGAGGACTGCCTCTGCCGTCCTTCCAACCCCTCTCCCGCAACCTCACCCCTATTTTTGATGGCAGAGGTGACACTGGAACTTAAGGGAAAGAGTAGACTCTGGATGACTAGAAGAAATTTGCATTTGAAATTTCCTGAACTTAACAGAGACACACGTTCGTAGCGCTACATGGTAACATCCCTGACATATACAGATTGTACGAGCATCGGGACAGATTTTTTTTTTTTTTTTTTTTTTTTTTTTTTTTTATTTATTTAATTTATTGGCATTTGGGCTGCGCACCCATACAGCCATGTACAGGTTACATGGATACTACAATGTTATGGTACAGTCCATATACATAATCATACAAGATCAGATGCAGTGAGAGTATTATCCTCTAATTAAATCTAGACATTTTATAGGAAGTGGTTCGACATGTACAGGGGTAAGATATTACAGTTAGCTTTGACATCTGCGTAGGCTACTTTGGCTTATCCATGATGATACAAACTGGGGTTGTTTACAATATACATAACTTATAATTAGATCTAATTCATACATAACATCAGTGAAGGAGCATTGCTGTCCTAGGGTGTAGTGTCATCACCCGGACAACACGCTTGATATTATAACCTTGCTTATGTCTCACAATAAATATTAACATTGTACAATGACCTGTCTATATAATGTTACAGATACATATATGTGTCTATTAGATTGTAACACCAATTCTTTTCATATGTTGATATAAAATCTTGTAGATCGCGTAGTTCTCTGTTGATAGGAGTGTGGCAGCGCATGTGGGTAACGGGATTCCTGCTTACATATACAATTGGGCGTGTCCATGACGTGAATACGGTGGAGATGTTGTTTGAAGCATCCGTGGTTGAATTTGAGTCTGGCGATGCATGTGCTAAACCTGCGAGTGCATTTATACTTCTCGTACCACTGCTTGGTTGGAATCACCGGGTGTATGAGGCCATAATGGTGGCCTCTGGTCGTGATAGATTTCTTCCACTCCATATTCCACTTGGATAGTGCAATGTTTTTGATGAGACATACAGCGTCAGGATAGGGAATCTTGTTACTGTCTGTTATACCGCTACGTGCGGCTTGTTTTGCGTAGCGGTCCGCCATCTCGTTTCCACGGAGGTTACAGTGAGCTTTGACCCATTTGAATTCTACTGATTTGTTGGAGCGTTTTAATTCTTGGACTACGTTCACGATGTCGTACACACGTTGATCATTGTGCCATTTACTGTGGTGGTATTTTAGTGACATCAGGGCCGACCTAGAGTCCGATAGGATTACAAAGGCTGTGCTTGAGGAGTTTTTAGCGTAATTGAGTGCTTCGAGTATGCCCCTTAGTTCTGCAGTCATGATGGAACATTCCGCAGGAAGCTGGAATAGTCCCTTTACGTCAAATTTTGGAGTGAAGAAAGCACATCCTGCCGCGTCTGGGAGCTTAGATCCGTCCGAGTATATGTGTTCCGTTTGGGGACGATTGTGCAGAAATTGGTACACATTTGTTCTGTGGCTTTCCGGCTGGGGCGTTCGCTTCCATATCTGTAAACACTTCCAAGTTTGTGACGGTGCTCCAATACGAGGGCTCATAGGATGGCATTTTTGTGTTTTGTCGAATGCTCGTACATATCTTGTAGGATTCTAAATATTCCGCAGCAACTGGAGGCGTTTTTCTTCTTTACCCAGTATTTGGCAGTAAGGCATTGCATTGCGAGATCGTGAATTGCATTCATCAGACTACTACCAGCATATTGGCTGTGTTTGAGGAGGAATTTCGAGGTAAGAAGGCTCCTGCGGATGTTTAAAGGGGGTTCGAGTGCCTCGACTAAAAGCGCGTTCGTGGGCGTCGATTTCATTGCGCCTACACATGCCCGGAGAGCCTTATATTGGGCTTTGTCCAGCTCTTTGAGTAGGGTTTCCGATGCTGACCCATAGCATATACATGCATAGTCGAAGTGAGGGCGCACCAAGGATTTGTATATCCTTAATAATATTGCGGGGTGGCCACCCCACTTGATGCTGGCAATTGCTCGAATGAGATTGGTGGCCATATCGCATTTCTTGATTATGTTTTTTATGTGCGTACCCCATTTGAGTTTGTTGTCGATCCATACGCCCAAATATTTCACCGTGCTTTTTACGGGGAACGTGAAGGGTCCTAACTTTATATCGACCCTTGCGGGCATTCTATGACGGGTGTATATGGATACGGCCGACTTCGTAGGTGATATGTCAAAGCCATTGTTTGAATTTATCCATTTCCGACGACAGCTTCCGGAGGCATTCTTCCCATGAGTCTCCTATTATGAATATACAAAGATCGTCGGCGAATTGGAGGATGGTGATACTGCCACTCATAGTATGGTGGAGGTCACAAGTGTACAGGTTAAATAGCAGCGGCGCAAGAACGGAGCCCTGAGGCAGGCCTCGATTTGTTTTCCTGGATGCCACAGGGGAACCTCCCCGCGATACTACAAGCCACCTGTCTGAAAGCAGTGCCAATAGATTTCCCACAAAGACTTGTGGGATCCCTAGGCGGTGAAGTTTCTTAGCTAGTATCGGAAGGGATACATGGTCGTATGCGCTGTTTATATCGATGTATGCGGCGATCATGAATTTGTTTTTGGTTAAGCAAGAGTGGATTTTCGTTGTTACGTGTGCTAAGATATCCTCCGTGCCTTTACCTCTTCTGAATCCGTACTGTGTTTCAGGGAGGAGCGAGTGATGCTCTAGCCACCATTCCAATCTCTGTTTGATCATGCGTTCCAGGATTTTGTTGGTACAAGACAGTAAGTTTATGGGTCTGTAGGAGTCCACCCTGCGGCCGTCTTTCCCTGGCTTCCTCACGGGAACCACCCGAGCTGTTTTCATCTCCTTAATTTGAATTCTATTCGCCCAGATCCTGTTCAGAATACTGCACAACTTTGTTTTTGCCGAGACTGGCAGGTTCCTCAGCATGGCGTAATGGATGTTGTCCGGACCTGGCGCTGTGTCAGATCCATGGTTTAGAGCAGAGTTGAGTTCGTTTAATTGGAAACGGGTGCAGCAGGAAGTGCGGCTCAGGCGCCTTGGGTTCTTCAAGGTTGGGTTCCACCCAAGCCGGGGTTAAGGAGATGAGGATGTTTTCCAGGATGTCGTTCGTTATAGGAGAGGTTCCAATTGCCGGGGAGGCTGAGTGCTTTAATTTCCTCAAGTTGTGCCATATTTCAGGTATAGGCGTATCTTTGTTGAAGGATTCGCAAAACTCGTTCCATTTATCTCTTTTCTTTCTCTTGACTATCTTCTTGACGTTAGCCTGCGCTCTGCAGTGGGCCAGGTAGTTGTCCAGCGTGGGGCAACTTCTAATGCACGTAGAGTGTCTCTGCGTCGTTGCACCGCTTCCCTACATTCGTTGTCCCACCAAGGTATCCGTTTGTTCTTCAGAAAGTATACAGGTTCTGTGCGGGAATGGAAGCGTAGCAGCTTGATTAATATCGTTTATCAAAAGGCGGTAATCCGACACAGCATCAGCTCCGCACTCCCAAGATGATGTGAGTCTGTTCCAAGCCAATTTCAAATTTTTTCCCAGTCAGCCTGGTGAATTTTTCCATTTGTTGGTAGGGAAGATGAACCGTGGCGCTGAGGTGTCAGAACTGAAGCGGAGTAGGATGGGTAGGTGGTCAGATCCCATCGTGTCTTCGACTATTTCCCAAAGAGATGTCCACGGCTATATTCGCCGATACACAAGAAATGTCCACTGCAGAAGGACCCTGGCCTGGCGCATTGATCCTGGTGGTTCGCCATTGTTCAATACAACCATGTCTTCTTCCTCTAAAATAGTTGCTATAGTGTTACCCATTTCGTTTGTACTTGAACTTCCCCATAGAATGTTATGGGCGTTAAGGTCTCCTAAGAGAAGGACCGGTTTCGGTAGGGGTCTGAGGAGGTTCTTGACGGCTGCTTCGATAACTTCTTGTTCGGTGGTCTGTACATTGATACGATGGTGACCTCTTTCTTGCTGAGACGGATTCTAGCCGCACATATATTAAATTCCGTATCTTCCGTTCGGAGGTGTATTGGTTCATAATAAATAGAGTTTCTAATTAGTATGGCAGAGCCCCCGTAGCCATCAGGACGATCTGATCTAATGGAATTATACCCCTTGAATAAAAATCGTTCGACTGGCTTCAGCCAAGTCTCACTGATGGCCATGACGGCCACCTTATTCGTTGAGGAGTATTGCAGCAAACTCTCTTTGTTGGCACTGACGGATCTTGCATTCCATTGTAGGATGATCTCGTAATGCGGGGCTGTTCCGATGTTTCTAACCGGAGCCGCCATTGTCTATCCCGCTTATGGACAGGGAACGGAGCAGAAGTTGTTTACATTAGGGGCGTACAGGGAAGGATCTTGCAGATGGTTTCCTACCAGTTGATTTATCACACTCATTATTATTTCAAACATTTTGTTGACCGAGGATTCTGTAGATGGTACGTCAGAATGGTTATTTACCGGATGGGGAGGGTATGGGTTGCGGACGATCGGTTCGATTGTGCCTATTGTACGGAATCCAATAGTTTTTGTAGGACCTGTCTACCGCACTGCTTGTGGTTCTGCCCGCTTTTCTCTGACTTTCGGAGCTAGGAGGGTGAACTTGGTTCCTGACCGAAAAGGATGGAAGGGAGTTCTCCAGGTCAGTGGGGGTGTTGACCAGCGTAGGAGTGGCCTGTGGTATCTGCGCCTGTTGGGGAGGATAAATCGGGACGTTAGGTGGGGCGGTTGTAGGATTATGCTGTGCTATGTTCCAACCACTTTGGTCATAGATTCCTTCGTGGGTGGCCATGATTGGAAATTGCATGTTCGCTCTTCCTAGGCTCGCCGCCATACTGGCGTACGATGGGATGGTGATTTTCTCTAGGGCTTGCTTATAGCTTAGATTTTCCTGGGCCATCACCTGTTTGATCTTCTTTGTTTGACGTATTCGGGGCACTGTCTGTCAAAGGATGGGTGACCGCCGCTGCAGTGGACACATATTGGGGTACTTGGGTTCACACATTCTGTTCCATCATGTGGATTTGTGCAAAAGGGGCATCGTTTGCTGCTTCTGCACTGATTGCTGGGGTGCCCAAAGCGGAGACAGTTAAAGCACTGCATTACCGGCTTAATATAGGGTTCTACAGGACATCTCACTCCATGTATATAGACATAATTGGGGCGCCTCTGAGCTTTGAAAGTTAGGAGACATACCGGAAGCGGGATTTCCTTCATTTGCTCATTTTCTTTCGATTTTCTAATAAACCTTTTGACCTTCACTACTTGATATTCACACCTCACAACCTCCATTATTTCTTCCTCTGATATTTCGGTCATGACGTTCCTAATAATCCCTTGCTGTGTAATGAGAGAGAACGGAATGTAGGCCCTTAGGCCATTTCGCTCCCAAACAGAACTCGTGATCAGGCTGTTGGCCGATGCTGCCGACCTCATTTCAATCTTGACGCGATTTCGCCCAGCAGGGGCTATCTGGATTATGTTGTTACCTATATCCTGACTGAGGGAGTACATGATGCGGCCGATAGCCATTGGGTGGATGCGTCCAATGTTTTTGTCCTGACTTTCTATATACACGTGGTAGGGACCTAGATCATAACTTTCATAATGTGCTGGCGCCGCCCCATTTACCTGCAGGGTGTTGTTTTCTGTGGCCGTTGCTGGCTGCTGTCGCTGTGCATGTTGCGGCTGCGATGCGTCCATACTCATGTCAGCTGGTGGCGGAGGATGCCATGAGGAACGGAGAACCTTGCTGCTTCCGCTACTGGCGCCGGTGCCGATGTCGTTTGCGGAGGCGAAGGGGCGTTTCCTGCGGTATATGTGCTACCACTTCATCTTCTCTTCTCGATTGCTGGTCACGTTGGATTAAAGTAGGATTGAAGATTGCTGGTGGAGTGTTTACAGTATTGAGACCTGAGCTGACCGCGTCCATGGTTGCACTCGTATCACCGCTATTGCTCTGCGATTGGAACTGCACATGGCTGCCACTAATGTTGTCTTCGTCTGCTGGGCCTATGATTGTCTCACCATTTGCCTGGCAGAGTGTCGACGGCTGAGCTGGAGCTGGCCGCCTTCGCCATAGTCCCCGCCGTACATGACGGCGGGAGGCTATATTGACTTAACGGATGTGTGTACTTGATAAACTATTGCACTATTTCACTTCGAGAGTGGGAAAATATCCCCGGAGAACTAGTCCGTAGTACCAGGAAAACACTGCCCGGAGACCGCGAAGCACTTAACCGCACACAACGCTGATGCGCGAGTATAAGGAAGTTTACACTACGAGAGCTGAGACTCGACTGACAGATTTGTTGTTTGCAGTGACAGCCCCTCTGTTGCGTTGCTGGCTTGTTTTGTTTGTCCGTATTTACGCTCGGCAGTCGATTCGAAAGATCGCTTTGTCGTGTTTGTTCAATTGTTCTGTTGTGAAATACTAATGGACAGGTGATGACTGTTACGCTGCGTGTGTTTTATACCTAAGGAAAGACAAACTAATACTAAAAAATGTTTCTGTCGTTTTGATAAAAGGAAGTTTTCTTTTAACTTTGGAGGCAACTGATTACAAAACGTATGTCAAGTTATAACGACCATGCAGGAGCATTGGAAAAACGTTATTTTCACACAACATTTTTACAAAAACAAAGGCGGCAGTGTCCGACATGCCTAAACCGAGAACTTTTCAGTAATTTTCTACTGTGTGGAACAGAAACCTGCTCACAATCAAAGCTGATTCAAAATATCGTACGATGTATCACACTGTGGTCTAAGGATCCTTCCTTGACGGCGCTACTAGCTATTAACATAATTCAAAGAATACGGTTTAGTCTTTATGCTCCTGGTATTCCAGAGCACACGGGTTCGATCCGCAGTCCGACCAGCCAGGTTTCTGTTTTACAATGGTTTACACATATTACCCCGAACGAATGCCGAAATGATTACTTCTTGCCCACAGTCCTGTCTTAGTTGTAATGATGTAACGAGCCGTAAATCGCTTTTGTTAAAAAATATTCATGTTCATTTTATTCAGTTCAGAAGAGTCTTTCCTTAAACAACATGTGCAGGGAAAGTACAACTCAGATTTTAAGGAAAATCATTTCTCATAAAAAAAAATATTCGGTAATTTGACATCCATTAATTACGTGAACTCAAAATAGGAGCAGGGGGTCCAGCAAAACATCACCAAATCTCATTTAAAGGGAGAGGGAGCGGTCAATACAAGTCACGCGTCAATTTTTACACCATTTTTCTCCTCTTATTTTACAAGAAAAAAAGTAGTACATAGGAGACATCAGTATTACCGCTTGAGTTTAGTGACATGATGTAAAATACATGAATATACAAATAAATTTAATTATTCAAAAATTAATAAAATTATAAGGCAAATCTCACATGATGGGGACGGGCAGGAGGTTCCCACCACATCTTACCAAGTCTCACCAAGCGGGAAACGGGGGAGGGTTCAAACTTAAGAATAAACATCTCACGTAATTAACAGACTCCCCTAAAGGAGCGTCCATAAACTACGTGGAACGGTCTAGGGAAAGGGGGAGGGGTTAACTGGAAGGCTACGCTGTGCTACGTTGGGGGGGGGGGGAAGTTTTGAGCCAGGCCACGTAGCACGCAGCTTTCCATTCATATGATTTGTCGTTGTTAATATAAGTTACAGAACACACAACAGCATGTGAATATTTATTTGCTTCATTTAATTATCACTGTATAAAATTTACAATAGTCAAACAAGAGTAAACAGTACAAAATGTCTTCTGGAATCAAAAGGGGAAAAAAGCTACGTGTTACGTGGGGGGGGGGGGGGTAGATGCAAAAGCCATGTTGGCGAGGGGGGTTAACCGGAGGCTAAAATAGAGCCACGAGGTTTATGGACGCCCCCTAACGTCATTTTTATCTCGAAGATATATATTGGCCACAACATCTTTACAGTGAGGAAACTCAGTTATCGCTAGGGTTAAGTGCATCACATCTTCTTTTGTGTCTGAATAGTCTGAATGTCCGGTGCATGTTTCGAACAGCGGTTCGCCTGGAAAACGGCGCATCCGGGCATGGCCATCGACCTGGTGTAAAAATAAATGTGATTCTCCCGATCAGGTGATACATTTCCATTGTCCAGTTTCGACTGATCTCGTGATCACTGCGTCTTAACTGATGATGTCGTTGGGTCAACACGGGAACCCGTCTGAGACCGTCTGTGCAGAACTCCTGTTCAACAGTGTGCGCTTAAAGATGTGCTCCAAAAATCTTCTGCCTGGACCAGCATTATATTCTGCTGTCAGATCTGCCACAGATCTATCCTGCTTTACAGGCGGGAAAGCCACCAATCTCCACGTTCAATGATGTGGTGGGCATGAACGTCCAGCACACAAGGCTGGTTCACACTGCTCTAGTAATTTAGTCGAGTGGCGAGTATTTTGATAGCTAAGGTACTCGCTACTGTTCAAAAATCGTTCGCACTACGGTCGAGTAGAGTACACAAGTTTCGTGGCATTTTGCCAGATGAACAGGCTGCAACGCAATCAAATGAAGGAGCTGGTACAGCTTATGTTAATCGCTAGCTTAGAAGATGTGGATGCAGAAGTTTATGCGATAAAGAACAAAAAAAAAAAGCAATGGCTACGAAAATGGGTTAATAGAAGGGAAGAATTGTCTTCTGGAAGAATTAGCATTAGAAGATCCCTAAGAATAGTTTGAAAATGTCTGAAAGTTGTGTTAATGAAAATGCAATCGCAAATTCAGCGTGAAGATACCTATTTAAGAAGTACAATTTCGGAAATTACAAAATTACAGGCAGTTCTCTACTTTATTTCCACCGGATGTAGTTTAAGGACAGTCACACCTCGTATTTATACGCGGAAAATCAGCTATTTCCTAATGCATGACGGTGTGAAAGAATCTATGAATTAAAGAAACTGAACTAATGTTTCGTAGAGATGCATCCAGTAAACTGAATCATTGTACTGAAGGAATGCAAACTGTTTCAGTACCTGCGCCTAAATTTTTTGACTACTTTTTTTAACTACTGCGAGTAGATCATTCAACCAAAATAAAAAGATTTTTATCGCGTTAGGTAGTACTTTTAATAACAACAGTAACATTATCTTATTGTATAATCTAGAAGCTATTATCATAAAATAATTGATAAAATTGTACACTAAACAGATATATATCTCACCAAATCCAGGTATGTTTGTTTTATTTTCCAAATCCATGTGTGTAAATTGCTTCCTTGTTTTTATAGTGCGGGGACTTAATATTCTACAAGCATTCATGTTCTACATATTTAGAAACAAATTTTAAAATTGTTTGTTCGCTCCAGCGAAACAACATTTTCCCGGCAGCTAATGAAGCGGACTTGAACAATAGGTTCAGCCTTGTTGAGCCGCTGAGCGAGTGGGCAGTGGCGCGTGGTGGGGGGCGCTACTCGCCCGGTTTAATAGAACAAAACGCTCGACTAAATTTTCATTGTTCACACACGTTTAGTTACTAAATTGCTCGCTACTCGACTAAATTACTAGCCTAGTGCGAACCAGCCTATAGTCGCCTACTTGTGGTACCACCGTCCTTCAGCCACTACAGTAATACGCGAACAACCGACCAGCTACGCTGTTTCCGAGATGCTTGTTTCCAGGCGCCGGACCGTAACAATCTGCCCTTTATCAACATCACTCATGTCAGTGGACTATCTCTTAGCTACACGTATCGTCCCTACAATGACTCCCCACGCATCTCTGATCTACTCATATACTTTTCTGACCGCATGACATGCCCGTTACGTCACTAGACGGCATTTAATCACCGAGCGGGGCGGTGTAACGGTTAGCGTTCTCGCCTCGCATTCGGGAGGACGGCGGTTCGAATCCCCCTCCGGGCATCCAGATTTGGGTTTTCCATGGTTTCCCCAAATCACTCCAGGCAAATGCCGGGATGCTTCCTTCAAAAGGCCATGGCCGAATTCCTTCCCGTTCCTTGCCCCCATCCTTGCCCCCCCATCCTTTCCCGTCTCTAAAGACTTCGATGTTAAAAAGAGACGTAAAGCAGTTAAAAAAAAAAAAGCATTTAATCTCGCGGTGGGCAGTGGTCATAATGTTTCCACTCATCAGTGTGTGGGAAGTATATTATTTTGAACTATTAAACGGCTGTTAGCTGATTGGAGGAGTGTATTCCCTGAATTAATCTAGGGAATTTATCTTCCTCCACTGTGCGCAGTTGGCTTTAATATTTGCCAAATCTGTTGTATCATTAATTTCTTCCTGCTAGCCGTGGTAGCTCGTATAACGTGTCGCCAATAAAGTTACCATGCTCATGGGATGTAAAATAAATGGAGCGCGTAATGACTCATTCGACGAACATAAACCAGATTTTATGTATTGTGCGGAACGACGCGAGCGCAGTTTGTGTTGCCTCTAAATAGAAACTGAATATTTAATGTTGGCTGTGTAATTTAAGCAGAATGATCCGTGGGGATGTTTTTTGCGGCGCATTTCACGCTTGTCACCACTTTTGATGTGTTGTCGCGCTGGTAGTCGAGCAATGTCAATCAACCTACTGTTCAAATGGTTTGTTTGAATTCCTGATAGGTCCATCTCGAATTGTATAGACAACTGATCATTTTATAATTAACAAACGGTGACCTTTTTCCTTGTTTTTACTTGGTTTTACTCTATTAGTAAATATAACCTGAAGTTTAAAAGGTAACTATGAGGCCTCATCACAGATAAGGAGGGTTTTATTCTAGGCCCAAGAAAATAAATTTTTGTTTTCCATCTATTGACAAAATCTCAGGTGGTGAATACCGGAACGCATCCTCAGGTGCCGATGTCAGTCAACTGGGGCACTGTCTACCCTCTTCTTGCAGCAGCAACGCCAGTAACTGCCCATTTCCTCCTTGGGCAGAGTAGGGTGGAGTGTTTGTCTTGCGACATTTACTCCTAGTCTTATAGGTGGATACTTGCTTCAGGTTAGATTTGTCTTATCGTTTGGCGTAGCTAATTTTCAGATGATTTGAGGATTTATTGTACAAGTGAGATAGGTCCTATGTGTGGACCTATTCCTACCGGATAATTTCCCAGATTCTTGATTAGTGGATTGTTGGATTTATGGGCTGTATTATAAAATTTGATGGCAAGATCCTTGAAACGTTGTTTTAAAGTTGGTAGCCCTGTGGCTTCATGAAGGGCAATTGTGGGAAATCTGCAGTCGAGATGAAGTGCTCTCTTCAACGCTCGATTTTGAATAACTTGAAGTCGGTCAAGATTTGTTTTTGCTGTGTATCCCCATACAGGACAGGCATATTCAAGTATTGGTCTTACTAAGGTGCAGTAGATCCGTACTCCTAAGGGTGCGGAGAGCTTACTGTCCCTGTTTAGCACTGGGTACAACGCTTGAAGTCTCGCGCTAGCTCTTCTGCGGAGGTCGTTTATGTGGGCCCTCCAGGTCAACCTGGTGTCAAGCAGGACTCCAAGGTAGCGAACAGTGTTTGACCATGGGATTAAGTTGTTATGAATTGTGAGTTGTTGATCCAATTGTGGTCTCTGTCGAGGTCCTGTCCTTTTAGTTATTAAGATGGCTTGGGTCTTCGTTGGGTTGATTCCGATACGCCACCTCCTCGCCCAGGCCTCAGTCTTCTGCAGTATTTCCTGCAGCCGACGGGTGACGATAGCTTTACTGCGGCAGCGAGTGAAGTAAGCTGTATCATCAGCATATGTGGCGGTGTGAATTCCGTTTTGAGAAGGTACATTGGCTGTATATAGGGAGTATAGCAGAGGTCCTAGGGTCGAGCCTTGTGGTACTCCTGCCTGAATGCTACGCCTTGTGGAGTAGACGTTACCAATTTTGACTTTGAAAGAGCGGTTTTCCAGGTATGATTTTATCAATTTGACAAGCTGTCCCGGGAGTCCCAATTCGTAGAGTCGTAGTAGCAGTCCGGAGTGCCATACCGAGTCAAATGCCCGGGAGATATCTAGTAGCACAAGTCCACAGTATTCTTTATGGTTGAAGGCCGTCGTGGCGGTCTCAACCACCCTCATCAGTTGCTGGGAGGTTGAGTGCCCCTGACGGAACCCAAATTGATGGTCTGGGAGAATACTCTGTCGTTCGATATACAGGTTTAGGCGTTTGAGGAGTAGACGTTCAAACACCTTGCTGATAGTTGGTAACAGACTTATGGGCCGGTAGTTTTGAGGTAGAGAGGGGTTTTTCCCACTCTTATGGATAGCTACGACTACGGCCTGTTTCCACCGGGTGGGAAAGTTCTTCGTGTCTACAATTGTATTGAACAGCATAGTGAGGTGGTTAATTGCCGCTGGAGGCAGGTTTCTCAAACAGATGTTACTGATTCTGTCGTGGCCTGGGGCTTTTCTTGGGTTTAGGCTGGTCACACAGGTGAAAACTTCTTGAGGGGTGAAGTGCTCGATGTTGTGTTCGTCTTCGTCATCAGCTTCAAGGAAAACCCTCAGTCGATTGTTGACTTCGTCGATAATATCGGGGTCGCCGGGAGCTGGTTGAAAGTTTTGTTCGAAAGCTTTGGCTAGAGCGTTGGCTTTGTCTTCAGGGCGATATGTGTATCCCTGATCTCCAAGAAGAGGTGGAATTCGACTTTTCTTTTTAGTAAACCATCTGGTCTGTGACCACAGCGAGCCATCGTCCATTCGCAGCATTGAAAGTCTGGCCTCCCATTCACGATTTCGATGTTCAGTTAAAGACACTTTCAATTCTCTTTGAAGACGATTGAGTAATTTCCTGGTATTGGGGTTCCTAGTGATCCTCCACTCCTTTGCGACTCGATTTTTATGTCGGATCGCTGCTAACAGGTGAGGTGGGAGCTGGAGCGATTTGTCGTTTTTCTTGTGCTTCAAAGTGGAGGCTGTGATGGCGTTTAAGACTGCACTTTCAAAAGCCTCCAGCGCTGTTTCTGGATTGTTGTCTGCAGGGTGGTCCGCTAGATTCTTATACATCCTCCAGTTGGTGAACTTGTGATCAATTATGGGATTTAGCCTATCATCTGGTTGCCACTGGCCTATACTGACTTGAAATATGACTGGTAAGTGGTCTGATGATAGTTCATCCACAGTGGATGCTGAGATGAACCCGTTGAAGTTCTTAGTAATGAGCACGTCAAGGATGTCAGGCCGACCACCGTTGTAAGGATAGTGCGTGGGCTCGTCGGGAGCCCATACACACATGTTATGTCGATTTGTGATTCTTCTGGTGACAAGTCCCGCCTGGTTAGTGTTATGACAGAGCCAGTCTGTATGTTTAGCGTTAAAGTCTCCTCCTAGGAGTAGTTTGCCTCATAGTGCTGCCAGTGCTTCTAAGTCCGCATCCAGAGGCATTCGTCTGGGAGGTCGGTAGGCAGAAATGACGTTGTAGGTCTGATTGTTAAGGTTTAATTCTATGGCGACTGCTTCTATGTTTTGCAGCGCCGGAAGAGGAGTTTCGTGGTGAGGTAGGCCCTTTTTTATGTAGATTGCAACGCCGCCTCCGGCTGTGAGTCGGTCTGTTCTATAGCAGTCATAGTTGGCAATCGACGCGCGTAGCCCTGGTTTAAGGTGGGTCTCACAGACGAGGCATAAGTCAATATTGTGCTCTGCAATGAATTGTCTAAATTCTGTAAGTTGAGGATAAAGCCCATTTGCATTCCATACGCATATGGAGACGCAGTGTATGTGATGATGCCTTCTATCCATTGTTAGGTAGGTTAGCACTTGAGGTGATAGCTGAGGCTGACGTAACTGCTGCCTGGATTTCTGCAGGCAGGCGGTTCATCTTTTCGATGAGGCACATAAGGGTATTGAGGATTTTGTCAATGCTATTGTAGAGCCTGTCGAGACCAGCATATTGCGTATGTTCGCAGGGTCCTGCGTTCTGTGCGTGTTCGCCAGGGGGACGGTTGCGGCGGCGAGTGCGCTTCCTAGGTGCTGCTGGACATAGTGCCGGAGCTGAGGAGTTTTCAGTTACGACTGGAGGTGCAGGGGTGGCTGCGCCTGCAGATTCCTCTGTTGGTTTGGTGGTAGTATGTTGGGAGGAGTTGCTTTCTCCAGATCCTCTGTTGGCAGTTGTTGAATTTACCTCTAGCAAGTTCTTTTTCTTGTCGGCTTTATCCATCATTTTCTCTTTGCTGTGTAGCAGTTGCTGTTGATTTGATTTTCGTGATTTTTCCACAGCAGTTAGACTGTTGGACTTTGGTTCTTTATTCTCTAGATTTTGCTGCGTTGCTTTGGTGCCTCTGAGTCGATCACGAGCTAGCTTATAAGCGATGCAGCCTTTATAACTGGCGACATGATTACCTCCGCAGTTACCACATTTAGCTGCATCGCGATTTTTCTGTGTAGTGCATTCGTTGGAGTCGTGGGCTCCGGCGCATTTAACACATACAGGTTTCATTTTACAGTTTTTGGCGACATGGCCATACAATTGACAGTTGAAGCATTGAGGGGGGCCGGAAGTCGCCTTGAGTGTCTCAGTTTTAATTTTTATATGACATAGGTACTCCACCTCGAACAATCTTCTGTTATCTGGTGTATCAGGAGCGACGACCAGAAACAGTGGCATTGCTATATTTGTTCCTGGTCTCTTTAGCTGGGCCACAGTTTGCACGTCATAGCCCATGTCCAGGAGTTCGTCCTTGAGGTCCTGGGTTGGAAAGGTGCGTGGTAATCCTCTCAGGACGACCTTTAGTAACTTGACTGCCCCTGAGGGGAAGGTAAAATAGGGGATACCATTTTTAGTGAGCAGATTTGTCACGTTAATGTACCCTCTTCTTGCAGCTGTGCGGGCCTATTTAATACAGGGCGTTCGCCGGGAAACGCAACCCACTGTTAGCGCTACAAGGAAGAAACTGCTCCCGGCGAGCGAGCGCTCAGTTTCCGGCATTGTTCGACCGTCGGCCGCGGACTATTTCATAATAATTACGCTTCATAAACTTCATAAACTTGTGTGCTAAGCATTTAAATGTGACGTAATTCATTAGCTTACCTTATAAAAGATGCTGGAAGTGTTGACACTCTTGTGTAATGCACATTTCACATCTTCTGAACATATTTCGAGACACACGCTGCCCTAACTGACTTAATGATTTTTTGGGTGACTGTTCTAGTCGAAAAGCGATATCGTCAATTTTCTCCTCTGTGAGAATACAGTTGACCGACAGTCTCTTTTTGTTAAAAAATGAACCCGTTTCTCTTACTTTTTTAACCAGACGCAGAATTGTTGATTTAGCTGGCAGTAAAGCGCCAGGAAATTCGCGACGAAATTTACTGCGACACTTTTTAAACGACTTCTTCTTCACATATGTATCGTAGAGAAATATTCTTTGTTGCAAACTGTAACGTACCATAATTTTACTCACACTCAAACACGGTACAGATTAATAAGAGTATGAAGCCCCAAACCAGCCAAACCGCAAAGAAACGTTTATTCACAACACTGATTAATAAGAGACTGAAGTCACAAACTATCTACAATGCAAAGAAACCGTTGTTAACAATGTAAGGGTCACAGCACTGCACTGTTGGGGCAGCGGAGGTGTTAAATAGTGCGGTGATTCACGGCGCCGTGTGGCGGGA
The DNA here is from genome assembly GCA_031002005.1 of Vandiemenella viatica. Classification (NCBI taxonomy): domain Eukaryota; kingdom Metazoa; phylum Arthropoda; class Insecta; order Orthoptera; family Morabidae; genus Vandiemenella; species Vandiemenella viatica. The sequence goes on along the minus strand of JARYHS010013631.1, from coordinate 56,963,198 downwards.
GCTGCTGGCACGACTGACCGAGCAAGTTGCCGACGGCAACAGACTGGGAGGGTAGCGTTTTCCGGCGAACGCCCTGTATAAACTCTCTAAATCCAACAAATCTGGTTGTAACTATGGTGGGGTCTCCCCTTCCCCTGCAACCAATCTCTACATTCACACTAGCTACCTGTACAGAAAGGTAGCTCCTGTCCTACATAATCCATAGTGGTTGTATCGAGAGGGAGGGGGAAGGGGAGGAAGAAGAAGAAGAAAAGAAACCCGACTGCGAAAAGTGACTGAAAAGTTAGAATCAAACTCTTCAGCATTAATGATTTTAATTGCTTAAAGTTGTTGTAACAAATAAATATTCCCGGTATTATGTTACAGTAGGAATACTTACTGCTAGTAGATTGTACTCATTATTTCAATTGCTAAAGAAATCTTGCAGGGAAATAGTCGCTATTAATATGTATATAATATCCGTATGACTTTATATAATTCGCATATATAAAACATTGCATGTTGAGTGAGCGGTAAAGCTCTGGCCTCACATGCGAGAGGACGCGGGTTTGAATTCCCGTCCGTCCATCCAGATTTGGCTTTTCTATGGTTTCCCCAAATCACTGCAGGCATATCCCGTGATGGTTCCTTCAAAATGCTGTGATCTAATTCCTTCACGTCCTTTGCCCCCTCATTCCTTTCCCGCCTCTTAATGACTCGACATAGACGAGGCGTAAAGTTAGAACAAAACAAAAAAAATCCAGATATAAAGAATAATCTCTAATTAATTTACCTACAATAGAAACAATATTATATGTACTGAATACCCGGCTGCAACATTTCTTAAGCAATTTAAATATACACCAGGGATTCCAAAACTATTTCAGTTCACGGTGCACTAACAGGCTTAGTATTTGTCACGGCGCTCTTGCCAAAATATGTGTGAAATGAAACTAATAACGCAAAGAAATTAAAACAACTTTTTTCAAAATAATTTTATAATATAATCTACAGAAAAATATGGAAGAACAAAAGGTGAAAATAGTCAATGATAAGTTAACGCTGATCTCCAAAAATTTCTTCAAATCACAGGATAAGACTCGATACAGCTACTCTTATTTCAAGTACGCTTTGATTTTAGGCAATATTTGCTCCTTATTCTATCTGAAAATTCGGCTTCGCGGAAATATGATATTGCAAAAGGAAACAGAATTCATAAAGCTTTTGAATTTAGAGTTGGATATTAATTTTTGATCGTTATCCAAAAATCAACCAAATCGGATCAAATATTTTATTTATTTATTTAAGTCTGTTGTCGCAAGAGAGGTCAATAAGATTTTCTTCTTCTTGCGAAGTAAATTCTGGTGAAGCTTGAGCATGGAAAGGATACTGAATCCACGCAATTTTTTCGAAATTATCTTCTGCAAAGTATTATTCAGCGAGCTTTGAAAGGTGTTTTGTAAAAAGGGACAAGTCTTGTGTAACAACGATCGAATTAGAGATCGCTTCAGGGAAACAGTCTTGAAAACTGTCATTAATTTTTCTTTTCCACAACTTCAGCTTTTTTCTAAACGCCGATGTGAATATTGTTGCCTTGCAGAGACAAATTCAAAGCATTTAGTATGTTAAACATATTGCACAAATATGCTTGTTTTAGCGAAAATTCTGGTTTGGTGAAGTACCTTTAGTTTACATGACCTTTCTCTTGCGAAAAGTCTGAATGCACAGGATAAGACGATTCCACTGAAAGCCATCGTGATCTGCAGTAGTATATCAAGGCAGTGTGTTCAGCTCCCATGTAAATACATAATTTTTCTAACGCACTGGCTTTCAGTGGTCTGGTTTATATGTAGTTCACTACATCTATGACACGTACTAATATCACGTTCAATTGAGAACTCATCGGGTTTGATGCAAGTGCTTCCTTGTAGATGATGCAATGAGTCTACATTAGGGTTGTAACGGAAGTCATCTTTGCGGATGTTCAGTGCTCGACATCCACGGATGCGGATATTTTGCGGAAGCGGAGGTGAAAAAATTTAATTTAACATGAAAATAAATGTATATTTTATGCCAAGTTTAATCATTTTTCAAAGTGAAGTCTATTACCATATAATACTGCCATATTGATTTATTTTTTAAATCATGTTTTAAGAAAAAAAAAAGTGGGATGAATTCACTAGTGAATTAAATTATTTATATATCTACGCACACGTCTAAAAACCAATCTTTGTCATATGAACTTTGCGTAGTTCGTGGCGCGACTAATTCAAGCGTCAAGCACATGGCCACGCCACCAAACATCTCCATGCTAGCTTTTTTTTTTATTTTTTATTTTTATTTGTCCACGACGTCGAGGTCATTAGAGGCGGGAAAGGAATTCTTCCATGGACTTTTGAAGGAAGCATCACCTGGATTGATTTGGGGATAACATGAAAAACCCAAATATGGATGCTCGGAAGGGGATTCGAATCCGCGTTCTCCCGAATGCGAGGCCAGAGCGTTACCGCTCACCCACCACGCTCGATTCCATGCTCAACGTCCGCCTTCCCACCGTTCCAGTGGCGCATTCACAGTACAACTTGTAGGACCTACAATGATCCGATTTTCGATAAAGAACTCTTGATGCGCCGTGAAAGGGGTTACAGGTCTACATATAGGACGTGTTGGATGTTGTTGGACTCCCAGTCAACCAAAACGGATCCTTGGATATTGGACGAAGGTATTGGAGGAAACATCCTAGGAAAGTGCGATAAGGACACATGGTGTGACGCGAGAAAGTAAGAGGCGAAAGGATTGCTTGGAACATTTTGTTGTACCCCTTCTATTAGCGTGAAGGGGTGAGCGCATACTACGGTAATTCTACATCGATGTCCTATAAGTTGGACCGTGAAGAGGCTGCTTTACTTTACATGCAAGTTCAAACTTGCATTTTGTTCGCTTAGGTGATAACATCGGTAAGTCCATTGTTACTTTTAGGTCGTCAGAATAAAAAACCCAGCTACTTTGTTGTTAGCTAAGCGACGATGGGAACAATCTCGTATAAATAGAAAAGAAAAATATATATTGGAATGTAAACAAAACATCCGCCATGCATCCACAATAAAATTTGCTGATACGGATGCAAGAGCAGATGTGAGATTTTACGCAAAAGTTCCGCACTAGTGGATGCGGATATCCTTTATATCCCTAGTCGACATAGCATGCAGTGTTTTGTTGCGAATTAGCGCCTGTAATCCATCACAGCAGCCAGACATTGATCGAGCACCATCAGTACATATACCGATACTCTTCTCCCAGTCGAAATTATTTCGTTATAAAGCTGTCAAGCATCTCAAAAAAGTATTGAGTGTTTGCACTTTCAATAATACCTTTGCAGAATAGAAGGTCTTCAACGATAAAATTATCATCCAACAAGCGTAGATACATAACAAATAAGGTGAGTATTTTTAGTGTCAGTGGCCTCATCAAGTTGCTGTCCAGATACCTTGCCTTTCATTTTCTCTAGTAATTGGTCGTTGATATCTTCAGACATTGATGAATTCTTCGAATAATGGTATTGTTAGACAGAGGTACTTTTGAAATTAATTTTCTCGCCGATTCTCCCTTCCTAGTATTAACCATGTCGAGAGCAGCAGAATGAATAAGCTCGTCTGCAATATTGTGACATTTTAAGAACTTCGCCACTTTGTATGCCACTTTGAAAGACGCTAACGTTGCTAGGTACTAAAGAAGGTGTTTTGCTCCTCCAGCACTTGACAATGCTTGATTACCCTCACTTGACCTGTCGATCTGTTTATGTAATAAATATCTTTCCATTTTCTGACTGTTTACATAAACACAAGCGACAGACGTAAAGCAATCGACCTCCTTTCATGTGCGTATGTTTCGTACTGTGCAGAGATAATAGAAATATATATCATCTTATATATTATTTCATCTTATATATTATTTTTTGTCAGATGCCATTATCTGCCTTCATACCTTACCGAAATTGATAAATGAGGTATCATTTTAAAGATTAAGGTATCCGTTTTGATCATATCATAGTTAAATAAAGTAATTTTTTAAAAAAATCGACCTTTAAAGGACAATAATGTCAAGATTTCAAAAATGCTGTTTTTAGTGTCACAAGATATTTATCTCCCTGGATACCTAATTGAAATCGTTAAATGAATTATCATTTTAAACATTAAGATCTCCGCTTCGGTGACATCATGTATTAAGACAGGATTTTTATTGAAATTCGACCGTTAAAGTATCAATATTTCTGCAACACGTTTTTGTGGCACGAACCATTTATCTCCCTTCCTATAGATAAATGAGGTATCATTTTAATGATTATGGTCTCCGCCGTGGTCAAATCGTTTTTTAAGAAAAGAATTTTTCGGAATTCGACACATAAAGGGCAAAATTATCATTATTTCCATAACGCTTTTTTTTTTTTTTTTTTTTTTTTTTTTTTTGCCCGTTAAGGGTCGAATTACGAAAAAAAAAAAACCTTTCTTAAAATATAATGTTACCACGGCGGAGACCCTACTCTTTAATATGATCCATCATTTATGTATATCAGTTAGATATGAAGGGAGATAAATGGCTCGTGACACAAAAACGCGTTGCAGAAATATTGATGCTTTTGCACTTTAAGGGCCGAATGCCGAAAAATTCCTGTCTTAATATATGATGTCACCAAAGCGGAGACATTAATCTTTAAAATGATACTTCATTAAACGATTTCAGATAGGTATCAGTATGACTTGTAACACAAAAAACAGCATTTTAGAAAGATTGACATTTTTGCCTTTTAAAGGTCGAATTATGAAAAAATCCTATCTTAAAATATGACGTGACGAAGGTGGAGACTATAAGCTTTAATATGACACGTCATTCATTGATTTCGGTTACGTATGAAGGGAGATAATGGCTTGTGACAAAAAAAAAAAAAATCTTGTAGAAATAATATATATAATTCTCCGAATCTATCCGCTCATTAAAAGACATATAATTATCACGCAGACACATTACATTGCGTCTACCTCTGTGTTTAGGGTTCTTTTGGGTGGTTTAAATTGCTGATTAATTAATTAAAAAATCCACCAAACAGGTTATGTTTGAAGATGTCTGTTTTATTGTGATCCAAACAACAAGTCAGCGATATTCACTAGTATGGGTACAATACAGAGATGCACAGTCGCAAACTCAACTGAATGATTGAAACTCTCTGTAACACTGAATACTGTCAACTAAACTGACTTACTAACTGAGTGCATAATGAATTTCTCTGTCCAGGCGATCTGTTTATATAGTCTTTATCGAAATTACGAGAATTCTTCAAAGGCATCCGCCCGATCTTTCTCGATCATTAACAATCACTCAAACAATCTAACATATTAAAAACAATCGGAATTAATACAAAATTAATTAACAACATTACAAAATGATCAGAAATGGTAATTATAGATACTTAAATACAAAATTATTTACAGAAATCCTTTCAAACGGTAGAAAATTGTCCTGTAGACATCGTAATTTACATTAATACATGGAATTACAAACATTTAAGAAATTCTCTTGCATCATTCGGTTCTTTAACATATTAAATGGCCTTTGAATAATTTTCTTACCTAAAACAAAGTCTATATACACTGATTTACAAGAAATTACAAAACAAACATATCAAATCACTTTCAACCAAACATTAGCTCATTGCAAATACTTCATACAGTACAATGCTATTCCAAATTCAGGTTTTAGGGCTGTTACAACCCCTCCCCAGGATTCACTTAATTTTACACAGTTAAAATTGATTGAATCCGTCACGAATCTAAGCAGGTTGACTGTACACATAATGCCAACACAAACAGGTTAGAAACAATCAACCATAATGACTTTACAATGAACAAATACAATTCTTCATACAACATCTGCACATAGTCCATGACACTGATTTTGTTTACAATAATTGTCTTTTCTCAGATCCAATCATTTTATCATTTACTGTTTTTACACAACAAACGTTCAATGTCATCACCTTAAGTCACAATTATTTTCACACCAAATTACTCACTTGATATCTGCTTGTTAATGACAACAGTCGGTTTACATTTTACAGCTGATAATTTGTCAACACAATGTAGAAAGTCACAACATCATAAAAAACCCCAAAAGTTTCTACACAAAACTGTCACAAATTGCTTTGTACCGTGAAATGTTTACATCTTAAACATTCAGTATTATTACATCTGCATCTGAACTTAAGCACTCACACAAACTGTTTACATGCATCAATTAACAAACTTATTTACAAAACTAGATATTTACAGGTTGTTGACCCCTCCCCAAACCATGCATTTCAATTAATTCTCATAAGTTGGTTCCAGGATTTCCCTGGAAACCCAGAACCATGTAAGTTACTTTTTCCTAACCTTCCAGTTTTCTTCAACTTTTGTATACGCATCTAACACCACATTTCTATTTACACAAATCTGTTGTAATAGTTCGTCACAAACTCTAGCTACACCAGCATCCTTATATTTAACTCTCACATGATCTACTTCTTGTATGCCTTTCCAACCAGTCTTCTCAAAATCAACCCAGTATTCCCCACTGTCTAATTTAATCCGTAAGTTACCTTCTCCACAGTCTACCAAAGCCTTTACTTTTGTAAGCCAATCCATGCCTAAAATGCAAATAACATTCAACTTAGGGACTACTTACATGGGTATTTCTACATTTACAGTCCCCATACACCCTTCCATCAACATTTCCTGCCTAATTCTCTTACTTCGAGAACCAGTAGCAGTAATAACAGTCATACTACTAACGGGTAACACTTCAATTTGATGGGTGCTTTCAATTTCATTAAATAATCCCTCAGCAAGGCAAGAAACCTGTGACTCGGTATCAATGAGAGCATCTATTTGTTTATTAAAAGCATTAATTTGCACTATGGTAACTTTATCTAAAACTTCATCCTTATCCTCCACCTCTTCCAATAAATCTTCTCTGGGATTATTCATAAAAATGGTATTAACTCTATAGCAGTTGGTACCTGGACCCACCTTCTTGTCCACCACTGCGGGGCCCATCACAGGGGTGGTCTTTAGTTTGCCTGCCCCCCATGCTGCCTTTCCCTTTCAGATTGAGGGTTCTGTTCTCTCACTTCCCCATTATCATTCCTTCTTGTGTAATTATCACGAACCCATCCCCTAGATCTACCATCCCTTGACCCATTACCCCTTCTAGGGGGACTCCTGCTGCCCCTCCTATGGTGTTGATGGTGGTAATGTTGTTCATTGAATGACTCCTGGGCATCCAAGCGTCTCAACAATTCAGAAACTCTATCCACATTTACTACATCCAAAGTGGCAATTAAATTTCTTGTTTGCTGAGGTAGCCTAGCTCCTATCAAATCAATGAATTCCTCCTCTCCATAAGGATGGTCTAAATACTTACAACAGATCCAACATTTATGAAAAAAGTCATGTTGAGTTTCCCTACCAGGTTTATAGGGCCTCCCAGTCATTAACTCCCTCTTTTCCTGAATCTGCCTGCTTGTCGACCAAAAATGTTTCAAAAGGTTTTCTTTAAACAGCTTGTAGTCAGTCACTTCCCTAGCTTGTCTATCACCCCATGTCCTAGCATAAGACTTTAGATGTTTACCCACAAGTGCAATTTTCTTATTGTCGGGTAACAAATTAAAATAGTCTGATCTTTCAAAATTATCTATAAATTCCATAGGGTGAAGCCTCCCACTATCATCATAGAATTCAAATTCTTCTTTTACATCGACACTGAAATTTGGATTTCCTGTTAAGGGAACCTGACTTAACTGAATCTGCAACCCAGTAACCCTTTTCTCTAACTGATTAACGTTAGATTGGGTACCCTCCGATTCATGGGTAAGCTGTTCCTGCTGACGTGTCAACGCATTAACATTTTGTCCCACCTCTTGTCTCAACTCGTTGACCCTTTGAGCAGATTTACTGTCACTGGTTTCGAACAAACTCACATATTCCTCCTTCATCATATTACATTCTTCTCTGACTCCCTTCATCTCCTTGCTACATTTACTGTCTACTTCATTAATTAAATCAACACATGCATCTTTAGTGTCTCTACAAATTTGGTTAACCTTTACAAAATTCTCCTGACACTCTACAACAGCTTGTTCCAGTTTCGAATTTAAATTATTGACATCCTCCTTAAATTTAGAACTAAAACCTTGAAACTGCATACTGATTTTCTTATCAAAACAATCAGCCAACTCAGAGAATTTGTTCTCAAAATCCAATTCCTTTTGAACTCAGAAAACTTACTGTCAAATTTATTATCAATTTCAGAAAACTTTCTGTCAAATTTATTATCAATTTCAGAAAACTTACTGTCAAATTTATTATCAATTTCAGAAAACTTACTATTCATTTCAGAGAATTTCCTATCGAGATTTAACTCATTTTTAAATTCAGAAAATTTGCTATCATTATCACTCTTTAACTCATTTCTAAATTCAGAAAATTTGCTATCAAATTTGGCCACAAAAGACTCTAGAAAAGCTTGCAGGTTCTGACTATCAGCCATTTTTAGTAATTAGCAAAATCAACATAAAAAACAAAATTAAGAAAAATTAAAATCTTTCCAACCTGCCACACAATAACATGCAAAAGAAATCACTTGAATATTCAATGCAGTACTTACAGTTATTCCTCAATTTTGTATCACATTAAATTTCACTTAGAAGCACTTATTTAACCATTAAACACCACACTGACTTCAAACACTTAACCACACTTTTCACAATTCACTGTAGGAAGACGATTTTGAGGCCGAAGAAAATCCACTCGTCGTCGGAAGATTACAGCCGATTCCCTATGGAAAAATCTCCGCCTTAGGCCGAAGAAGATCCGCTTGCCGTCAAATCCGTGTTGCCTGTATAACCTCTACGTGTCGTAGCCGGTCGAAATTTTCTCGCAGGTTATGTCCGCTTATCGCCGATAATTCGTCGCAATTTTCTGCAGATTCTTTTTAGAAGATAAACATCCCACAGATGTTTAAGAACTTCTCGTCCTGTCAACAGTCGCCATGTTAGGGTTCTTTTGGGTGGTTTAAATTGCTGATTAATTAATTAAAAAATCCACCAAACAGGTTATGTTTGAAGATGTCTGTTTTATTGTGATCCAAACAACAAGTCAGCGATATTCACTAGTATGGGTACAATACAGAGATGCACAGTCGCAAACTCAACTGAATGATTGAAACTCTCTGTAACACTGAACACTGTCAACTAAACTGACTTACTAACTGAGTGCATAATGAATTTCTCTGTCCAGGCGATCTGTTTATATAGTCTTTATCGAAATTACGAGAATTCTTCAAAGGCATCCGCCCGATCTTTCTCGATCATTAACAATCACTCAAACAATCTAACATATTAAAAACAATCGGAATTAATACAAAATTAATTAACAACATTACAAAATGATCAGAAATGGTAATTATAGATACTTAAATACAAAATTATTTACAGAAATCCTTTCAAACGGTAGAAAATTGTCCTGTAGACATCGTAATTTACATTAATACATGGAATTACAAACATTTAAGAAATTCTCTTGCATCATTCGGTTCTTTAACATATTAAATGGCCTTTGAATAATTTTCTTACCTAAAACAAAGTCTATATACACTGATTTACAAGAAATTACAAAACAAACATATCAAATCACTTTCAACCAAACATTAGCTCATTGCAAATACTTCATACAGTACAATGCTATTCCAAATTCAGGTATTAGGACTGTTACAAAAGGGTTAACGTTTATACTAATCTCTGATTTGGATACAATCTTCGGTATCAGACAGCTCCGATGTAACATAATGCAACGACATTATCAAGATAAAATTTTTAAGCACCTGCATCATTATTTGTAAACCTTAATCTACCGACATAATTTAATTGTAAGCATGGAAGCAGAATAGATTGTTCGAAGAACTTTAATCATCTCCAGCACAGTTTGAACCAGAGAATCTTCAGGTCTGGCTTATAATTGCAGGTGCCTCACACTATAACACAATTAATAAATACTTGATTAGTTTCGTAAGTTCATTATAGCAACTTTATATTGTATTGATATACTTTTATTTAAAATGCTCTAAATTCAGAGCACCTTACATTTTATAAATTTTTTTGTAACTGCACAATAGGATTACCAGCGGGTGCGGTGAAGTGAATCGGCGTTTGGAGCCATGGAGCGGTGTCTATTTGCTGATCTGAAAATACGTCAGGCGTTGATTTCTGTTTCAAACGACAGCACACATGTGAGATGTGTATTAGTGTCATTGGAGTACGGAACACTAATGCATGAGCCTTGCCTCGCATGGTTCATTATATATTGCTGCACTTTACACTCCTGCAAGCTTCGAGTATTTATTCCAGCAATTTCCACCTCGACAATTACACTCGCATCGGCTTTTAATTCATTATTATTGCTGCTTGATTTGCGTATTTTAACTCTACTTGCCAATTATTTAGTGATTTCTCTTGCATGCACGGTTTTTACGGCAGAATTATAATTACGAGTTAGTTTTTTTTTACTATCTCCGCATCAGTTTTTGGTATGCTCAATTGTAAAATTATTTGTAGAAATACCAAGAGTATTAGTATAATGAATTCTTGGATGACTAACGTTTAGATCACCAACTGGTGAAGATGGTTACGACGAATTTAAATCGTAATCAACGCAATACACTTGTTTGTCCTCTGTATTGACGGTATGGTATTTTTGGACGGTTATTTTTCTCTGCTTTTACATGTTTATTTTTTTCCTCTTGTTGTCACCATGTGTCATTACCATTTTTGGTAATAATCTCTTCATTCCTTCAGTAACTACCACATTGTTGTTCTAATGCCATTGATAGCCGATAGGTGGTGTTAGGATATCGCCACACGTCACTAAACACAACGGAATAACTCTTCAGTCTTTTACTCAGCGATGCAAAACATATTTCACATCAATAAACACAGCGTAATAAAATACAGCTATCTGTAATTATAAATAAGTTACACACAATTTCTTAGGGGAATGAATGGATATAAGTCCGGCAGTACAACTTTATCGTGAAACTAGCATTTCATCGTGACTTCCTCAACGTGGATCAGACAAGCTCTCGGTCGTTTTTAGTTGACTTGTAAATTATTTTCATTACTAACAATCAGTGGTAATTACGTAATAATTGAGCAGTCTGGTGGCTCAGTGGTAAAGGCGTCTGACTGCATAAACAAAGGTTCTTAGCTCGAATCCCTATCTCGGCGGGGATATTCAAAGTCCTTTAACCCGACCTTCACCACTGCAACAAAATGCAGAAATTTTATGAGTCGTCCAGTTCTTTCCCTCAGTGTGTTTAAGTGTTCTTCTATGATTATGGATGACTGTGGTGAGTATTGTTAAGTGTCTGTGTGTGTTGTGTTCAGAAATGTAGTATCCAATTACGAGAATTCCTTCAAAATTCCGCGTTCCTTGATCCAATTTGTAACTGCATATTATAAAAATTCTGAAAAAGTTAGCGCAAAGGATTTTAATAAACTAGTTTCAAATTGGTTAATAAAATTAAATCCATCCAGTTAAACGATTCTACTAAATTCTGAGTAGCATTTCGTTACAATTAGTTCATTTATGAATAGAGTAATGTTTACTTCAGGAGATTAGTATACACTTACAGCGAGAGAAACAGAGATTTCATGTCGTAAATATTTCTTTGTGGAGAAAGTAAAAATACCTTTATGATTCAGAATGACCATTTGATATCGCTGTAATATACTGTATTCCGAGTGTGTTATTGTGCTGTGTAAGGGCCCATTAAACGTTCAAAGATAGCACTGATCTCCCAGTCATGAACAGCTCTTGGACGTCCCGGATGTTCGTCCACCTTTCCCACGTCGCCGTGAATACAGATGTGCCTAGGTAGCCCATCTCAATATGTATGGGGCACGGCATCACATTCACACGGGACCCGCGTAGGCAAACTGCCCTTACACACGCCGACACAACCTTAATGCATGGCAGTAGAACATCGCTCAATTGACATGCGTAAAATTATTTTGAGGCTATTGATCGTTGTTTGGGACGTTGTTTACTATTCTCGAGTTACTTCGACACTGGAAACCTGGATAATATTTTAAACAATGTTCGGATTCTTTTAGCGCCAACATCCTGCCAAGTTTGGTACAACGACACTGTAGTTTGCCTTAAGTCTAATTCAGTTAAAAGATCGTAATCGCCTTGCAGGAATTGTGCCATCATTTGAAGGGGCAAAGCAGAATGTGATATGGCTCAACCATTGCACGCACATAAATCCATTGTGCATAGTTTTAGGTCGAAGAAGCGTTTCTTGCACACGTCTGAGGAGCTAACAATACGAGCTGTAAAGACAAGATCCCCGCTGTTGAAGTCAATGTTCTCCAACCTCCTTGGTTAGGTGACGGTAGCCTATCATTTAACAAATGTCACAAACTTCCCGTTTTCTCTTGATTAATTATTAGCTGGCTGCAGCTAGAACTTCGGAAATTTACACGTACTTCGTTGTTGTATTCAGCTTACTTAATTTCTTGTTAAAAGTTTGCCTTACGAAATACAGATTGCGAAGTATTTACGGCGGATATTCCTAGATTACAAGGAGGAAAACAACAAGGAAAAAGTTTTGTTTATCCAATTAAATTGCTGTTAACACATTTAAGTTTTAGCCTCTCCAAGATCAGAATCTTAGAGGCTACTAGTAAATTAAACTTCGAACTACCCGGGAGATAACTCCTCCCCCTTTTTCAAGAGTTTGTGAGAAAGTTGTACCAACAATCTTTGATCTGAATATTAATAGTTTAAAACAAAGCAAGTTCTATAACATTTTTTTACTGAACCGAAATGTGATAAGTCAGCTTTACAGTAAGAGAACTGAAGCTGTATCTAGTGACGGAGAGTTACGTGATTGGTGATACGACCTTAGAAAATGGTGGATGTGGTGAAGGTTTGATCTCAGAAACAATGGAAACACTAATGAATCTGTGGAAAGTAAATGAAAACCACCACAGTCAAAATTTTCTCCGAGAGTGTGGATTAACATATCCCATTGTAACACTTTGCTTTCTGCCCTGGTGTGCGGGCATGACAAACAACTTAAGACTTCTGAGTGGAATGTTTAATTTGCTTTTTTAATGAGAATTTCAGTATGCTTATTTAAAGACAAGACACCATGGAGAGTTTCGTGCTCCGCCCATCTTATTTTCTCCAAGCTGTAATTTTTCAAAGGTCAGTGTGAGCAATTACGAATGGTTTTCATTTATGCAGTTTATAATAATTGTCTTTTTCTATATGCTCTTCGTCTCTGTCCGGTACGCCACATATAATATTGTACTCCTTCTTTTCTTTACTTACGATATGGCATCTCGTCTGTCACGGAACGCCACATATAATCTTTGTACTTTTTACTAACCTTCTTGTTAGTAAAAGGTGCCAATACTTCTCTTTTATTCCGCTAAAAGAATAAAAATAACAATCAAAACATCCACTTGGTTTTTTTTTTATTTTAATTTAAATTAATAATTGCATCCAGATACAACTCGCAGTTATTTTCTAAGCGTACCTCTCTGCATACTGCTTGCATCTCTTCTCCTTGCCCAAAGATCTTCTTTCTGTACTGTCCAGAGATTTTCATGTACTTTGTTCATCTGGTAATAACGATGCTTGGAATTTCTTTGACACAATACTTAAGAAATAATAATAACCCGATATAAAGCACTTTTAACAACATACACATATAATCAGTTTACATTAATCAGAAACCAAATAGTGATTCAATAAACACTTCCCATTGAAATAATATAAAACAAACATTAATTACTAACTCTTTAAAACTAAGATGCTGTGTATTTTTACAAGTTGTAGCAGTCATCCTCACGACAGGCTTGATATAATCTTCCTCTTCATATTCTGAGGCAGTTTCTTCAACTCTACATACCCATTGTAAACTATATTTTCCATTACCTGCTTCACTTGTTGTCAGGTTTGTCTTTCTCTACAGCTCTCATCTTCAACTGTTCCTTCCACTGAAAAACAACCAATCCTGCTAGTCACAAAACCTAAGCCATAATTCTGTCCCTTCTTCCCTTAGTTATAATTTTCAAAACATTTTTATTTGATTTGATCTAATCATTTATTTTCAACATTCTTCCACAGCACCAAATTTCAAACGCTCAAATTTTCCTTCTTTCTTTTATTCCTTACACACAATTTTAGAAAGGTCTTTCTGAGATCTAAGTCATTATTTGAAATTAAAAGAATCCTCTTTTGAAGAAGGTTCCTTTCATCAAATCTATTGTGCTTTGACTTCCTAAATGTCAGGATTTTTTATTTTTATTTTTTGCACCTCGTTGATGTCGACGTCGTTAGAGCGGGAAGAGACTGGGGGCAAGGAATGGGAAGGAATTTTACAATGTCCATCTGAATGAATCATTCCGGCATTCGCCTGAAATGGTTTGGGAAACCATTGAAAATCCTAATCTCCTTATTTTACTGCTTATATTAAAATTTTATGTTCAGTCTAGTCGACTGTTATCGTAATTTCTTCTAAACTTCTTGAATTTGTCCAAATACTTCTGGACATGCTATTAAACAATTTTTAATCCTTACAGATTTATCTATTAACAGGACAAAGTCATTAGCAAATCGCAACATACTGGTTCTTTCTATTAAAATCTTTATGTCATATTGACATTATTCCTTGAATAATAATAATAGATGCGACAGACTACAAACTTGGCACAAATCCTTTTTAACTGACTCTTGTCTCTCGAGAGACTACTTTTTAGCATAGTCACGTGTTTCCTATGCACTATAAATTCTTCTTATGTTTATTTATTTTAGGCCTAACATATTGTTTTAGTCTTCACTTTAAATTGCATCATTTACAAAGTCTCTCTCTGGATCGCTTCTCATAAATCGTTAGTGTATTTAATAATAAGGGTCCTACCACATTGTAATTTCTGAGACCTCTTGTCCAGAGTTTTCCTCTACTCAGAAAAATATTGTGGTTGCACGAAGTTAATTCAGTCATAAGAGCTCCGGGCTCTGGATGCGGGGATCCGAACGGCTCCGTATTCTTAATCCAATTACAACGTTTGCTGCGAAATGCCAATTATACTTGCTAGCTCTGGGAAGGTTTTGCCGCTGAAGCAGAGAATATTGTGGTGGAGGAAGAAAATTAATATCACTCGGCACCAGTAGAATTTACTTTACACACTTACCTGTATACACAGTGAGTGTTTACATTCAGTTCAACTTGTTGTTTAATTTTCGTCTGTGTATTGACATTGCCTCCAGCAATTTACTTGAAATAATCTTCTAACGACTCTCACAGCGCTGCATATTTAACAACAAATTGTTTCCTTTTTTATTAATGGTATTACCAAAGTGTTTTCACCACTATTGCGGATGCCAAATATGATTTTATCAAATTATTAATACTGTTCGTCCACATTCGCATTATTTTTCGGATCCTGTAAATCTCCACTTTTTTTGGAAGGGATTTTGCGGCACATTCTATCGAAACAAATTTCTACCTTTCTCTGTCCAATCACACTAAAAAACCATATAGAATGAGGACATTATGGAAATTTTTGCAAAACAAATTAATATTTTCTTGATGATCGATATTTGGAACCTACGGTGTTGGCCTTATCGTCAACAAAACTTCATTCTCGGGAACAACAAAGCACACAGCTGAAATTACCCAGGCCAGTGGTCGGACTCGAACCGTGAACTCACCGCGTATGAGCAATACAACGCGGCAGAGAGTTAAGCCGCATTCTCATTAGGCTAGCCCACAATCGCATTCCGATACTTGTCGGAAAAGTCTCTGTGTTTGGAGACATATGCATTATCCCGGCCAGCACACAGAGCCTATATGAGAGTTCCATGTCGGGCGACCGCATACCGGAACTCTGCATTCCACCCCGGGCAGACCAGACAGTATGGGAGCAAGTTCGGGAGGGAGGGGGAGAGAGTAGTCGTTCGGAAAGCGGTCCGCGTTTTCGCCAGCCCCAAGCGAAATCAATAGAGGAGCACATAACGCGCCCAGCACGACCCTGTTTATAACTTCGGGCAACACTGAAAGTGGAAGGAGAGATGAAACAAACTCGGAAGTCTCAAGACTCCATAATCCTCACGGATGGGACTATAAACCATACTTGCAGGCTGTTTTACTGATCCCGTCCACAAGACTGAAATGCAACTGATTCTTCTTCTTTTCGTGTCGATGGCAGCATCAGTTACAAGGTAGTTTTTCCGCCAATGCGATGGCTTTGTCACTAACTGATTGAAGGTCTGACTGAGATACATCTATTCGGAGTTGTAAGCATGACAACAAATGTACCAAAATTTCGATCTCACCGCAAGATCATGTGGTCCTGTTGTTCTCCCAGGTATCCGCATGAAGCGAGAGTGTCTTTTTTTTTTTTTTTGAACTGCTTTACGTCTCTTTTTAACATCGAGGTCTTTAGAGACGGGAAAGGATGGGGGGCAAGGAATGGGAAGGAATTCGGCCATGGCCTTTTGAAGGAAGCATCCCGGCATTTGCCTGGAGTGATTTGGGAAACCATGGAAAACCCAAATCTGGATGCCCGGACGGGGATTCGAACCGCCGTCCTCCCGAATGCGAGGCGAGAACGCTAACCGTTACACCGCCCCGCTCGGTGTGTCTTAAAAACACAGCGGCCAGCTCCAAGTCGAAGTCTGTTCAGTGACTTCCATATGGGCCATGCTGTTCAGACTCAGGTGGTAGATCCTATTTGGCTTGATCCAGTCGATGTTGTGTCACACTCTCACGATATTCTTTCACTGTTTGGTGTTCCTGCGACTGATTAAATAAGTAGCACAAACTGTACTGTAATTAACAATCCAAAATTAAAACGAAAAGACTATATCTTTAAGACTACAAAGGAGAGATGAACGTCTTTACATAGTCGTCAATGTTTTAAAAGATTGTAGGAATAGTATGGGACTAATGTTATGAATAAGTCATTTTATGACAGCTAAACTTATATTTTAGGAATACTGGAAAGAAGGAAAATTGAAGCATTTGAAATGTGGTGCTACAGAAGAATGCTGAAAATTAAGTGAACAGACGAAGTAAGAAATGAACGACTTTTGGAAATGATGGGTGAGGAAAGAAGTTTGCGGAAGAAGCTTACAGAAAGAAGAGACAGGCTGGTAGGTCATATTTTGAGACATGCTGGATTGGTTAGTTTGCTGGTGGAGGGAACAGTCGAAGGTAAGAACTGTAGAGGAAGACAGAGATTAGAATATATGAAGCAGATAATCGAGGACGTGTGTTGTGAGGGATATTTAGAGATGAAAAGGTTATTACAGATAGGAAGGGATGGAGGATTGCATCAAGCCATTCGAAAGGCTGATGACAAAACTTATATTCAGTTTTTCATTTTATCATACTATAAAAAACGGAACAATCGTTTTATAGTAATTAATGCACTGGCGGTTTAAGGTCATGTTCCGTTTGCCCTGCTCCTCACCTCACTAACCTTTCCCATTGCCTACTCCACAGGCGACTGGCCAATTTGTCATGGGAACTCTTTCCCCTTCGAGTGTAGGGGTGAGGGCAGTGGGGTGGGGATAGGACAGACTGACCTTGCGTCGCCTCTCTTAACAGAACGTGCTATAATTTCTCGACGAATGTAACCAGTACCTGATGGCGTTGCCACTTCTCTAGATCAGCAGGCGATAAACGCTGATAACACTCGTCCTCAAGTATTTACTTTATACTGCTAAATGATATCATACCCAACCTAGGACGCCAAAAGAAGTTTTACCTCAGTAGTACGCGGATATTTTAAAAGCTGTAGTAAGGAAAAATTTTAATGGAATTTCAGCGGAATAAAAAAACGGAATACATCTGAAAGATAAATATGTAACTACAGCACTGCTTCGTTCTTAATTTTTTTATAAATGGTCTTTGAGACGGCGTTAACAGTAGCCTAAGAATATTCTCTGATTAGCTGATACACGCAGCATAGTAAAAAGTTTGATTCTGTAGATCTCCAACGTGATCTGTATTAGGGGATGGTGCGATGAGTAGTAACAAATTGCAGGGCCTTTGAGATAATACGCTTACTGAACAAAAGGAAGAGGCTTATTCATTTCCGCAAAATAAACAGTTTTTTCCTCAATAGGATTGAATTCTTGAAGTATTTGATTGAGCTCAGTACATAAAATCGATCAAAGAAAGAGTAAATTGCAATTCCCAAGTTCAAGTATCAAGAACAAACAAAGGACGATGTGTTCAAACCGCTTGTTCCTCTTCATGTATGCACTTAGGTTCTGTTTGGCGACCTAATCGCGGAGAACTATTCAACAGAATCAATAAAGTGTGAAAGAAGCCTACGAAATTATCACAGACTTGTTATAACGTGTATTGGACTTTTCCTTTCTCACGATCTGGCTAAGGGTAATTATTTGTATATAAAGTACGAACAATATTATTTCAGTGGATACTTAACGACCTGATGATGAGTATGAATTGGAGTTGGGATTTTCGTCGTTTTAGCAACATTACTAATGTTATAAAACGTTCCTTATGTTACTATTAATTATTTTAAATACACTACGGAATGATGTTGTGACGTCAGAGCAGCCACAGATATTTACATTATTTTTTACTTTTACGAAAAGGGTACTGATTCAGATTACAACTCCAGAATTTAATTTCCATTAAAGTTTCAAATTAATTCAGCAGTTTTGCAATTTCTACATTGTTCTAAAGCCTACTAACAACGTAAAATTGATTGGTGCGTTGTTGGGTGACTGATAATTTTTCAAAAGTTGGCAGTTTTATGATTGGCTGTGCACGCGGTGTGCTTCCAGAACATTCAATCGTGGATGACTCATTGCCTCGCACCAGTATTACAGTCCGTTCCGTTCAATACGATTTTTCCACCGCATCCTTGTCGTCTGGCCTCGTTATAAGTTAATAAATCATGAAAGTCTGAAGTGCACATAAGTAACGATTTGGAAAATGAAAAAAGAAGTAAAGTTTTCGTACAAGTTTCACTTAAGCTCAAATAAGAAAACGTTTAGGGGATTATAGAATAGCTTGGCGATCATGCTGCAAATATCGGAGAGGGCTGCTATACAGTTGTCTGACTCGGCTCAACTTGATAGGACATTTAAACAATATTTTTTTTTAATATTCTTTAGTTTTTACCAGTTTCATCTGGCAAGCAGGGTAGTATATTATTTAGCTCCGAACACCTATAATAAATGTTATCTAGCAGTCATTGAAAACGTAAGTTTATGTCAATCCAGTAACAGTAATTTATAACAAACTTTTTCTAGCTGTAATTAATAAATAATTATAATAAGTATTATCTAGCTGTCATTAAAACAAAGTATTATTATAATATTTCCTCTTCATAATTTAATTTATGGCTTCTACTTTCAAATTTATGGGTGATTACTATGGATGTTGCTTTCAGGATAAAACGTCTGGAAGGTACATTTCGACGGGTGGGACGGGGGACGGTGTTGTATTGTCTCAATTTGTAACCATTGACAGGGGTTGTTCATAGAAATACTCAGCATGTACGTAGGGCAATTCATTAAAGACGGTCTAGTTTGGCAAAGCCTCGTGGAGGGCACAGCAACAATATTCCATTCTGATTTGGACTTAACTTAAAAAGTTTCTGATAAGAAGTTTCTGTTCGTATAATTTGACAGACAAGGGACGTACTTTCCGTTTGAAATAACTAACTAACATAAGAATATGTCTCAAAGAAGAATAAGACTGGCAACATGAAACATCGACACTAATATTATAAATGCTAAAATAATTGTGTCTCTTTGTTTGTTTGTTACGTTTTCACGAATAAACGGTTAAACTGATATTGATTAAATTTTACACGGATATGTATCATTAAGAAGGATATTACATACTTTTTTCTGGATAAATTACATATTTTACAGCGAAATTTTGAAAACTACCTATTGATAACAGGACAGATGGGTAGAGTGCATTAGTTTCTGTAACGTTATATCGGTCACTCACGCTTTGTTTTGTTCGAAGTCAGTTTGTGAATGGTCTGTTCATAATTTTCACGTACAGACACAACTTATTATATAGTATAGAAACGTATTTATGCTGCACACTATTATTTTGTGCTTACCTAAAATTCTTTGGTATCAGTACGTTTTGTTTTCTTTTTAATACGCCTCGCAGTCGTAAACCAGACCCTAGGTCGTAGTTATAGCAGAGGACAAGCAGCTGATGTTTTTAGAATCCAAGAATCTTATGCTCGTCAGGGGAAAAAAAGCACACACATACATAAACAAAAATCTGCCGGAGGAACTGTGGTTGGTAGTCTCTCACAGTTACTACCCCCCATCCCCTTTCCCCCTTAGTTTGACGCTATTTTTAAAAGTGTAGCAAATTGGTTCTCTTTATGTTACAGGTTCAGTGGTAGAATTCCCTGTACTATTATCCCTACTCCGGGTTTTTTGAGACACCTTTTACGTATCTTACAGCTTTCTGTATCCAATTCTAGCAATAAAATACTAAGTCCACGCGTACGAAATCACTGTAAATGCTGACTGAATATGGGAAGTGAGGCATATGTTACTGACAAGGGGAGGCCGCCAGTTGTAAAATTCAGGTTCAATTCACACTGAATGTGGCAAAGCAGTAACCTGCGCTTCTTCCTCGTTGTCGAGAAAATCACAATTGAAATATTCCGTCGCGTTCACATAATTTCTACGTTAGGCATATTTCAAAGGACGCGTAGTGCAGTGAGCAAGCTCCTTTTTTTTTTTTTTAACTGCCTAACGTCTCTTAACAGCGAGGTCTTTAAGAGACGGGAAGTTCGAAATCACAACAAACGGCATTTAAAAAAGTTATTATATGCATAATTGTTCAAACTGATTGCCTCAAATTATCTGTATACACACTGAGTAAAAATAAAAGTTGCCAGGAGTAATATTCGATCTGGCAAAGACGAGCTTATGAGGTAGAAAGTTTACTCGCTGCGCCACACATCCCTTTAAAGCTTTGTAACATAAAAATTATTTGAACGCAATGAAATATTTTATTGCCAATTTTCTCGACAACGGAGAAGAAGCGCATGTTACTGCTATGTCACATTACACCTCTGCTCATGAGCTTTTATTGCATATGAATCGAATCTGAATTTTACAATTGGCGGCCTCCCCTTGTGAGTGGGAATAAGAGACACGACCTCTACTGCCACGTAATCCGAAGCGCCACTGTCTCGATTACATAAGGAAATGGAGCAACTGAGAAGCTGCGGTGTACGCGTCAAACCTCACAACGCGAGCAGAGCCGGTATAATTATTTCATCATGCAGCGAAACACCAGGGGGCATTCTGCTGCACAACGGATGTGTTGGATGTATCAAAAGTGTCGACAGAAGCTGAGCGTGCTCGTTAACCTCAGAACAGAGAATAGCAGCAGACAAGTCGCTAGCGGCTGCCGACAAATTAAATTCCAGCCAACAGACGGGCAGGCTGGCAGTTTTCATATTAGGACTGGCCGCCACTCCAGCCCGCCGCACGGGAGAGTCCAGAGGTGACGTCATTAGAGAGTACCCACCATTACAGCGGCAGCGTGTCATTAAAAACAACGAGAGTGGGACAGAGGTGCGAATATCTGCAGGTACGGCCACGAAAATGTAATCTGGTGTCCCAACACAATTATTTCTTCATATGCGAGAGCGAGTCAGGGAGAAAAATTTCCCTGGTGACAAATAGCACAGTGAGAATTTCGGTTGCCAGATTTTTACTCCCCCTAAAACGAACCAGCATGAAATAGCAAATAATTGCACCAAAGTTTTATGCTGTCCAGATTAAGTATATTCGATACGAAAGGTCAAAGATTAGAATTACACTCACTAAATCACCCTACGTAAAAGCCAGGATTAATCCTTAATATATACCATTTCCAGTAGCGTTCTGATTTTTGTTTTCTAATTACCTCTTTGTCCATTTACCGTAAAATAACCACTCACCCGCCTTCACCCGTGTTAAAACTCATTCCGCACATGATTGTAACTTATAAAAGACAATTTACTGCCTGATTAAACCTGACAAAATGGATCCAGTAATATCGGGGTAGGTAGGCTCAAATTTTTTCCCTAAAACAGCCAATTGGCGTTCCTGCTCTGTCCATGAAAATTGAAAGTAATGCGATTTCCAAATTTCATGGGGTCTCTTATTTTAAGGCTCTATGAAGCCGTTGTTTATCTGCATTAGTGTTCTGTTCTTACTTTTAAATATGTAATGAAAATATCAACAGAATATATTCGCAATGATATTTTACGTTAAAAAAATGAAAATACATGTAGTGTTTATGGATGTTTTCACTTGATGCCGTTAACAGATAAACGTTTTATTCGCTTATGATTTATTATCTCATTTCGACTGCCAATCTTGAAAATATGTGAACGAAGATTTTCTCGGCGTATAAATGCAACATATTCTTCCCGAGTTTGTAACCGGATAGTGTCATAAAAGGATGAATACTTTTCGACAACGTCCTCTGTTGTATTCTCGATAGCAAGATACCTGATGAAGACAACAGACGACGTTGTCATCTTTTATGGCACTATCCGGCTGCAAACGCGGAAATACTATGTTGCAAATCTTGTAAAATCTCTTAAGAATCACCTGAGGATGACGTTAATTTCTGCTAGATTAATTTGTATGAGTTTACCAGTTCATTAGCGAATGGACCGCTTTTACATCTTATTTTTTCCATTTAGAGATTTTGATGGATAAATCCTACGCTTCGTTTATATATATATTAAAAGCGTACTCAACATCCTAAGGGAATATGGTCTGGACAATAAATCAAGAGAATTAATCAAGCAGACACTCACCAACAACACAAACAAAGTAAAATTCATGGTAGAACTCTCCAGAGAATTCGAGACAAAAACTGGCGTTAGACAGGGTGACGGTCTCTCGCCAATCTTATTTAATATAGCCCTGGACAAAGTCATTAGAGAATGGGAGAAAACGAACACACCAGTAAAACTAGGCAGAAACAGACTAAATATCTCATGCTTGGCCTTCGCAGATGATCTGGCTATTCTGTCAGAAAGTGAACAACAAGCCATCAAACAAATAGAATCCCTCAAAGAATTAGTAGAAAAAATTGAACTAAAAATCTCCTTTGAGGAAACGGTTTTTCTTGGCACACAAACTAAACATAAAACACTGGACACAATATATGGAAAAATCAACAGAGTCACCGAGTTTAAATACTTAGGCGAAATTATCAGTCCAACAGGACTCGAAAAGAAGGCACAGCAAAACAGACTCAACAAAATGAAAAAGGCTTTCGGACAGACCTGCAACATCTACAACAAAAATAACATAGGAATTCAATCAAAAATGAGACACTACAATACAGTTATTAAACCCAACGCTCTATACACCACAGAAACACTCACACTCAACTCTAAGAGGGATATCGACAACATACAAAAAGAAGAACGAAGAATAATCAGGAAAATTATTGGACCAACGAAAACAGAAGAAGGCTACAGACTAAAGTCAAACAAAACAGTAGAGTCGCACTCAAACACAGCCAACGACATCAGAAAACTCAGACTAAAATTCTACGGTCACATCTACAGGATGCCAGATCACAGATTAACTAAGCAGATATTCAAACTCATGCAACCATTAAAAATGCCTAACAGTTAGTTCGATCAAGTAAGACAAGACGTGGAAAAAGCTAAAATCAAGAGTTCAGAGATCCTAGATCGCAAAATCCTCAGACAAAAAATACACGACTGGGTAATCATGCCAGAAACCAAAGCCAAGAAGACCGGCACAACATGGACAGAAGAGAGAAAACTTGCCTTCAGTAAACGGATGCGAGAATACTGGAATGGCAAAAGAAACTCAGACAGAAAATGACTATGTTCTGCCTGATCTGTAGAGGTCCATGCGCATTAAATAAATAAATTATAAACTTGTGGAGATGTATTTGTATTATTTTGTTTTTGTAACGTGTGATTCCTAAGGTGGAATGTGGTGACCATCCCAGCGTTTAACTAGCTTACTCCATAAAACAGTCTCAGAAACATTACCCTTATTGATAGTCACCGGGATCGCCATTTCTATTTGGATAGGCTAATTTGAATCAGACGCTAAGTACCAGCGGATTCTAAATCCACTGTGCGTGATAGTGATACATAGGCTCATGAGGTCGTGACGACCTGGTGACAGGGCTATTATTTGCTGCGCATTCCACCCCTATCGTGTAGGGGACCTACAATTTATCATGGAATCCGAACCACGGAAGTATTCCGCATACTTCAGGTTACACAACACACTGTATCAGATGTGGATATCGGTTTAAGGGCCTACGAAAATCCTCACTGAGACAGGGATTCGAACCGGAAACCTTTCAATCGCCAATCAGATGCCTGAACCATTGAGCCACCAGACCGTTCATTCTAACAGATTCTCCAAGCACGCTGAGAATAGTGAGTAATTGGTGATTTCACGTATTAGTTCTTTTATGCCAGAAGGTAGCTCAAGTATTCCATTTCTTTCCTTTTTGAATAATAAAGACCAAAATTTATATTAATGTACTTGTATGCTCATAGTATTCTATAAACATGCTGCAGTTTGTGCTTCTGCTTATACAAGCTTTTGATCCTTTTTTAAATATTTAAGGCGTTTTCGCAGAGGGTCTTATTTGAGAATGAAAAGCATGTGATCTCCCTATTTTCACCTACAACAATTCTGAAAATCGTCACAATGACTGGAACTAGACTCTAAACCAATTGCCTCTGCCGTTGCTTCAAGTTAAATTTAGCATACTTGTTTTACTTAGTGTCAGAACTATATCTGAAGGTAAATTTTCGCTGGCCGGGTAGCATAAGTTTTAGAGCATTGGATTTAAGTATCGAAGGTAACCGGCTCGCGCCCACCCTTAGCCATGGGTAGTGTTAGTTAATTGTTGTGTTCATCCTGTGTTATGTAAATTATATAGAACCATAATACTACAGGTGATATGACAAATTTTTAGGATTTAAAAATATAAAACTGTGGATATAGCGAAAAGGGCCCATTACCAATTTTTTTATTTAAAAAAACATGTTTCGTTACTGTTACTCAAACATCATTTCCTCCCGAATACAAGTCTCAAATCAAGGCGAATTCAATACTTAATTAAAACCATTCATGCCCTACGCGGCATTCGAACCCCCGTAACCCTTTCAATGGGAGGTCAGCGCGCTATCCCTTACACTGCCAGAGCCGAGTTAACTGAATTTAATACGAATGGTGAAACACGTCCATACGGATTTAAGCATATGGTTTGGTTAACCCGGTCAGAGTTGGACGGAGCTTTCAGGAAGGCTTTTTGGAAACGCCAACAATTCTGTACCCGTCACAAAGTTACGCTAACAACCGGAAGTGGATCTGAATAATTAATTAATCGGTCAAACCGAAACCCGCGCGGCCGCGTTCGTTACGTGTAACCCCGCTTCATCCCATCGCAGGTATCAGTGCAAACGGGGTTAATTTGCATCGCCGTAATTGCTCGAAAGGCCGCGCGTAGTCGAGGCACGGCTGAACACGTAACCCGAAAATTCGATGAAACTGTGCGGATCAATGGAGCACCACCGCAATCCCTGATGCATATGAGCCAATGTACTGCGTACGACCATTCTCATTGCGGCGATTACCAACGTGAAAGGTGGAACTTAACGAACAACAATTTATCGCGAAACAACTTCAAAGTTTTACATGACCAGTTCGGAGTCTTAGCTCAACGAACTTAACACGTGCATTATTTGACATCAGTTGGTGAAGTAGAAGTGTCTACAAAAATATGATGCATACCATTAATTCTGTACAGAAACGTTTCTTGATAATATGATATCTGGACAGATACACCCAAAATTTTGCGGTTTAGACTATTTTTTTTAATTTCACCGAGTTCAGGAATGATTTTCTTTTCGTAATTTCTTAATTAAATTCGTCCTATTGTAGAAAAGAAATCTCACGCTGGGCAAGATTGTTGTAAAGGATTCAGATAAAGCTTCTAGGAGACCAAACATTAAACATTCTGTTTGTTCTTGTGATATGTTGGGTGCATGATAGTCTGGTAATAATATGAATTTTTGTTTATAATCTGCAGCCACAGAGACCAAGGTTAACTGGCCTATCAAATTGTCCGTCAGGTGGGTGCCGCAGTTATCTATGACTGTACCTTCTTCAGCCTCAACTGGCAGCTTATGTCCCCCTTGCCTCGCTCCTCACTTTATCGCCCCTCTCTTCCTACCTCTCTAAAGCCGCGTTCCCACGATCTCTTATAACGGAGGCGGGACGGGACGGTACGAATACTCAACAACACGCCATGGGAACACGTCCGCCTCTGCTAGCGGAGATGAGACACAGCTACCCACTCTGTGTCGGTAAACATCACAGGCGTGTGTAGAGGTGCGCTGTTGTCATCGGTTTGCAGCAGCGGTGCGCACCCCTTCTGTTGCTGTAAAGTACTCTGTGCCAAACGACACTAGGCAACGTGGTGGGGAGGTTGCGGCGAGGTAAGCGAGGGCTAACCTGCGGCGCGCGCTCGTCCATACACTTCGGCTAATGAGGTCCCGTCCCGTCCCGCCTCCGTTACAAGAGATCGTGGGAACGCGACTTAAGGGTGGCTTCCCACGGCCCGTGATTTTGCAGGCCGCGCAAGGCCAGATCACACCAACGGGCCCTGGGAACAGAGCCGTTCATGCTGGCCTATGGTGGCGCGCACCGATCCATCGCCAGTCTGTAACTCCAAAAGCGCGCGTAGTGGCTGTAGTATATACAGTACTAATAATATTTAATTAAATTGCAATGGAGCGCATGTTCCGGTGGCAATTTCCCTACACACCCATCTTCCCCACTCATCTTCAGTATTTGTGGCAGCGGTGCGCACCAATTCTTCTCCTGCTGTACAATTCTTTGGGTGGGCGAAAGTGTTACTTCATTTCATTTCAGACCCTAATTTTTTTTTTTTTTTTTTTTTTTTTTTTTTTTTTTTTTTTGCTTATGGCCTTACGCCTCGTCAATGTCATTAGAGGCGGGATGGAACTGAGGCCAAGTAACAGAAATAAATTCGGCCATGGCTTTTTGGAGGAAGCATTACCTGGAGTGACTTGGGGAAACCTTGAAAAACCTGAATGCGCGGATTGAGATTC
>JARYHS010013631.1:56848922-56934945 GCA_031002005.1 Vandiemenella viatica | reverse complement strand
TCGCTCTATCTTTACCGTTCCATCTGATAACCTGTTTCGTGCAGTCAGATATGGCTCCCTTGTCTCTGTAGCAAAGTCAGTTTTGCATGGGTAAAAGAAAAAAAATGCTCACATTAATCTTTCTCTCTCTCTCTCTTTTTTTTTTTTTTAACCCATGCTAAATTCTCATTTTCTGACCGTCTGAAGTTGTACAGACTGCCGCTCGAGGGAAGGTAGGGCGTTGGTGTCGGTGAAAAATGTGCCTGGGAATGAAAGCTGCAGATTACGCGGCGAAATACAGCCAATTAAAATATTTTTTCCGACATTATCTCGCCGGATTTTGGAAGTGCACTATTTATGGGCGCGTTAAACCGCAAATAGGCTCCAAATGTTAGGAGAGAACATTTTGTTGTGCGTGTTAAAAGAGCGTTTGTAAGACTGTAGTCCACGTTACAGGGTTTCTGTTTTATGTCTGTCGAGTTTTCTTTGTATTCACTATCGTCTATACGGCAGCAGAGAGTACCTAACGGAATTGTCCTGATACTTATCAAAACTTATCCACCTCTCATAAAAGATATCAATCTTCTCTTT
Source organism: Vandiemenella viatica (assembly GCA_031002005.1). NCBI lineage: Eukaryota > Metazoa > Arthropoda > Insecta > Orthoptera > Morabidae > Vandiemenella > Vandiemenella viatica. Next base: position 56,934,375 of record JARYHS010013631.1, on the reverse strand, counting down.
TTCATTCATACTCTACAATAACGCATTTATCTAAAACTAGCAGAGTTCCCAGCGTTGCCCGGTTTTATTGGCGTTTATTTACCATACACTGTTTTTATTCACGCAATGAGAAACGTGTACCAAGTTTCATACAATTTGCGCCATCAATTTCCGGAATTAAAGCATACCTAGATTCACCAGCACCCTACCAAGAAAGGAGTGGAATTTGATTTACCCGTACACTATTTTTATTCGTCTGAACAGATTCATATTTACCAAGCTTCATTGATTCCTACCGGCCATTTCCGATACTAAACTAAACCATGATTTAGCAGCACAGTTCAAAGAATGGGTTAGTTTTGATGCTTTGATACAGAATGTCAGCTTTCATTTTAGTCCAGGTTACATTTGCTAACATTGCTGCTCGAAAATCAAAACATTACGCATATTATTACATACCACATACTTAAAAATGTATCTGGAATGTGTTTATTCCAGCATCACGCAAAAAATACATATTTTCAGAATTTGAAATTTGGGTTCAAAATTAAAATTTTACCTATGTCTTAAGCCGTTTCGACACATTTACTTTACGAATAATCAATCTTTATCTGAAAACTGCTGAATCGATTTTGACCGGGTTTTAGTAGGGTCAAACATTAGATGTGTTTCATTGTGCTGACGCATCTGCCGCTGGAACTAAAAAATTTCTCATTATGCTACTTCATGTGGCACTGTAGCTCAAAATTGAAATATATTCCGAACCTGTATAGTTGAATATCGGGTATTCAAAGTTGTGTATCAAGTATTCGGTAATAAACGAGAAATGAAAAAGAAATTCTTTACTTTCGATTTATTTCAGGGAGTTACAGACTGTAGCGCCATGGTCATCACGGAAACTGGATTACTAAACAATGCAATAAATTATAAAATGAATACAAGCTGCTTTGTTGTCCTAAACTGTTTTTAAATGCAACACTAAAGACTTAATACAACGTTCTATTTATATCAAGAACCATCAGCGTACACATTAATTATTATGAACAGAATTACTTTACTTTCGCTCCAAACGCCAGATATTTTTGTCTGACATTCGATATATCGAGAACTTAAATAGATTATAATACGATTGAAAGCTATATTATGTCAGAAGCTCACGTGTGTAGTGCAGAATGTAATACTAAAACGTTGTTTTCCTAAACCGTATATGATATGTGCTAATAGAGATTGTGGTAAAGAAAATCACTTGTTTTTTTTCGTCATTAATTTCTCTCATTCAATACGGACTTCTACGGCGTTTAATAACTGAACATCTAGAATTTAAGGAAATAATATTTCATGTTTTGTTTAGTGTGGAATATGCAAAATAATTATTATTGTAAATTGCTTTTATTGCGTTCATTAAAGGCCATGGTCAGAGATATTGCAGTTGTGTTTTTTGTGCGGACTGTGCAGCATGCAACATCTAGTGATTCAAACTTTGGTATTTGTCGTCATAAGTTCATAATATCATTTAAATCTCCGTAATGATGTAATGTTGAAATATAAGACATACCAAATAACTGAACTGAGATTTTAAGCTTTAAAACGGTGAAAACCCCATCGAAATTTGCTTAGTAGTTACCGAGTTTTTATTTTGCAAATATATCCGGTTTTATTATTATTATTTATAGATATGTTGTTTCATCACTCAGGCCAACTGTTATTGTAACGTCCAAAAAAAAAGGCAACATTAGAGATTGAGTATATATTAGTTTGAAATCCTATGAAATACAATTGACAGATGTCTCCAATGCATTTCATTTTACATATCTACACAATTACCCTTTTCAAGGAACTTGAGAGCGTTAAATTTAATTTAATTTAATTGCGATGGGGCACATGCCTCGGTACATATCTACCACAATTTTTTGTTTTTAACCTTAAAATTCTATATCACTGCCAACATACTTTTGCCCTTCAAGAAATTAAGTTTTAAATTCTCCCAGTATTTAGTAAATTGTTCATCATTTATCTTAGAAATTTATCATAATCCTTGTTTCCGTTACCTACAAAAGAAAATTTTCCCACTCCCTTTCGCAAGAAAACAAGGTCGTTGTCATCTCTTCCCTTCCATGTATTACTCCTAATTCCTCCTCCAACATACATCCTTTTTTTTCTTATTGCTTTACGCCTAGTCGACGTCGAGGTCATTAGAGGCTGGATGGAACTGGAGACAAGGAACGGGAAGGAATTCAGCCATGGCATTTTGAAGGAAGCATCATAGCATTCGCCTGGAATGATTTGAGGAAACCATGGAAAATCCAAATCTGGATGCCCGGATGGGGATTCAAACCCGCGTCCTCTTGAATGTGAGGCCAGAGCTTTATCGCGCACTCAACATGCTCGGTTTGGTTTCTGCATATATTGAAACTATATTTATTTTCTGACATATCAGTTCTTATGTTCAATAAGTGTATCTGGTGTCTTGTTTCATCTTTGATGGTAAAGTTGATACACTTCTTTGGACATAACAATTAATATGAAAAACCATTTGGTAATCAAATATCGCAACATTTCTCAATGGTGTTGAATACATACAGGTAGAAGATCACAGTGCTGTCATAGTGACTTCTTTTACGTAACTTCAATCAATTTAAAATGAGGAATCGTATAGAATATAGAGTATTATATACTTCCGTGCTCCTGTCTGAGAGGAGGTTTATGATGGTTGTCGAACTAACTTGATGTTGTTCATGTGCTTCTGGTAAGCGTAAATAAGGTGACTGGAATATCCTTCCGACTGATGATCACAGTCTCACTGTGAAGGATCTCAGTGGAAAATTATACACAGGTCACCCGGAGGATTTAAAGCGCAAGGTGGAATGTCAAGTGAGTTTCGTGACAGCATAGACGTCGTCCGGTCGGAGTACTGTCACCTAAAGTCGGTTAGCATCATGCGATACCAAATGTCAGCGACAGCGAAGGGGGCGAGGAGCCAAAAATAGCCCACTCGGATTTCTGGCACATTTCCAGGCCCCATCAATCAGGCAGGAATAACGTCACCCCCGGCTGCAGTTCGGGCGTTATCGGCGCATTAACACGGCGTAATGGTCGTACACGCATACTGATCGCAAAACGCAACACACTGGCGGTAAAGTTTTAACATCTATACAAAACTATACAGCGGCGTTTTTATCACTTACTTTCTCCGCAAACGGCAGCATAAGGAAGATATACTATCTCGAAAAATTTGTGCCACTAATGTCACTGAACGCAAAGACTGCGTTTAAGTGATACCATAATGGCCTAGGGAATGCTAGGATGGTCTTCACTTCTTGTGTCAATAATTATACGTTACTTATACAGAATAACACGAAATAACTGCATAAAGATTTAGAAGTTCTTGGAAAGATGGTAATTCCTTGTGGTAGGATGTCCTTCGCCACCACGAATGTGACCCCCAAACAAAAAGAAAAATGTTTGTAAAGTTCGATAACTTTTAAGTGTTTAACTACTCATCAGACAGTGACTAAACTTCAATATAACCTCTCTAAACTCTAGCAACTTCCTCTTTAGTGTTCTGCCTTAAGGTCTTGATATGTCATGTATATATTCACTACTCGTCCATGTTCACCGCTATTCTCCTCATCCTGATGTCACTGTTCTGTATTTCAGTATTATCTATAACTTGTAAGAGTAATGCAGTAACCAATTTCTATTTCCAAATCTGACACTCTTCAAAATATTTCTCCTCGCATCAACTTTCAATAGAGCCAGTACAAATGATCTTCTCCGTCCTCCACCACAACCAAAGGTCTCTATCATATTTCTTCCAGTTTTCCTGGATTCCAAGCATCTGATTCACATAGCTCTTCATTCCAAAAGAAACAATTTTTCAGTATCTTCCTTAATTCTTTCGCCAGAAGGTTAAATTGTAGTCTTCTTTTTTAATTGTTGAACCTTTCTTTTGGCATTACAATGGTGCAACTTACTTCCACTCAACAATGTATTTTTATTCTTCCCAAGGATTCACTAAAAAAAACTATAATTGGAGCTGTTCTATGAATCCTAACATGGCACAGCAACCAGATCGTATACTTCATTTTAGCTGCTTACTATAATATAGTTAGTCTGATTTTCTCAAAGTATGAACCGTATCAGTAACGTTCCGATTCCACTGCAAGCAGACTTTATCACTCACACCATGGAAAGCAGATCATTTGAACTACATGAGCCTAATGCATGAAACACTGGGCATTTTTATGTAGCTTTCATATTTATTGTAAATATTTCTGTTGGTATTTTACCATCTGGATCACAGACCGTTGATGTATAGACTAAGTAATCAACAACAAAAGTATTCAGGTAAACCACAAAATCATTTTTGGCTTCTTTACTTATTTACATATAATTCAATAATTTCACCGTAATAATGAAGCCTCTACAAAAGAGATCTCTTAATGTTCGAGGTGAAATAAATTGCCTGTAGTTCCATAATATAGAAAAGTATTTTCTTGATTGCATTAATTCGTGTTCAATAAATCAGATTTTTTTCTCTCTGTGTTTCAGGTAAGCATGAATTTGACCATCGATGCCTTCTATCAATCGTTCAGTCTGTGAGTACTGTAATAATTGTTACACTATGTGTACGTGAGTTGAGCCATGTAGCTGACGCATCGTTCGGTGGATTCTGAGAAATACGAGCGCTCGTAAAACGGGATATAATCCGTTATATCCAGTGTGGCTGCGCCAGTTAGTTGCAATATTATTCGTAAAACGAAAAAATGTCGGTGCAAAACCATCAAAACTTCAGTGGTGTCATAAATGGTTTTAGTTGTCAAATGGGTCGTTTATTGATTCCCCTTGATTTGACGGTGTTATGTCAAATAAACTGTTTTGCTGCAAAATAATTGCTGCTAAACTATATTTCACCAGCGCCTGAAAATTTGGGTTTCTGAAAAACGAAAGATGGGAGAGCCAAATTAATATATGCTTCCTGCTATGAAAATGTTCGTGATAGTTCGGAGACAATTAAATCCTTTTCCTTTCTGTATCTCATTTTGGTGACAGATATCATTTCGCTCGTATTTTTCTGAGATGAAGAGGAATAAGATACTGTCTCAGAAATTCTTAGATGATTTTTTTTCTTCATCCATAAAAAAATTATTCGATGTATATATAGGATCGATACCTCACCGTACAGTTCGTAACCTTTTAAGCTATGTGCTGCTCACAGCTTGCAATTGTATATTGTTTTTTTTTTTACTGTCTGACCCGAAGCAGTTGTTTTCTACCTGTTTTGCGGATTGATTCTCCCCTATTTGTACGAGTATAGGAACATATTTCATTTATAGTCCCCTTTTTCCCACATGTAAACTGCTGGTTAAGAACACTAGACCATTGTCCCATTTGCACCATCTAGATTTCAGTTTTCCATGGAATCCCGAAATCGCTTCAGGTGACTGCCAGGATGGTTTTTTCATGATAGCGTAAGCCTCTAATGATCCATTCATCGAGGACTGCCTCTGCCGTTCTTCCAACCCCTCTCCCGCAACCTCACCCCTATTTTTTGATGGCAGAGGTGACACTGGAACTTAAGGGAAAGAGTAGACTCTGGATGACTAGAAGAAATTTGCATTTGAAATTTCCTGCACACGTTCGTAGCGCTACATGGTAACATCCCTGACATATACAGATTAAAGTACGAGCATCGGGACAGATTTGTTGTTTGCAGTGACAGCCCCTCTGTTGCGTTGCTGGCTTGTTTTGTTTGTCCGTATTTACGCTCGGCCGTCGATTCGAAAGATCGCTTTGTCGTGTTTGTTCAATTGTTCTGTTGTGAAATACTAATGGACAGGTGATGACTGTTACGCTGCGTGTGTTTTATACCTAAGGAAAGACAAACTAATACTAAAAAATGTTTCTGTCGTTTTTGATAAAAGGAAGTTTTCTTTTAACTTTGGAGGCAACTGATTACAAAACGTATGTCAAGTTATAACGACCATGCAGGAGCATTGGAAAAACGTTATTTTCACACAACATTTTTACAAAAACAAAGGCGGCAGTGTCCGACATTGCCTAAACCGAGAACTTTTCAGTAATTTTCTACTGTGTGGAACAGAAACCTGCTCACAATCAAAGCTGATTCAAAATATCGTACGATGTATCACACTGTGGTCTAAGGATCCTTCCTTGACGGCGCTACTAGCTATTAACATAATTCAAAGAATACGGTTTAGTCTTTATGCTCCTGGTATTCCAGAGCACACGGGTTCGATCCGCAGTCCGACCAGCCAGGTTTCTGTTTTACAATGGTTTACACATATTACCCCGAACGAATGCCGAAATGATTACTTCTTGCCCACAGTCCTGTCTTAGTTGTAATGATGTAACGAGCCTTAAATCGCTTTTGTTAAGAAAATATTCATGTTCATTTTATTCAGTTCAGAAGAGTCTTTCCTTAAACAACATGTGCAGGGAAAGTACAACTCAGATTTTAAGGAAAATCATTTCTCATAAAAAAAAAAATCGGTAATGTGACATCCATTAATTACGTGAACTCAAAATAGGAGCAGGGGGTCCAGCAAAACATCACCAAATCTCATTTAAAGGAAGAGGGAGCGGTCAATACAAGTCACGCGTCAATTTTTACACCATTTTTCTCCTCTTATTTTACAAGAAAAAAAGGTAGTACATAGGAGACATCAGTATTACCGCTTGAGTTTAGTGACATGATGTAAAATACATGAATATATCAAATAAATTTAATTATTCAAAAATTAATAAAATTATAAGGCAAATCTCACATGATGGGGGCGGGCAGGAGGTTCCCACCACATCTTATACCAAGTCTCACCAAGCGGGAAACGGGGGAGGGTTCAAACTTAAGAATAAACATCTCACGTAATTAACAGACTTCCCCTAAAAGAGCGTCCATAAACTACGTGGATCGGTCTAGGGAAAGGGGGAGGGGTTAACTGGAAGGCTACGCTGTGCTACGTTAGGGGGGGGGGGGGGAGGTTTTGAGCCAGGCCACGTAGCACGCAGCTTTCCATTCATATGATTTGTCGTTGTTAATATAAGTTACAGAACACACAACAGCATGTGAATATTTATTTGCTTCATTTAATTATCACTGTATAAAATTTACAATAGTCTGACAAGAGTAAACAGTACAAAATGTCTTCTGGAATCAAAAGGGGAAAAAAGCTACGTGTTACGTGGGGGGAAGGGGGAGGGGGTAGATGCAAAAGCCATGTTGGCGCGGGGGGTTAACCGGAGGCTAAAATAGAGCCACGAGGTTTATGGACGCTCCCTAACGTCATTTTTATCTCGAAGATATATATTGGCCACAACATCTTTACAGTGAGGAAACTCAGTTATCGCTAGGGTTAAGTGCATCACATCTTCTTTTGTGTCTGAATAGTCTGAATGTCCGGTGCATGTTTCGAACAGCGGTTCGCCTGGAAAACGGCGCATCCGGGCATGGCCATCGACCTGGTGTAAAAATAAATGTGATTCTCCCGATCAGGTGACACATTTCCATTGGTCCATTGTCCAGTTTCGACAGTTTCGACTGATCTCGTGATCACTGCGTCTTAACTGATGATGTCGTTGGGTCAACACGGGAACCCGTCTGAGACCGTCTGTGCAGAACTCCTGTTCAACAGTGTGCGCTTAAAGATGTGCTCCAAAAATCTTCTGCCTGGACCAGCATTATATTCTGCCGTCAGATCAGCCACAGATCTATCCTGCTTTACAGGCGGGAAAGCCTCCAACCTCCACGTTCAATGATGTGGTGGGCATGAATGTCCAGCACATAAGGCTGGTTCGCACTACTCTAATAATTTAGTGAAGTGGCGAGTATTTTGGTAGCTAAGGTACTCGCTACTGTTCAAAAATCGTTCGCACTACGGTCGAGTAGAGTACACAAGTTTCGTGGTATTTTGCCAGATGAACAGGCTGCAACGCAATCAAATGAAGGAGGTGGTACAGCTTATGTTAATCGCTAGCTTAGAAGATGTGGATGCAGAAGTTTATGCGATAAAAAAAAAGCAGTGGCTACGAAAATGGGTTATTAGAAGGGAAGAATTGTCTTCTGGAAGAATTAGCATTAGAAGATCCCTAAGAATAGTTTGAAAATGTCTGAAAGTTGTGTTAATGAAAATGCAATCGCAAATTCAGCGTGAAGATACCTATTTAAGAAGTGCAATTTCGGAAATTACAAAATTACAGGCAGTTCTCTACTTTATTGCCACAGGATGTAGTTTAAGGACAGTCACACCTCGTATTTATACGCGGAAAATCAGCTATTTCCTAATGCATGACGGTGTGAAGGAATCTATGAATTAAAGAAACTGAACTAATGTTTCGTGATGCATCCAGTAAACTGAATCATTGTACTGAAGGAATGCCGACTGTTTCAGTACCTGCGCCTACATTTTTGGACTACTTTTTTTAACTTCTGCGAGTAGATTATTCAAAATAAAAAAAAATGTTATCGCGTTAGAGAGTACTTTTAATAACAATAGTAATATTATCTTATTGTATAATCTAGATGCTATTATCATAAAATAATTGATAAAATTGTACACTAAACAGATATATATCTCACCAAATCCAGGTATGTTTATTTTATTTTCCAAATCCATGTGTGCAAATTGCTTCCTTGTTTTTGTAGTGCGGTGACTTAATATTCTACAAGCATTCGTGTTCTACATATTTAGAAACAAATTTTAAAATTGTTTCTTCGCTCCAGCGAAACGACATTTTTGCGGCAGCTAATGAACTGGACTTGAACAATAGGTTCAGCCTTGTTGAGCCGATGAGCTAGTGGGCAGTGGCGCGTGGTGGGGGGCGCTACTAGCCCGGTTTAATAGAACAAAACGCTCGACTAAATTCTGATTGCTCACACACGTTTAGTTACTAAATTGCTCGCTACTCGACTAAATTACTAGCCTAGTGCGAACCAGCCTATAGTCCCCTACTCGTGGTACCACCGTCCTTCAGCCACTACAGTAATACGCGAACAACCGACGAGCTACGCTGTTTCCGAGATGCTTGTTCCCAGGCACCGGGCCGTAACAATCTGTCCTTTATCAAATCACTAATGCCAGTGGATTATCTCTTAGCTACACGTATCGTCGCTAAAATGACTCCCCACGCATCTCTGATCTACTCATATACTTTTCTGACCGCATGACATGCCCGTTACGTCACTAGACGGCATTTAATCACCGAGCGGGGCGGTGTAACGGTTATCGTTCTCGCCTCGCATTCGGGAGGACGGCGGTTCGAATCCCCGTCCGGGCATCCAGATTTAGGTTTTCCATGGTTTCCCCAAATCACTCCAGGCAAATGCCGGGATGCTTCCTTCAAAAGGACATGGCCGAATTCCTTCCCCCCATCCTTGCCCCCCCATCCTTTCCCGTCTCTAAAGACCTCGATGTTAAAAAGAGACGTAAATCAGTTAAAAAAAAAGGCATTTAATCTCGCGGTGGGCAGTGGTCATAATGTTCCGCTCATCAGTGTGTGGGAAGTTCATTATTTTGAACTATTAACCGGCTGTTAGATGATTGGAGGAGTGTATTGCCTGAATTAATCTAGGGAATTTATCTTCCTCCACAGTGCGCAGTTGGCTTTAATATTCGCCAGATCTGTTGTCGTATCATTAATTTCTTCCTGCTAGCCGTGTTAGCTCGTATAACGTGTCGCCAATACAGTTACCATGCTCATGGGATGTAAAATAAATGGAGCGCGTAATGACTCATTCGACGAACATAAACCAGATTTTATGTATTGTGCGGAACGACGCGAGCGCAGTTTGTGTTGCCTCTAAATAGAAACTGAATATTTAATGTTGGCTGTGTAATTTAAGCAGAATGATCCGTGGGGATGTTTTTTGCTGCGCATTTCACGCTTGTCACCACTTTTGACGTGTTGTCGCTCTGGTAGTCGAGCAATGTCAATCAACCTACTGCTCAAATGGTTTGTTTGAGTTCCTGATAGGTCCATCTCGAATTGTATAGACAAGTGATCATTTTATAATTAACAAATAGTGACATTTTCCCTTGTTTTTACTAGGTTGTACTCTGTGAGTCAATATCAACTGAAGCTTAAAAGGTAATTATGAGACCACATCACAAATAAGGAGGGTTTTATTCGAGGTCCAACAAAATAAATTTTTGTTTTACATCTATTGACGAAATCACAGGTGATGAATACTGGAACGCATCCTCAGGTGCCGATGTCAGTCAACTGGGGCACTGCCTATCCTCTTCTTGCAGCTGTGCGGGCCTATTTAAAATAAACTCTCTAGAACCGACAAACCTGGTTTTAACTATGGTGAGGCCTCCACTTTCCCACTCGCCGGCCTCGGTAGCGTAGGGGCTAGAGCACTAGCTCCACGTGCCGAAGGTCGCCGGTTCGAATCCGGCCGCGGGCATGGATGTTTAAGTGTTGTGTGTCTGCGTGAATGTCCTGTCCGTCCTGTGGTGTCTATACATAGGAAGCATTAACGCACTGGATAAACTAAGAAATTCACATGAAGAGATCATAAAAACACATTGAGCTGGCTGAATGGCTTAGTCGCCGAAAGCCATTTATATATATATATATATATATATATATATATATATATATATATATATATATATATATATATATATATATATATATATATATATAAAAACTTTCCCACTCTCTAGATTCACACTAGCTACCTCTGCTGAAAAGTAGCTTCTGTCGTACATAGTCCATTGTGGTTGTAAACGAGAGGAGGGGTGGAAGGGGGGTGGGGAAAGGATGAAGAAGAAAAGAAACCCGACTGCGAAAAGTGACTGAAAAGTTAGAAACAACCTCTTCAGCATTAATGATTTTAATTGCTTAAAGTTGTTGTAACAAATAAATATTCCCTGTATTATGTTACAGTAGGAATACTTACTGCTAGTAGATTGTACTCATTATTTCAATTGCTAAAGAAATCTTGCAGGGATATAGTTGCTATTAATATGTATATAATATCCGTATGACTTTCTATAATTCGCATATATAAAACATTGCATGTTGAGTGAGCGGTAAAGCTCTGGCCTCACATGCGAGAGGACGCGGGTTTGAATTCCCGTCGGTCCATCCAGATTTGGCTTTTTTATGGTTTCCCCAAATCACTGTAGGCAAATCCCGTGATGGTTACTTCAAAATGCTGTGATCGAATTCCTTCACGTCCTTTGCCCCCTCGTTCCTTTCCCGCCTCTTAATGACTCGACATAGACGAGACGTAAAGTTAGAACAAAACAAAAAAAATCCAGATATAAAGAATAATCTCAAATTAATTTACCTACAATAGTAACAATATTATATGTAGTGAATACCCGGCTGCAACATTTCTTAAGCAATTGAAATATTGATTACACCAGGGGTTCCAAAACTATTTCAGTTCACGGCGCACTAACAGGTTTAGTATTTGTCACGGCGCTCTTGCTAAAATATGTGTGAAATGATCCTAATAGCTAAGGCAAAGAAATTAAAACAACTTTTTTCAAAACAATTTTATAATATAATCGACAGAAAAATATGGAAGAACAAAAGGCGAAAACAGTCAATTATAACTTAATGCTGATCTCCAAACATTTCTTCAAATCGCGGGATAAGACTCGATACAGCTACTCTTATTTCAAGCACATTTTGATTTTAGGCGATATTTGCTCCTTATTCTAGCTGAAAATTCGGCTTCGCATGAATAAGATGTTGCAAAAGGAAATGTAATTCTTAAAGCTTTTGAATTTAGAGTTGGATATTAATTTTTGACCGTTATCCAAAACTCTACCAAATTGGATCAAATATTTTATTTATTTAAGTCTGTTGTCGCAAGAGAGTTCAATAAGATTTTCTTCTTCTTGCGAAGTAAATTCTGGTGAAGCTTGAGCATGGAAAGGATACTGAATCCACGCAATTTTTTCGAAATTATCTTCTGCAAAGTATTATTCAACGAGCTTTGAAAGGTGTTTTGTGAAAAGGGACAAGTCTTATGTAACAACGATCGAATTAGAGATCGCGGATTTGTGTAATTCAGGCAAACAGTCTTGAAGACTGTCTTCATTAATTTTTCTTTTCCACAACTTCAGCTATTTCCTAAACGCCGATGTGAATATTATTGCCTTGCAGAGACAAATTCAAAGCATTTAGTATGTTAAACATATTGCACAAATATGCTTGTTTTAGCGAAAATACTGGTTTGGTGAAGTACCGTTAGTTTGCATGATCTTTCTCTTGCAGAAAAGTTTGAATGCACAGGATAAGACAATTCCACTTGAAAGCCATCGTGATCTGCAGTAGTATATCAAGGCAGTGTGTTCAGCTCCCATGTAAAGACATAATTTTTTTAACGCACTGGCTTTCAGTGGTCTGGTTTATATGTAGTTCACTACATCTATGACACGCACTAATATCACGTTCAATTGAGAACTCTTCGGGTTTGGTGCAAGTATTCCTTGTAGATGATGCAATGAGTCTACATTAGGGTTGTAACGGAAGTAATCTTTGCGGATGTTCAGTGCTCGACATCCACGGATGCGGATATTTTGCGGAAGCGGATGCGGAGGTGAAAAAATTTAATCTAACATGAAAATAAATGTATATTTTATGCCAAGTTTAATCATTTTTCAAAGTGAAGTCTATTACCATATAATACTGCCATATTGATTTATTTTTTAAATCATGTTTTAAGAAAATAAAAACGTGGGATGAATTCACTAGTGAATTAAATTATTTATATAAACACGCACACGTCTAAAAACCAATCTTTGTCATATGAACTTTGCGTAGTTCGTGGCGCGACTAATTCAAGCGTCAAGCACATGGCCACGCCACCAAACATTTTTTTTTTTTTTGGATTTGTCGACGACGTCGAGGTCATTAGAGGCGGGAAAGAACGGGGGCTAGAAACTGGAAGGAATTCTTCCATGGCGTTTTGTAGGAAGCATCACCTGGAGAGATTTGGGGATAACATGAAAAACCCAAATATGGATGCTCGGAAGGGGATTCGAACCCGCGTTCTCCCGAATGCGAGGCCAGAGCGTTACCGCTCACCCACCACGCTCGATTTCGTGCTCAACGCCCGTCTTCCCACCGTTCTACGGGATTGTGCACAAACTATGTGGCTCGTTCTAGGGGGGGAGGAGGGGTTGGCTGGAAAGCTACGTTGGGCTACGTGGGGGGTGAGGGGGGTTTGAGCCAGGTCACGTAGCTTTTCGTTCATATTGTTTGTCATAGTTGAAATGAGATACAGGACACACAACAGCATGTAAATATTTATTTCAGCCATTTAATTATCCCCGTATGTAATTTACGATAGTCTGACAAGAGAAAACAGTACAAAATGTCTTCTGGAGTCAATTGGGAAAAAGGCTACGTGCTACGTGGGAGGGGGGGTGGGGGGGGTAGAGGCAAAAGCCACGTAGGCGGGAGGGGGGGTTCACAAGAGGCCAAAATGGAGCTACGTGGTTTATGCACGCTCCCTAGTGGCGCATTCATAGTACAACTTTTAGGACCTACAATGATCCGATTTTCGAAAAAGAACTCTTGATGCGCCGTGAAAGGGGTTACAGGTCTACATATAGGACGTGTTGGATGTTGTTGGACTCCCAGTCAACCAAAACGGGTCCTTGGATATTGGACGTAGGTATTGGAGGAAACATCCTACGAGTGTGCGATAAGGGCACATGTTGTGACGCGAGAAAGTAAGAGGGGAAAGGATTGCTTGGAACATTTTGTTGTGCCCCTTCTATTAGCGTGAATGGGTGAGCGCATCCTACGGTAATTCTACATCGATGTCCTATAAGTTGGACCGTGAAGAGGCTGCTTTACTTTACATGCAAGTTCAAACTTGCAATTTGTTCGCTTAGGTAATAACATCGGTAAGTTCACTGTTACTTTTATTGCAAGGTCGTCAAAAAAAAAAAAAAAAAAAAAACAGCTATGTACTTTGTTGTTAGCTAAGCGACGATGGGCACAATCTCGTATAAATAGAAAAGAAAAATATATATTGCAATGTAAACAAAACATCCGCCATACATTCGCAATAAAATTTGCGAATACGGATGCGAGAGCAGATGTGAGATTTTACGCGAAAGTTCCGCACTTGCGGATGCGGATATCCTTTATATCCCTAGTCGACATAGCATGCAGTGTTTTGTTGCGAATTAGCGCCTGTAATCCATCACAGCAGCCTGACATTGATCGAGCACCATCAGTACATATACCGATACTCTTCTCCCAGTCGAAATTATTTCGTTACAAAGCTGTCAAGCATCTCAAAAAAGTCTTGAGTGTTTGCACTTTCAATAATACCTTTGCAGAACAGAAGGTCTTCAACGATAAAATTATCATCCAACAAGCGTAGATACATAACAAATAAGGAGGTGAGTATTTTTAGTGTCAGTGGCCTCATCAAGTTGCTGTCCAGATACCTTGCCTTTCATTTTCTCTAGTAATTGGTCGTTGATATCTTCAGACATTGATGAATTCTTCGAATAATGGTGTTGTTAGACAGAGGTACTTATGAAATTAATTTTCTCGCCGATTCTCCCTTCCTAATATTAACCATGTCGAGAGCAGCAGAATGAATAAGCTCGTCTGCAATATTGTGACATTTTAAGCACTTCGCCACTTTGAAAGACGCTAGTAGGACGTTGCTAGGTACTAAAGATGGTGTTTACAATTATTACTTGATATATTTTATTTAAAATGCTCTAAATTCAGAGCGCCTTACATTTTATAAAAAAATTTGTAACTGCGCAATAGGATTACCAGCGGGTGCGGTAAAGTGACTCGGCGTTTGGAGCCATGGAGCGGTGTCTATTTGCTGATCTGAAAATACGTCAGGCGTTGATTTCTGTTTCAAATGACAGCACACATGTGAGATGTGTATTAGTGACATTGGAGTACGGAACACTAATGCATGAGCCTTGCCTCGCATGGTTCATTATATATTGCTGCACTTTACACTCCTGCAAGCTTCGAGTATTTATTCCAGCAATTTCCACCTCGACAATTACACTCGCATCGGCTTTTCATTCATTATTATTGCTGCTTGATTTGCGTATTTTAACTCTACTTGCCAGTTATTAGTGAGTTCTCTTGCATGCACGGTTTTTACGGCAGAATTATAATTACGAGTTAGTTTTTTTTTTTTACTATCTCCGCATCCGTTTTTGGTATGCTCAATTGTAAAATTATTTGTAGAAATACCAAGAGTATTAGTATAATGAATTCTTGGATGACTGACGTTTAGATCACCAACTGGTGAAGATGGTTACGTCGAATTTAAATCGTAATCAACGCAATACACTTGTTTGTCCTCTGTATTGACGGTATGGTATTTTTGGACGGTTATTTTTCTCTGCTTTTACATGTTTATTATTGTTCTTCTTGTTGTTACCATGTGTCATTACCATGTTTGGTAATAATCTCTTCATTCAATCAGTAGCTACCACATTGTTGTTCTAATGCCATTGATAGCCGATAGGTGGTGTTAGGATATCGTCACTAAACACAACGGAATAACTCTTCAGTCTTTTACTCAGCGATGCAAAACATGTTTCACATCAATAAACACAGCGTAATAAAATACAGCTATCTGTAATCATAAATACACACAATTTCGTAGGGGAATGAATGGATATAAGTCCGGCAGTACAACTTTATCGTGAAACCAGCTTTTCATCGTGACTTCCTCAACGTGGATCAGACAAGCTCTCGTTCGTTTTTCGTTGACTTGTAAATTATTTTCATTACTAACAATCAGTCGTAATTACGTCATAACTGAGCAGTCTGGTGGCTCAGTGGTAAAGGCGTCTGACTGCATAAACAAAGGTTCTTAGCTGGAATCGCTGTCTCGGCGGGGATTTTCAAAGTCCTTTAACCCGACCTTCACCACTGCAGCGAAACTGAGAAATTTTATGAGTCGTCCAGTTCTTTCCCTCAGTGTATTTAAGTGTTCTTCTATGAATATGGATGACTGTGGTGAGTATTGTTACGTGTCTTTGTGTGTTGTGTTTAGAAATGTAGTATCCAATTACGAGAATTCCTTCAAAATTCCGCGTCCCTTGATCCAAATTGTAACTGCATATTATAAAAATTCTGAAAAAGTTAGCGCAAAGGATTTTGATAAACTAGTTTCAAATTGGTTAATAAAATTAAGTCCAGTCAGTTAAACGATTCTACTAAATTCTGAGTAGCATTTCGTTACAATAAGTTCATTTATGAATAGAGTAATGTTTACTTCAGGAGATTAGTATACACTTACAGCGAGAGAAACAGAGAGATTTCATGTCGTAAATATTTCTTTGTGGAGAAAGTAAAATTACCTTTATGATTCAGAATGACCATTTGATATCGCTGTAATATACTGTATTCCGAGTGTGTTATTGTGCTGTGTAAGGGCCCATTAAATGTTCATAGATAGCACTGATCTTCCTAGTGCGCTCATGTCCCAGTCCTCTTGGACGTCCCGGATGTTCGTTCACCTTTCCCACGTCGCCGTGAATACAGATGTGCCTAGGTAGCCCATCTCAATATGTATGGGGCACGACAGCACATTCACACGGGACCCGCGTAGGCAAACTGCCCTTACACACGCCGACACAACCTTAATGCATGGCAGTAGAACATCGCTCAATTGACCTGCGTAAAATTATTTTGAGGCTATTGATCGTTGTTTGGGACGTTGTTTACTATTCTCGAGTTACTTAGACACTGGAAACCTGGATGGTATTTTAAATAATGTTCGGCTTCTTTTAGCGCCAACATCCTGCCAAGTTTGGTACAACGACGCTGTAGTTTGCCTTAAGTCTAATTCAATTGAATGATCGTATCGCCTTGCAGGAATTGTGCCATCATTTGAAGGGGCAAAGCAGAATGTGATATGGCTCAACCATTGCACGCACATAACTCCATTGTGCATAGTTTTTGGTCGAAGAAGCGTTTCTTGCACACGTCTGAGGAGCTAACAATATGAGCTGAAAAGATAAGATCCCCGCTGTTGAAGTCAAAGTTCTCCAACCTCCTTGGTTAGGTGACGGTAGCCTATCATTCAATAAATGTCACAAACTTCCCGTTTTCTCTTGATTAATTATCAGCTGGCTGCAGCTAGAACTTCGGAAATTTACACGTACTTCGTTGTTGTATTCAGCTTACTTAATTTCTTGTTAAAAGTTTGCCTTACGAAATACAGATTGCGAAGTATTTACGGCGGATATTCCTAGATTACAAGGAGAAAAACAACAAGGAAAAAGTTTTGTTTATCCAATTAAATTGCTGTTAACACATTTAAGTTTTAGCCTCTCCAAGATCAGAATCTTAGAGGCTACTAGTAAATTAAACTTCGAACTACCCGGGAGATAACTCCTCCCCCTTTTTCAAGAGTTTGTCAGAAAGTTGTACCAACAATCTTTGATCTGAATAGTAATAGTTTAAAACAAAGCAAGTTCTATAACATTTTTTTACTGAACCGAAATGTGATAAGTCAGCTTGACAGTAAGAGAACTGAAGCTGTATCTAACGCCATGTAGTGACGGAGAGGTACGTCATTGGTGATACGACCTTAGAAAATGGTGGATGTGGTGAAGGTTTGATCTCAGAAACAATGGAAACACTAATGAATCTGTGGAAAGTAAATGAAAACCACCACAGTCAAAATTTTCTCCGAGAGTGTGGATTAACATATCCCATTGTAACACTTTGTTTACTGCCCTGGTATGCGCGCATGACAAACAACTTAAGACTTCTGAGCGCAATGTTTATTTTGCTTTTTTAATGAGAATTTCAGTATGCTTATTTAAAGACAAGGCACCATGAAGAGTTTCGTGCTCCACCCATCTTATTTTCTCCAAGCAGTAATTTTTCAAAGGTCAGTGTGAGCAATTACTAATGGATTTCATTTATGCAATTGTAGCAGTCATCTTCTCGACAAGCTTGATATAATCTTCCTCTTCATATTCTGAGGCAGTTTCTTCAACTCTACATACCCATTGAAAACTATGTTTTCAATTACCTGCTTCACTTATTGTCGGGGTTGTCTTTCTCTACAGCTCTCATCTTCAACTGTTCCTTCCACTGAAAAACAACCAATCCTGCTAGTCATAAAACCTAAGCCATGATTCTGTCCCTTCTTCCCTTTGTTATAATTTTCAAAACATTTTTGTTTGATTTGATCTAATCATTTATTTTCAACATTCTTCCACAGCACCAAATTTCAAACGCTCAAATTTTCCTTCTTTCTGTTATTCCTTACACACAATTTTAGAAAGGTCTTTCTGAGATCTAAGTCATTATTTGAAATTAAAAGAATCCTCTTTTGAAGAAGGTTCCTTTCATCAAATGTATTGTGCTTTTGACTTCCTAAATGCTAGGATTTTTTATTTTATTTTTTGCACCTCGTTGATATCGACGTCGTTAGAGCGGGAAGAGACTGGGGGCAAGGGATGGGAAGGAATTTTACTATGGCCTTCTGAATGAATCATTCCGGCATTCGCCTGAAATGATTTGGGAAACCATTGAAAATCCTAATCTCCTTATTTTACTGCATATATTAAAATTTTATATCCAGTCTAGTCAACTATTATCGTAATTTGTCCAAATACTTCTGAACATGCTATTAAACAATTTTTAATCCTCACAGTTTTATATATTAACAGGACAAAGTCATTAGCAAATCGCAACATACTGGTTCTTTCTATTTAAATCTTTATGTCATATTGACATTATTCCTTGAATAATAATAATAGATGCGACAGACTACAAACTTGGCACAAATCCTTTTTAACTGACGCTTGTCTCTCGAGAGACTACTTTTTAGCATAGTCACGTGTTTCCTATACACTATAAATTCTTCTGATGTTTATTTATTTTAAGCCTAACATATTGTTTTAGTTTTCACTTTAAATTGCATCATTTGCAAAGTCTCTTTCTGTATCGCTTCTCATAAATCGTTAGTGTATTTAATAATAAGGGTACTACCACATTGTAATTTCTGAGACCTCTTGTCCACAGTTTTCCTCTACTCAGAAAAATATTGTGGTTGCACGAAGTTAATTCAGTCATAAGAGCTCCGGGCTCCGGATGCGGGGATCCGAACGGCTCCGTATTCTTAATCCAATTACAACGTTTGCTGCGAAATGCCAATTATACTTGTTAGCTCTGGGAAGGTTTTGCCGCTGAAGCAGAGAATATTGTGGTGGTGGAAGAAAATTAATTTCACTCGGCACCAGTAGAATTTACTTTACACACTTACCTGTATACACAGCGAGTGTTTACGTTCAGTTCAACTTGTTGTTTAATTTTCGTCTGTGTATTGACATTGCCTCCAGCAATTTACTTGGAATGATCTTCTAACGACTTTCTCAGCGCTGCATATTCAACAACAAATTGTTTCCTTTTTTATTAATGGTATTACCAAAGTGTTTTCACCACTATTGCGGATGCCAAATATGATTTTATCAAATTATTAATACTGTTCGTCCACATTTCTTATTTGTTTCTCTGGAAGTCCATTCAAAACCTGTTATCTACAGCACTAGAAAAGTCCCAGAGCTCTGTGTATATACTGGAGATACGTTTTAAAATTGATTGGTATCGCCAATTGGAAAATGTCTGAAACTATGAAAGTCGTTTTTGAGAAACACCTCGTCGAAAGGCTTATTACTGTATTTACATTTTGTTTCAAAGTCTAATCAAGTTACAAGACGAAAATTTCCTGCAACTCTGTCATTTTCAATTTAACTACCGGAATACTCCACCTGATGATTCCGTATCCGGATCAGTGCAGGTACGGCATTACTGTTACGGGAATAGTCTATAATACAACCGAGCCCTTTGTATGAGCGATAACGCTTGGGCCTCGCATTCGGGAGGACGCGGGTTCAAATCCCAGTCCGGCCACCCAAACTTCAGTTTTCCATCGTTTTCCGAAAGCACTCCAGGCGAACAGGCCATGGACGAATTTATTTCTGTTCCTCGTTTTTTTATTAATGGTATTACCAAAGTGTTTTCACCACTATTGCGGATGCCAAATATGATTTTATCAAATTATTAATACTATTCGTCCACATTTGCATTATTTTTCGGATCCTGTAAATCTCCACTTTTTTGGAAGGGATTTTGCGGCACATTCTATCGAAACAAATTTCTACCTTTCTCTGTCCAATCACACTAAAAAACCATATAGAATGAGGACATTATGGAAATTTTTGCAAAACAAATTAATATTTTCTTGATGATCGATATTTGGAACCTACGGTGTTGGCCTTATCGTCAATAAAACATCATTCTCGGGAACAACAAAGCACACAGCTGAAATTACCCAGGCCAGTGGTCGGACTCGAACCGTGAACTCACCGCGTATGAGCAATACAACGCGCCAGAGAGTTAAGCCGCATTCTCATTAGGCTAGCCCACAATCGCATTCCGATACTTGTCGGAAAAGTCTCTGTGTTTGGAGACATATGCATTATCCCGGCCAGCACACAGAGCCTATATGAGAGTTCCATGTCGGGCGACCGCATACCGGAACTCTGCATTCCACCCCGGGCAGACCAGACAGTATGGGAGCAAGTTCGTGAGGGAGGGGGAGAGAGTGGTCGTTCGGAAAGCGGTCCGCGTTTTCGCCAGCCCCAAGCGAAATCAATAGAGGAGCACATAACGCGCCCAGCACGACCCTGTTTATAACTTCGGGCAACACTGAAAGTGGAAGGAGAGATGAAACAAACTCGGGAGTCTCAAGACTCCATAATCCTCAGGGATGGGACTATAAACCATACTTGCAAGCTGTTTTACTGATACCGTCCGCAAGACTTAAATGTAACTGATTCTTCTTCTTTTCGTGTCGATGGCAGCATCAGTTACAAGGTAGTTTTTCCGCCAATGCGATGGCTTTGTCACTAACTGATTGAAGGTCTGACTGAGATACATCTATTCGGAGTTGTGAGCATGACAACAAATGTACCAAAGTTTCGATCTCACCGGAAGATCACGTGGTCCTGTTGTTCTCCCAGATATCCGCATGAAGCGAGAGTGTCTTAAAAACACAGCGGCCAGCTCCAAGTCGAAGTCTGTTCAGTGACTTCCGTATGGGCCATGCTGTTCAGACTCAGGTGGTAGACCCTATTTGGCTTGATCCAGTCGATGTTGTGTCACACTCTCACGATATTCTTTCACTGTTTGGTGTTCCTGCGACTGATTAAATAAGTAACACAAACTGTACTGTAATTAACAATCCAAAATTAAAACGAAAAGACTATATCTTTAAGACTACAAAGGAGAGATGAACGTCTTTACGTAGTCGTCAATGTTTTAAAAGATTGTAGGAATAGTATGGGACTAATGTTATGAATAAGTCATTTTATGACAGCTAAACTTATATTTTAGGAATACTGGAATGAAGGAAAATTGAAGCATTTAAAATGTGGTGCTACAGAAGAATGCTGAAAATTAAGTGCACAGACGAAGTAAGAAATGAACGACTTTTGGAAATGATGGGTGAGGAAAGAAGTTTGCGGAAGAAGCTTACAGAAAGAAGAGACAGGCTGGTAGGTCATATTTTGAGACATGCTGGATTGGTTAGTTTGCTGGTGGAGGGAACAGTCGAAGGTAAGAACTGTAGAGGAAGATAGAAATTAGAATATATGAAGCAGATAATCGAGGACGTGTGTTGTGAGGGATATGTAGAGATGAAAAGGTTATTACAGATACGAAGGGATGGAGGATTGCATCAAGTCATTCGAAAGGCTGATGACAAAACTTATATTCAGTTTTTCATTTCATCATACTATAAAAACGGAACAATCGTTTTATAGTAATTAATGCAATGAATAAACATTTCGGTTCTATTCCCTGTTCACCCTCTATTGGCGGTTTAAGGTCATGTTCCATTTGACTACCCTTTCCCATTGCCTACCCCACAGGCGACTGGCCAATTTGTCATGGGAACTCTTTCCCCTTCGAGTGTAGGGCTAAGGGCAGTGGAGTGGGGATAGGTCAGACTGACCTTGCGTCGCCTCTCGTAACAGAAAGTTCTATAATTTCTCGACGAATGTATCTAGTACCTGATTGCGTTGCCACTTCTATAGATCGGCAGACGATAAACGCTGATAACACTCGTCCTCAAGTATTTACTTTATACTGCTAAATGATATCATACCCAACCTAGGGAGCCAAAAGAAGTTTTACCTCAGTAGTACGTGGATATTTTAAAAGCTGTAGTAAGGAAAAATTTTAATGGAATTTCAGCGGAATAAAAAAACGGAATACATCTGAAAGATAAATATGTAACTACAGCACTGCTTCGTTCTTAATTTTTTTATAAATGGTCTTTGAGACGGCGTTAACAGTAGCCTAAGAATATTCTCTGATTAGCTGATACACGCAGCATAGTAAAAAGTTTGATTCTGTAGATCTCCAACGTGATCTGTATTAGGGGATGGTGCGATGAGTAGTAACAAATTGCAGGGCCTTTGAGATAATACGCTTACTGAACAAAAGGAAGAGGCTTGTTCATTTCCGCAAAATAAACAGTTTTTTCCTCAATAGGATTGAATTCTTGAAGTATTTGATTGAGCTCAGTACATAAAATCGATCAAAGAAAGAGTAAATTGCAAATTGCAATTCCCAAGTTCAATTATCAAGAACAAACAAAGGTCGATGTGTTCAAACCGCTTGTTCCTCTTCATGTATGCACTTAAGTTCTGTTTGGCGACCTAATCGCGGAGAACTATTCAACAGAATCAATAAAGTGTGAAAGAATCCTACGAAATTATCACAGACTTGTTATAACGTGTATTGGACTTTTCCTTTCTCACGATCTGGCTAAGGGTAATTACGAACAATATTATTTCAGTGGATACTTAATGACCTGATGATGAGTATGAATTGGAGTTGGGATTTTCGTCGTTTTAGCAACATTTGTAATGTTATAAAACGTTCCTTATGTAACTATTAATTATTTTAAATACACTACGGAATGATGTTGTGACGTCAGAGCAGCCACAGATATTTCCATTATTTTTTACTTTTACGAAAAGGGTACTGATTCAGATTACAACTCCAGAATTTAATTTCCATTAAAGTTTCAAATTAATTCAGCAGTTTTGCAATTTCTACATTGTTCTAAAGCCTACTAACAACGTAAAATTGATTGGTGCGTTGTTCGGTGACTGATAATTTTTCAAAAGTTGGAAAGCGTGCAGTTTTATGATTGGCTGTGCACGCGGTGTGCTTCCAGAACATTCGATCGTGGATGACTCATTGCCTCGCACCAGTATTACAGTCCGTTCCGTTCAATAGGATTTTTCCACCGCATCCTTGTCGTACATTTTGAGTCTGTCCTCGTTATAAGTTAATAAATCATGAAAGTCTGAAGTGCACATAAGTAACGATTTGGAAAATCAAAAAAGAAGTAAAGTTTTCGTACAAGTTTCACTTAAGCTGAAATAAGAAAACGTTTAGGTGATTATAGAATAGCTTGACAATCATGCTGCAAATACCGGAGAGGACTGCTACACAGTTGTCTGACTCGGCTCACTTGAAAGGACATTTAAACAATTTCTATTTTTTTTTAATATTCTTCGGTTTTTACCAGTTTTATCTGGCATGCAGGGCAGTATATTATTTAGCTCCGAACACCTATAATAAATGTTATCTAGCAGTCATTGAAAACGTAAGTTTATGTCAATCCAATAACAGTAATTTATAACAAACTTTTTCTAGCTGTTATTAATAAATAATTGTAATAAGTATTATCTAGCTGTCATTAGAACAAAGTATTATTATAATATTTCCTCTTCATAATTTAATTTATGGCTTCTACTTTCAAATTTATGGGTGATTACTATGGATGTTGCTTTCAGGATAAAACGTCTGGAAGGTACATTTCGACCCGGGGGGGGGGGGGGGACGGTGTTGTATTGTCTCAATTTGTAACCATTGACAGGGGTTGTTCATAGAAATACTCAGCATGTACGTAGGGCAATTCATTAAAGACGGTCTAGTTTGGCAAAGCCTCGTGAAGGGCAAAGCAACAATATTCCATTCTGATTTGGACTTAACTTAAAAAGTTTCTGATAAGAATTTTCTGTTCGTATAATTTGACAGACAAGGGACGTACTTTCCGTTTGAAATAACTGACTAACATAAGAATATGTACTTTCTCTCAAAGAAGAATAAGACTGGCAACATGAAACATCGACACTAATATTATAAATGCTAAAATAATTGTGTCTTTTTGTTTGTTTGTTACGTTTTCACGAATAAACGGTTAAACTGATATTGATTAAATTTTACACGGATATGTATCATTAAGAAGGATATTACATACTTTTTTCTGGATAAATTACATATTTTACAGCGAAATTTTGAAAACTACCTATCGATAATAGGACAGATGGGT
Source organism: Vandiemenella viatica (assembly GCA_031002005.1). Taxonomy (NCBI): domain Eukaryota; kingdom Metazoa; phylum Arthropoda; class Insecta; order Orthoptera; family Morabidae; genus Vandiemenella; species Vandiemenella viatica. Next base: position 56,909,978 of record JARYHS010013631.1, on the reverse strand, counting down.
AGAGTGCATTAGTTTCTGTAACGTTATATCGGTCACTGACGCTTTGTTTTGTTTGAAGTCAGTTTGTGAATGGTCTGTTCATAATTTTCACGTACAGACACAACTTATTATATAGTATAGAAACGTATTTATGCTGCACACTATTATTTTGTGCTTACCTAAAATTCTTTGGTATCAGTACATTTTGTTTTCTATTTTAATACGCCTCGCAGGCGGAAACCAGACCCTAGGTCGTAGTTCTAGCAGAGGACAAGCAGCTAATGTTTTTAGAATCCAAGAATCTTATGCTCGTTAGGCGAAAAATAGCACACACATACATAAACAAAAATCTGCCGGAGGAACTGTGGTCCGTAGTCTCTCACAGTTACTTCCCCCCCCTCAACCCTCAGTTTGACGCTATTTTTAAAAATGTTGCAAATTGGTTCTCTTTATGTGACAGGTTCAGTGGTAGATGATGACATCTCCGCTCTATTATCCCTACTCCGTTATTTTTTTTTAAGACACCTTTTACGTACCTTACAGCTTTCTGTATCCAATTCTAGCAATAAAATACTAAGTCCACGCTTACGAAATCACGGGTGACAGCTAATTTATTGTATATGCTGACTGAATATGGGAAGTGAGGCATATGTTACTGACAAGGGAAGGCCGCCAGTTGTAAAATTCAAATTCAATTCATACTGAATGTGGCAAAGCAGTAACATCCGCTTCTTCCTCGTTGTCGAGAAAATCAGCGTTGAAATATTCCGCTGCGTTCATATACAGTATATTCTACGTTAGGTAGATTTCAAAGGGCGCCTAGTGCAGTGAGCAAGCTCTCTGCATCATTAGCTTGTTGTCGTAGGATCGACTCTCGTTGCAGGCTACTTTTTTATTTATTTAAAAAACAAATATTCATATATGTATACTGATAATTCCTGTAATCAGTTTCAACAATTATGCTTATAATACGTTTTTTAAATGCCTTTTGCTTTGGAAAAATCGACGGTGTCTCTTTTTTTTTGGCTTTTTGTCATTAGAGGTGGGATGATGGCTGGGGACAAGAAACGGGAAGGAATTCAGCCATGGTATTTTTGAAGGAAGCATCCTGGCATTCACCTGAAGTGATTGGGGAAAACTAAAATCTGAATGCCCGGACGGGTATTCGAACCGGCGTCCTCCCGAATGCGAGGCCAGAACGTTAACCGCTCACCCACCACGCTCGGTGTCTTGTTGCGACCCCCTATCGTCTCCTGGTGTGGCAATGAACATCTGTCTTTCAACTGTAACCGCCGAGTAACGATATTTGTGTTTCATACCTGTCGCAGCAAATATTTCTATTTTGTTTGCGAATTCCATAATGAAGTTCGAAATTACAACAAACGGCATTTTAAAAAGTTATTATATGCCTAATTGTTGAAACTGATTGCCTCGATTATCTGTATACAAATTCAATAAAAATAAAAGTTGCCAGGAGTAATATTCGATCTGGCAAAAACGAGCTTATGAGGTAGAAAGTTTGCTCGCTGCGCCTCATAGCCCTTTAAAGCTTTGTAACATAGAAATTATTTTAACGCAATGGAATATTTTATTGCCAATTTTCTCGACAACGGCGAAGAAGCTCATGTTACTGCTTCGGCATATTACACATCTGGCCACGAGCTTTTATTACACACAGTATGAATCGAATATGAATTTTACAATTGGGAATAAGAGACACGACCTCTGCTGCCACGTAATCCGAAGCGCCACCGTCTCGATTACATAAGGAAATGGAGCAACTGAGAAGCTGCGGTGTACGCGTCAAACCTCACAACGCGAGCAGAGCCGGTATAATTACTTCATCATGCAGCGAAACACCGGGGGAGCATTCTGCTGCACAACGGATGTGTTGGATGTATCAAAAGTGTCGACAGAAGCTGAGCCTGCTCGTTAACCGCAGAACAGAGAATAGCAGCAGACAAGTCGCTAGCGGCTGCCGACAAATTAAATTCCAGCCAACAGACGGGCAGGCTGGCAGTTTTCATATTAGGACTGGCCGCCACTCCAGCCCGCCGCACGGGAGAGTCCAGAGGTGATGTCATTAGAGAATACCCACCATTACAGCGAGCAGCGTGTCATTAAAAACAACGAGAGTGGGACAGAGGTGCGAATATCTGCAGGTACGGCCACGAAAATGTAATCTGGTGTCCCAACACAATTATTTCTTCATATGCGAGGGCGAGTCAGGGAGAAAAATTTCCCTGGTGACAAATAGCACAGTGAGAATTTCGGTTGCCAGATTTTTACTCCCCCTAAAACGAACTAGCATGAAATAGCAAATAATTGCACCAAAGTTTTATGCTGTCCGGATTAAGTATATTCGATACGAAAGGTCAAAGATTAGAATTACACTCACTAAATCACCCTAGGTAAAAGCCAGGATTAATCCTTAATATATACCATTTCCAGCAGCGCTTTGTTTTTTGTTTTCAAATTACCTCTTTGTCCATTTACCGTAAAATAACCACTCACCCGCCTTCACCCGTGTTAAAACTCATTCCGCACATGAGTGTAACTTATAAAAGACAATTTGCTGCCTGATTAAACCTGACAAAATGGATCCAGTAATATCGGGGTAGGTAGGCTCAAATTTTTTCCCTATAACAGCCAATTGGCGTTCCTGCTCCGTCCATGAAAATTGAAAGTAATGTGATTTCCAGATTTCGTGGGGTCTCTTATTTTAAGGCTCTATGAAGCCGTTGTGTATCTGTAGTAGTGTTCTGTTCTGCTTTTTAAATATGTAATTAAAATATCAAAAGAATATATTCGCCTTGATATTTTACCTTAAAAAATTAAAATACAAGTAGTGTTTATGGATGTTTTCATTTAATGAAGCTAACACATAAATTTTTTACTCGCTTATGATTTATAATCTCATTTCGACTGCAAATGTTGAAAATATGTGAACGAAGATTTTCTCGGCGTATAAATGAAACATATTCTTCCCGAGTTTGCAACCGGATAGTGGCATAAAAGGATTAATACTTTTCGATAACGTCCTCTGTTGTATTCTCAATAGCAAGATACCTGATGAAGACAACAGAGGACATTGTCCTTTTTTTTTATTGGCACTATCCGGCTGCAAATGCGAAAATACTATGTTGCAAATCATGTAACATCTTTTAAGAATCACCTGAGGATAACGTTAATTTCTGCTAAATTAAGTTGTATCAGTTTACCACTTCATTAGCGCATGGACCGCTTTTACATCTTATTCTTTCCATTTAGAGGAGATTTTGATGAATAAATCCCGCGCTTCGTTTATATATATATTATAAGCCTTGTGGATATGTATTTGTATTATTCTGTTTTTGTAACATGTGATTCCTGAGGTGATATGTGGTGACCATCCCAGCGATCAACTAGCTTACTCCATAAAACAGTCTCAGAACCATTACCCTGGTTGATTGTCACCGGGATCGCCATTTCTATTTGGATAGGCAAATTTGAATCAGACGCTAAGTACCGGCGGATTATATATCCACTGTGCACTCACTAAACTCATTTGCGTGATAGTGATACATAGGCTCATGAGGTCGTGTAAGGGACCTACAATTTATCGTGGAATCCGAACCACGGAAGTGTTCCGCATACTTCACGTTACACAGCACGCTGTATCAGATGTGGATATCGGTTTAAGGGCCTACGAAAATCCTCACAGAGACAGGGGTTCGAATCGGAGACCTTTCGATCGCCAATCAGATGCCTGAACCATTGAGTCACCATACCACTCATTCTAACAGATCCTCCAAGCACGCTGAGAATCGTGAGTAATTGGTGATTTCACGTATTAGTTCTATTATGCCAGAAGGTAGCTCAAGTATTCCATTTCTTTCCTTTTTGAATAATAAAAACCAAAATTTGTATTACTGTACTTGTATGCTTATCGTAATCTAAAAATATGCTGCGTTTTGTTCTTCTGCTTATACAATATGAACTTCTGAGCCTTTTTAAATATTTAATGCGTTTTCGCAGAGTGTTTTATTTGAAAATAAAAAGGGTGTGATCTCCCTACTTTCACCTACAACAATTCTGAAAATCTAAACCAATTACCTCTGCCATTGCTTCAAGTTAAGTTTAGCATACGTGTCTTACTTAGTGTGAGAACTAAATCTGAATGTAAATTTTCGCTGGCCGGGTAGCATAAGTTTTAGAGCATTGGATTTAAGTATCGAAGGTAACCGGCTCGCGCCCACCCTTAAGCATGGGTAGTTTTAGTTAAATGTTGCGTTCATCCTGTGTTATGTAAATTATATAGAACCATAATAGTAGTGGTGATATGACAAATTTTTAGGATTTAAATATATAAAACTGTGGATATAGCGAAAAGGGCCCATTACCAATTTTTTATTTAAAATAACATGTTTCGTTACTGTTACTCAAACATCATTTCCTCCCGAATACAAGTCTCAATTCAGTAATACTTTGTCGGGTATATTCGTATGCTATTTGAATAGAAAGCTAATTGCTTGTTTATCACTATGGCCTGCGGTCTCTGCGCCTATTAAGCCACCTCCAATTTATATTTATATTGTTCTAACCATTGGCGTTGCTCAAGTAATTGTGGGACCATATAACGAGGGCAACACAAGGCGAATTCAATACTTAATTAAAACCATTCATGCTCTACGCGGGATTCGAACCCCCGTAACCCTTTCAATGGGAGGTCAGCGCGCTATCCCTTATTCTGCCAGAGCCGAGTTAATTGAATTTAATACGAATGGTGAAACACGTCCATACGGATTTAAGGAAATGGTTTGGTTAACACGGTCAGAGTTGGACGGAGCTTTCAGGAAGGCTTTTTGGAAACGCCAACAATTCTGTACACGTCACAAAGTTACGCTAACAACCGGAAGTGGATCTGAATAATTAATTAATCGGTCAAACCGAAACCCGCATGGCCGCTTTCGTTACGTGTAACCCCGCTTCATCCCATCGCAGCTACCAGTGCAAACGGGGTTAATTTGCATCGCCGTAATTGCTCGAAAGGCCGCGCGTAGTCGAGGCACGGCTGAACACGTAACCCGAAAATTCGATGAAACTGTGCGGATCAATGGAGCACCACCGCAATCCCTGATGCATATGAGCCAATGTAATGCGTACGACCATTCTCATTACGGCGATTACCAACGTGAAAGGTGGAACTTAACGAACAACAATTTGTCGCGAAACAACTTCAAAGTTTTACATGACCAGTTTGGAGTCTTAGCTCAACGAACTTAAACGTGCGTTATTTGACATCAGTTGGTGTAGTAGAAGTGTCTACAAAACTATGATGCATACCATTAACTCTGTTTCTTGATAATATGAGATCTGGACAGATACGCCCAAAATTTTGCGGTTTAGACTATTTTTTTTTAATTTCACCGAGTTCAGGAATGATTTTCTTTTCGTAATTTCTTAATTAAATTCGTCCTTTTGTAGAAAAGAAATCTCACGCTGGGCAAGATTGTTGTAAAGGATTCAGATAAAGCTTCTAGGAGACCAAACATTCTGTTTGTTCTTGTGAAATGTTGGGTGCATGATAGTCTGGTAATAATATGAATTTTTGTTTATAATCTGCAGCCACATAGACCAAGGTTAACTGGCCTATCAAATTGTCCGTCAGGTGGGTACCGCAGTTATCTATGACTGTACCTTCTTCACCCTCAACTAGCAGCTTATGTCCCCCTTGCCTCGCTCCTCACTTTATCGCCCCTCCCTTCCTACCTCTCTAAAGCCGCGTTCCCACGATCTCTTATAACGGAGGCGGGACGGGACGAATACTCAACAACACGCCATGGGAACACGTCCGCCTTTGCTAGCGGAGATGAGACACAGCTCACAGCTACCCACTCTGTGTCGGTAAACATCACAGGCGTGTGTAGAGGTGCGCTGTTGTCATCGGTTTGCAGCAGCGGTGCGCACCCCTTCTGTTGCTATAAAGTGCTCTGTGCCAAACGACACTAGGCAACGTGGTGGGGAGGTTGCAAGGAATGGGAAGGAATTCGGCCATGGCCTTTTTAAGGAAGCATCCCGGCATTTGCCTGGAGTGATTCGGGAAACCATGGAAAACCCAAATCTGGATGCCCGGACGGGGATTCGAACCACCGTCCTCCCGAATGCGAGGCCAGAACGCTATCCGTTACACCACCACACTCGGTAAAAAATACACCCCAAATGTCTCACTTGAAAAACGTGTTGGCGGAGTATCGATTCCTGTGCTTACATTTTGTTTCGAAGTCTTGTCACTCCTGCAAGACGGGGAGTTTCGTCTAGTCCGCATTTTCGATATCACACTCAATCTTCAAACACAGTGCTGGGATATTCACACTCGGGGAGGGGGAGGGGGGAAGCGCAAGCTCGGCCGCACTGATACTTGTATCGTATAGATCGCTTATTTTTTAAAATTTATTTGTTTGTAATGGTCTTTGGCTTACGCCAATTTAACCAGCTAATGGTTTTACGTTTCTTTACATCGAGTTTCATACATATCTAGTACATTATTTTACAGTTACATCATGTTAGGGACACAATATACTCATTGAGTTCTTCACATATATTTGATTGTACTATTTTAAACATTGAGTGGCCTTAAAGTGATATTTAGTTAAGACATAGTGCATTTTATGTTTATTATAAACATTAATGTATCCTTTGTTTAGGCATTGTAATACATTTTATATATGTAATAACCAATGTGGTGAGTATAGTATTTAACAATCCTATTACAAGTTTTACATTTGAATTATTTTACAGAATCATTTAAACCAAATGTTTTGTAGTTATACTTTCAAACTTTTATAATGTACAAGTATGTGAGCAATTTTGCGTCCCTTATTTTATAATTTAAAAACGTGTATCCAGGGTATTATTTTACTGTAGTACGTTAGATTGATGCCTTCGTAAACTTCTGCCTGATTGTCTATATCCGTCATTCCATGATATCTCCTATTTAGATTTGACAGTTAAAATTTTAGTTTGACCTCATATAGAAATCGGGCTAGCGCCCCACTTTGAGAAGTCAAGAGGGAGGTTATGAAAGTTGGAACTGATATGTTTAGTTTTACTAGGTTTTTGTACAGGTTATTTTGGGGAATCTTGTACTTGAAAGCTAGGACGATACGATTTAAGTCCGCTACTTCTTCATGATCTTCCTGGCAGGAGAGTGATGGAGCACTCCTATTATAAGTAAATGGCTTGGGAAACTTACATGGCCCAGTCTTATGCGGATGGTGGATAATCATATTTAGGTAACTATGTCTATTTGAATTGTCTAGTTTTAAGACTTCGCTTTTCGAGTGTTAGGATCAGGATTTTATTGTATCGCTTGTATCCGTGTTTTATTACTTCTCTGATTGCAAGGGCTTCAGCCGCGTATATCGAAGTTTCTGACGGAAGACAGACTTGCTTAGAAACTTTCGATTCAGGACAAAAGTAGACATATCCGACTCCGTCAGAGGATTTCGAACCGTTGGTGTAGATGTGAATGTAATTCGACCGCGTTTGAGATAAGAATTCATCCGCTAAGTATTTTATTTTCCCACTTTTCATGATCCAATTTGGTAGATAGTGTATATTGGGTTTGAATCTTAAAACTGCTTATTGCCTTGAAATGACGGGCAGAATTTCGTATTGAATAATTAAAGGTGGCACAAGTTTTGTTTTGTCGTAGGATAGGATCAACAAGGGAGTTCTTAAAACGATGGACACATCTCCTCTTTCCGTCCTTGTATGTGTTGTCTTCATTGCAGGGTGGTTTGTGATGACTACTCGCCTGATTAAATAAACCGATGCTAGAAGTTGATGGCGAATGTCCAAAGACATTTCCTTTGCCTCCACCAGTAAGGCGTTAGTTGGCGTGGATCTCATCGTTCCTAAACATATTCTTATGGCTCTATATTTCAGGTTGTCTAATTTGCGGAGTATATACTTGGGTGCATTAAGGTAACAGTGGCTTCCATAATCGAGGATTGGTTGGATGAGTGTAGGCTGTTGGCTACATAATTAGAATAACGGCAGGATCGACTTCCCACCAGACTCGTGATATCGATCTTCACACGTACAGGTGGCGTTCCAATTTGGTTTAAATTTGATCTTTTTTTCATTTTCTATGATTTCTTGATATTTTCCTGTCATCAGTCCCTTCTTTCATCTCTTCCTGTCTTGAAAACTAAGCTGTTCATCTCAATGTACTCATTACAACCTACGACTTCAATTATCTGATTCGTGTATTCTAATCATTTTTTTCTTTGCAAACAGATTAACCAATCCCACATCTCTGGAAATGCGACACACTATGACACCCTTCCGCAAACTTCTTTCTTCGCTCATCGTTTCCTAAACACTTTCTGTACAACGTCAGTTTGTTTGTGTGCATCGTATCCTTTTTTAGACGGATCTGGGAGACTGAGCAGGCATTCTCTTACACGATAAGACAAAATCGCATTCAGAATGGTATTAGGTTTGAAAATGAACTCGTTCTACTTCCCCGCAGTCCAGTCTGATAGCGAATTAAAACTTCAAACTGATGGGTCCAAAATTATTCTATATAGGAAGTGATACTTGGAGCGAAGTCTATGGCATCATACCGCAACTGATTCCGTTTAGTGTAGTTATTAAAGGTGCAGAGAACTCTCTGTCAAGTTATTCTCTCAGAATTTCTTGAATAATGACGTTCAGATTTTCTTCAGTAGGAGGCTTTTCTTCTGAAAGACTCGTACGCCCCATTCGACCTGGCATTTTGTTCACAGTCGAACCATCCACTGTCACACTGCAGGTAAAGCTTTAATAACAGTATGGTGCTGGCAACCTTATATAAGTTTCAATTGTTTCAAGAAATTTCACCATGGTATAATCTCCTTTACGACTGCAATATCAGAATTTTACTATATTTTGCTCAAATGAATATCGTAATCCGTGATAACAGCACCACCAGGCGGTAAGAGAAGCCATTTCTCTTTTATCGCGGAGTTCTTCCAACGTGAAGTGAGTGTAGAATTGCAGGAAGGGTCTACTTCGTGCGATATCAGCACCTATTTTCCAAACTGAAGTCAACACGCGAGCTATAGTTTGAGTAGGTCAAGTTCCGATATTAGGAGGCAAATCTGCATGCACAGTGCTCATGAATAAGATCGGACGGGATAGTAGCACGGAACAGCAGTTAAGGGAGACTCGTTATTGGCTTTAGCTATTAAAGTGCCACTTACGGGGAGTAGCCAATCAAGTGACTGCGAGGCGAACTACCAACTTTTGCCATTCTGCTGACCTTGTTATTAGGCGGACCTTCGGGGAACAATAATAAATTGACTTGTTTTTTGGCTTCCGCGAGGAAAGTGCGCTGTTGTCATTGGAACCGGTATCATCAAACGTATCTATTTAACACAGAGTTCCAAAGATGGACTTTAAACAATCGAGAACTTACAAGAGCTGGTAGAGAGATAGCCAATTAACCTTAGTACCGTCTGTTTGCTAGCTTTTGCACATTAATCATGTATGAAAGAGTATATCTTTGAACTTTCCCGGAAGGGCGTAGCCAGGATTGGCTTAAGGATCTAGCGAAAACAAGGAACCCTAATAAAAATACTTGTTGGAAAGGGTTTTTTTTTTTTAATTAGCTTATTTAAGAACTAGTCTGCGAGGGTTTTGACAAAATTTATTTTTGAATATTGAAAGAGAGAATTTTTATTTTCATATATTTCTTGCTAGACTACTTCAGGAAAGGAGTCAGGGTGGTGCAAGTGCACCCATGCGTCCCCTAATGTATGCTCATTCTAGCTCTGGTGATTGCATCAATACGAATAACACGGAATTTTTTGTCATCGTGTCTGTCACGCCGAAGTCACGCGCCTGTTCTTTGTTGGTATAATTCATTGGCCAGAGATGTTACTACCAACTCGAAGTTCTGTACGTTATTTAATAACAGTTCTATTTAGTTAATCGTCCGCGAAGAAATAAATTATCAAAACACTGATAGAAGAATATGTATTGCGTTTAAATGAATTTATAATTGCTTCTCTATGTATTTGGACTCCTTTAGATGTTGATTGTTTCGTTATTTTATTTGTCCATAGATATAAATATCACGAACTATCCTGGTTGTATCTGAATTAAAATTATTATTATGTGATATAACAGAAGTTCTTAAGATTTATTTTGTTTTGACTTACTGGCGTTATTATTGTAGTGAAAACTTCTGTAGGCGCGCTAGGCAGTGTTTGGACGGGGTAACTCTATGAGTTCGAAAATTCCCGTCACCGACATGCGATGACGTGCCGTCACCGTCGCGCTATGACGTGTTGCGCGTGTGATATGCGCATTGGACGCTTTATGGATGGGTACAATATTTTGAGTTCGTATCACCAACAAGCTAATGTTAACAGTATATTTGTAGCTAGAAATATTACGTGTTGCGCTTGGACAGCCATGAAAGTATAGTTTGTTCTCGCATCTAATGTATAAAAATAAAATTTGTTGTTTTTTTTGCCATGTTCTTCATTTAAACACGCAGTTTTTATCCGATTTTGATGGACCTTTGCATACGTATGCTTTAAAACAAATAGAAACATACTGTTTACGTTTGATATACAAAAACCTCCTTTCCCTCCCTCACTTAATTCTGTCAACGTTGTTCATACAAGCCCACAGTTTTTATCCGATTTTGATAGTACTTAGCACATGTATACTGCAATATAAGGCGGTCTGCTAGCTCAGCGGCTAAGGCACTTACTTTCGAAAGTTTATCTCTCCGGTCATGGGTTCAAATCCCGTGGCGAACAGGAATTTTTAGGAGTAGTATTTGATTATATGAGCTACGGCAGGACGTTCCGTGGTTCTGATTCTACTTTAAACTGTAGTCCCCTGAGGAAAGGAATTGGCTTTCCTGACAGAATAGCTTGGTACTGTTCGTCTCCTTCGAGAAGATTCGACCAACCTTCGGGTTGTGGACAAAGTTAGATTTTTAATTTTTGAAGTGATAATTTCTTTAGGTGCGTTGGGCGATTTTTGAAGTGAAAACGTCTATAGCCGGGCTGTAGGCTGGGGGTAAATCTATTAATTCACGTCACTGACATGCTGTGACGTGTGGCGCGTATTATAAGCACATTGGAGGCGCTTTTTGGAATACTCCGTTTTTATCAGATTTTGATGGAACTTTGCATACATATACTTTAAAACAAATAGAAAAATGCTGTTTACGTTTGACTTACAAAACCCTAAACCCTCTCCTTAATTTTTGTTAATGTTTTTCATACAAACTCACAGTTTTTAATCCAATTTTGATAATATGTAACACATACCGTAAAAACAAGACGATCTGGTAGCTCACTTGTGAAGGCGTTTACTTTCGAAAGTTTCTTTCAGTAGCCAGGGGTTCAAATCCCACGGTCAACAGAAATTTTTAGAAGTTGTATTTGATTATATAATCTAGGCTGAGATCTTCCGTGGTTCAATTGTAAGCCCATGAGGAAAGGAATTTACCTTCCTGCCTCTGACAAAATAGCTTGGTACATCTCCTTCGGAAAGATTGGACTAACCTTCGGGTTGTGGATTAAGTTAGATTTTTATTTTTTGAAGTGAAAACTTCTTTTTGGATTGCTAAAATCTTATGAGTTCATGTCAGCTAGCTGCTAATGAAAAGAGTGTACCTGTAGTGCTCTGGTGGCTCAGTGGTTAGGGTGTCAGACTGGGAAACGAAAGATCTCTGGTTCAAGTCCCTGAATCAGCGCGGATTTCAATAGACACTTAACACGACTTTCACCTCTAGCACAGGTTGCTGTGTAATGTTAAGTACGTCAGAACGCTTCCGTGGTTCTAGTTCCACGTTAAACTGTAGGTCCTCTGTACCTGGTAGGAATACCGGGTTAGGTTATGGCGGCTAAGACAGGGACGGAATGCGCAGCCACTAGAAACCCTGTCATCACTTCATTACAACCACACGTAATTATTGTTATTTAGTATATCTATAAGTATGACGTGTTGCGCGTATGATATTGCTAGTTTCAAGTTTTCATTTCTGTCTGCAGTTCCCAATCACTGACAACTCTTTATTGTTTTTACAGTTTTTTTTTTTTTTTTTTTTTTTTTTAACTGCTTAACGTCTCTTAACAGCGAGGTCTTTAGAGACGGGAAAGGATGGGGGGCAAGGAATGGGAAGGAATTCGTCCATGGCCTTTTGAAGGAAGCATCCCGTCATTTTTGTTTTTCAGCCGTATGTAAGTAGCTCTAACTGAACTGTGATGTAAAAACAATCGAAATATGTACAACATTTCAAAATCAGGATTCTGAGCGTTATTTAATAACAATTGTATTTAATTAAGCAAATAGTATGGAATGATCTGTCTTTAGAAGCTAGTTATTTAATAAGCAAAGATTAACAGAAATCATTGTTAGGATTTTAAAATGTTTTGGTTTTATTAGCTGTTTCTTGGGTAGCTACAAATTGGAAGGGGAAACATAGAATCAATTCAATAAATATTAAATCTAGATAAATATTAAAATCGATAGGTCTTTTAAAAACAAAGGGTCAGTTTTTCTAAATACATTGACCGTCTACACTTCTAATTATATATTTTAAGTTGCGGCAACATATGCACATTATGTAAAATCACGCCTGCATTGATAATCTACAAGCAGAAATAAAATATCCTTAAAGAGTAATGATGACACTAAAAGTTGTTGGAGGGATAGGGAAAAAGAAGCAAGGTTCTAAATTTCTTCGTTGCTTCCTTAGACTCTAGAATTATTCTGGCGGAATTCTTTTTTCTCATTGTCTCCAGTTACAGACTGGATTTTAAACCGATACTTTTTAGCCAATTATAAATTGCAACAACTTTGGATCGTATCGTATTCGATACCATTACTTAGCCGCGTAAAATACGAGTCGAGAGTCGCGGGCCCGAAGGCTGAGCCCCTGCGAAAGCCAGGCAGGGAGACGAATTTCTGCAGGTAAGCCCGGCTTAGCGAGTAGGGTGTCCCGTCGATGTATGATAAAAAAAAAAAAATTTCAAGCTACATTATCGCAAGAGGTATCAAAATTTGCGTAATTTAACACAGATTACGAAAAAGGTTAAAAAACTAGAAATGCGTGTCATCTTGAGGGCTCTACCACTCTTTGAAGTTTTGTAAATTTTATGTTTTTACAGACTTAAACCGAATGCATAAAATAATACAAAAATCAAGTTTAAATGGTATTTTATTATTGAAATTAATGAAACAAAACACAAGAAAACAAAATAAATCAAATATAGCTCATAATTAATGACAAAAACTTAGAATTTAAACCTATTTTTATGTCCAAAATTTGGCATTTCTGCTTGAGATTGCAACCTGTTTCTAATAAAACCATCTCTTGAAGTAGCGTCAGTTATACTTTGTGAGGCCTCTGTCACTAGTTTCACACATCTTTCCACTAATTGTGTGTGACAAGGATACTCAACAGTTTCCAAGCTCTTATCTTTTGCCATGATTTGAAGGTCCTCATTAGAAATATTTCTAAGAACTGGTGGTGCTGTAACCTGACACTCGTGCCACACAATAATTTTGGTGTAATCTTTAGTAGAGAAGTTAATTTTTGGTGGTTTAAATACCCTGCGTTTAGTGCTACTTTCAGCTTCTCTCGCTTTTATTATTCTTCGCAATGCCAGCTCCCGAATGTGGTGTTTATCATCAAACAACATAGTGACAAGTAGGTTTTCTGGGTGCGCAAAAAAAATCATTTCTTTTGATCACAGAATCCACAACAGATCTAAGATTTTCGAGTAAAAATCGAGAGTACATAATCAATTGAAAAAGATGTTTGACTCCGTCTTTAAAAGACATCTTTTGCTTGATTAAGAACCAAATCAGAGCGTATACTTTAATCACGTAGTTGAGTAACATTTTCAAATTTCAAATGACTTTTTTTGCTATCCTTATTGACTCTTTAATTCGTCTCTGCTGCTATTTCATTCGTCTAGCCGTTTCTTTCTTATCAACACTGCTTACAACCATTTTCCTGTCATTTCTTTGATCCAACAGAAAACTTCTCTCATTGATGGGAACTTTCTTAGGTTTCAAACACGAACAAGATTCAAATGAAGTGCATTTACCAGCAGCCAAGTCGAAAAGTTTCTCAGATGACTCTAAAAAATACTTCAGTTTGTTTTCAAAACTATAATTTCGCTTGCTTTTGGGGTATCTTTTCAAATTTAAGTACTGTTCGAAATAGGATTTCAGTAATTGAATAACTCGTTCCTTAGTTAAGATTGGAATCGAAGCTTTGGTCCAAATATGGTGATCTTTTCAGAAACAATCGCATATATACCTGAATTGAATGGATCCTTTTTCCATTATGCTTCGATTTCAGGTCGTTCTTGACAAATAAAATAAATTTAATGACTTCCCTTATAATTGGTAGCTGCCGATCGTCACGTTGTTTGTATGGTCCCAATATAGCACAAGTAGTCTCACTACGCCTCAATCGCATTCTTTAAAAAATCACAAAATCCACTTGTAACACTCTAACGATCGCAAATATACGTAAAACTATAAAAATGCATTACTTTTAATGCTATAAAGCATTAAAATTACTTTGGCTACGAAGAAAACACTCGCGAGTCAAGCCAACAATGTCCTCGATACAAATTGAAACTTGACGGTATTTGAAGGTTGAAACCTAACAAATTCAAAGTCACCGGTAACGTGTCATTGCATGCAAATCGAAACGTCGTGTTTATATTACACATAAATAGAACAACAAAGTGAATATTTTTATATATTTAGTGCAGGAGCAGAAATTAAAGATAGCGAAATACCACTATAAAAACATCAATTTTTCAAAACTTTGAAGATTGGTAGAACCCTAAAGACATAGTTTTATTTTATTTTCAAAATCATTTTGGTAATCTACGACCAATTACGCAAATTTTAAGAGGTCTTGCGTAACGGAAAACGGAAAAAAAATATTTTCGGGACACCCTATTAGCGAGGCCTTTAGGCTGCTCCTGTTGTTTCTCTTTGCCTTGGTTTACAGCTCTCGTAGTCACAGCTGCCGCTGAAAGCAACGGCGCTGGTGCAAAGATGGCGGGGCAACTACCGCCACTCATAAAGCCTGAAGATGTTCCAGTAACAAAGTTGTATTGTGCAGGCTTCTAGTTTTAGCATGAGCCTTGCGGTTCAGATGTTGAACTAGGAAGGTGGGACGAACTTAAAATGTGTATTAAATCTTCTTCTAGAGTCCCTAATCTGGGTTTGTCGTTGAACAGTTAAGAGCCATCTATTATAACATTATTCTGTAAATTGCATCATATGGCAACTTCAGAACTGTATTATGCGTGTTATGATTCAGGAGTGTATGTCAATATAACTATCTGCAAGCATCCATACTGTTGATAACCTTAGATCCCGTACTAAGCCAGTCTTTGCCAGATGCAGGACGTCCAGCATCTTTCCCCAATGTGACCAAGAGTTGTTGTATGCATGTAGAGGACTTGTCAAATGTGGTGGGTGATTTTCTTTGGTGTATGTTTTCATTTACATCACAAAAACTGAAGGAAGAGATAGGGTGAAATCCCATGCCAGACCAATCAGACCTACTCTTCAGAAAGACACTCAAGGACCACCCAGTTTAACGTACCCACTGGACGGACAAATTAGTATCTACAGTATAGTAAGTTATCATTAAAAGAGTAACGTCATCAGTACATTTCGTCACGATAAAAGCCCATTTTAATGATTCCATTAAGTTTTGATTTCGAATATTATTATTGCTCTATTATTTACTACTCCTGAGTTATCTAAATTCTCATTTTACCTTCTAGATATTATATCATTCGTAAAAAGTGTTTTGCATTTTAATAGTTGAATGCTTCGTCAAATTTTCAAATCATTTCATGAAAAATCTTATCATATTTGATTGCTCCTCTCTATCTCATTGTGTACATTTTTGTATGTTACCAAAGCAGCTGACGACTCGCTAAAATGATAATAATACGAAAATAATGGCACTTTTGAACTGAACTAGCATTCGATTACAGTTACAAATTTAGTTTTACGTATCTGCTGTATACACTATTATACTTGCTGAAATGACGAAATGCGACAAGACTTCAAAGAATTAGCCATCCCTGTACGAGGTTATGCCGAAATTACGTGACAACTGACTATTGCAACCGAGTGTTGCATGGACTTTAGCGGTCATTCTATTGAACTATCTGCTGCCAGCAAATGTTTTCTGTCTTTTGTTATTACTACGTTTCCGCAGCTTGTGCTATGTCTGTAGTTTTTTCTCGCAGTCTATCAGAGGTAGTAAGACAGTCTTTGGGCGAGGTGATAGTACCTACTACACATCCTAAGTGTTGCAACATTACTTACTTTCGTATGCTCCAAATGTCAAGTCGAACAAGCAGTCTCTTTGAAAGTATTGGCAACATAACGATAAACTTGATTCTTCAATTGCGTAGCATGGCAGCAAATCATTCTAATATTATTTTCTTTCTTTGAATATTTTCCGAATATTTTATTGAGAAAACTATTTGGTTTGAGTAGATTAGGAATGAGCGAGGAAAGGTTCTAAAAGATTTTTTTAACTATGTTCACAGACCTCTAATGTTTGTAGCTGCTTTGACTGTTGGCTGATCAACTGTTTTGCCAGCTGGAAAGGAAAAACAGCTTTAACGTAACTTGTAATAGTGTGTGCATTATAATCGTAGAGACCGACTTCGCCGTGTCGACGACTTAGTTATTAATTATAGTAGTGTTTAGGGAGAGATGGAGTGGAGGTCTGCATCCGCCGACGGACCACAGAAGTCTGGGCTTTTAGTGTATCTCGATATCTGCAAGCATAGCTAAACCGATTAGTCAACGAAACTGCTTAGATTTAGCATCATTTACACTGCACGGCGATTTTAAATTCTTGATCACAGATTGGCCTTTAGATATTTCTGTGAAACATAACTCATATTAAGCTGACACTTGTTGAATACTACTTGTCAGCACGTAGCTTGCTGACGCTGGTATTAAGGGCAATCCTCTTATGTGCTACTCAGCATCAAGTCCTACGCTGATACAACGTGAAACTTGAATTTCTGTTTCCTTACGAAACTGACATTCCATATCTCGATAAAGAAGATTTCCTCCCTAACAATATTATCTCTTTGAGGGTGGTAAGATCCAATATTAAGACGAGATAGTGTACGTATTACTATGAATGTTGCTGTACCAAGGTCTTTTGGATTAGGCAAAAACACTATCACTAGCACGATAATATCCATTTACTACGTTCACTATGGACTTTATTTTATGTAACTGAGTAATATGTGCAGCCGTTTTCAAACACCTATATGGCCTAAATCAAACTTTTTACAATGGGAAAGGGGCAAGGCATGACTTTTTAAACTGATGTACTTGAGTGTTCGTTAGCTCTTACTTGAAATTTGCCAAGATCCTGTTTAGAATTACAAGATTTTGATTTCCAACCGTACCAGACACAGCTACAGATGATTGTCCAGAGCTTTTTGTGGTACAAATGTTGAATACTTCAGTTCTCCTTTCCTTAGTAGCCATTCTTCCAGGCGGTAAGCAACCTGTTCTCGAAGAAGTAGGATGACTTACCAATAATAGAAAAAGAATTGCTAATTAGGCCTACATGTTAGGCACGCACTGCTCACAAATATGCAACTATAAAAAATGCCCTGAAATAGCAGTGATTCCATTTTTAAATACAACAGCACTATACACCTTGGTGCGCACGCAAAGAAAAAAAAGTAGTCCCTATGTAAATAAGAGATATTCTAATTATTTAAGTATTTGTCTTCGTATCTGTTTTGTGATCAATTAAACTTATCCTCCTATAAAATTTTATTAAACTTGAAGCATTTGAAATGTGGTGCTACAGATGAATGCTGAACATTAGGTGGACAGACAAAGTAAGAAATGAACGAGTTTTGAAAATGATGGGTGAGAAAAGAAGTTTATGGAAGAAGCTTACAGGAAGAAGAGACAGGCTGGTAGGTCATATTTTGAGACATGCAGGATTGGTTAATTTGTTAGTGGAGGGAACAGTTGAAGGTAAGAACTGTAGAGGTAGACAGAAATTAGAATATATGAAGTAGATAATTGAGGACGTGGGTTGTAAGGGGTATGTAGAAATGAAGAGGTTAGCACAGGATAGGAAGGGATGGAGGATTGCATCAAATCAGTCTAAAGACTGACGACAGCAAAAAAAAAAAAGGCGCAGAATTACGAGGCAATTTGCTGGTAAGAGAATAATACGAAACTCTAAAAGAAAACTTGTCAACGTATCATATCAAAAGCAAATTTCGTCCTTATTAAGTGTATTTATTTTCGATTTTCAGTTATGATGGTTAGTAGAATGTGGATCCATTTTAATGGTTCTGGGAGCTAATTTTTTTAAAATACACATTAAGATAAAAATGATTGCATTTTTAATAGCTCTTTAACAATATCATACTCGATGGAATAAGAGAAAAGGAAATCATCTATATTTTTTGCATAAATTACGGGGCTGTGACATGGACGGAAGGCCATGACGAAATTATAACGATTCTGTATTTGTCATTTTTTTCTACGGAGTCCTGAAGCAATAAGAAAGAGAAGTATTTCATTTCTGAATTGACTTCGGTGTTAAAAGAAAGATGTAACAGCATTTCTATGTAAAAAAAAAATTGAAATCTTTAACTTGTTCTTAAACAGAATTTTGCATAGCGTCACATGTTTAATCAGTAATTTGTCATTTCCGAATTTCAAATATGTTGTGCATATAATACGTTACACCAAAAATTTCATTTTATTATTAAAATGGAAGCAGATATATTAATAAAATAGCTTCAATATCTGATATTGTGACTGATAGTTAAGTGGTTAAAGTGCCTACTTTCAAAAGGGGGCCCATGGTTCAAACCCCGGTGGTAGGTACAGGATTTTTAAGAGCTGTCTTAGAACATATGAGATACGCTGTTCCTCGTTTTCGATTCCGCGTGAAACTGAGGGTCTAACCACAACAGAGGCAGAAATGGAAACTCTGTCATCCTATCGTGAGATCATACAAATTTATTGTATTTCGATATCAGATCAAAAAACAAATCAGGCTATTAAGGTTCTTCGGTGGTTTAATTACTGATTAATTAATTAAAAAGTCCACAAAAAAATTATGTTTGAAGATGTCTGTTTATTTCTTTCAAATCAACAAGTCAGCGATATTCACAAGCATAGGTACAATATAGAGATGCACTTCTGAATAGTAGCAAAGATGAAACTCTCTGTATCACTGAATGATGTCAACCATGGAGGAAGGAAATATATGGAGGAGAAGTGACGTTAAATCGGTGAAGAAGGCACTAAACTCTCCCGCATGGCGGCAGCAGCGGTATTGCGCTTCCAAACATTGCGATGTTCCCAGTATATCCCGAAAACTAAGCAAGATATCGAAAAATTTTATTCTTTATTTTCGATTTGTCTCGTCGTGTTACATAAGAATCGATCATTAAATTTGACTTTTGCGAATTTTTTCTTCTCCATTTCAACTCAAGAAACCTCACTTTTGATACAGTATATCTCTAGAACTAGGTGAGATATCGAAAATTTTTATTCTTTATTTTTCATTTGTCTCGTCTTTTTAAATAAGAATCCATCATCAAATTTGACTTTAACCAATTTTTTCTTCTGAATTTCAACCAAAACCATTTCACATTTGGGACAGAATATCTTGAAAACTAAGCAGATCAAAAAAATTTATTCTTCATTTTTTATTTGTCATATCGAGTTACATAATAATCCATCACCAGATATCGGCGTCACCTTTATCCTAGAGTCCCCTTGAGGTTTTTGTACATATTCCCCGTGTCTGTATGGAAGCGGCCATGCCCCCTCCACTCCGGCCATGCCCCCCCACTCCTCCTCCGCCCTGCTTCACTTCAATGCGTGGTGTAGGTCTCTTGCGTCGTCTCCATATATTTCCTTCCTCCATGATGTGAACTAACTAACTAACTAAGTTACTCCCTGCTCTGTCCAGCCGATCTGTTTATATAGTCTCTATCGAAATTACGAGAATTCTTCAAAGGCATCCGCCCGATATTTCTCGATCATTAACAATCACTCAAACAATCAAACATATTAAAAACAATCGGAATTGATACAAAATTAATTAATAACATTACAAAATGATCAGAAATGGTAATTAGAGATACTTAAATACGAAATTATTTACAGAAATCCTTTCAAACTATATAAAATTGTCCTGTAGACATCGTAACTTACATTAATACATGGAATTACAAACATTTAAGAAATTCTCTTGCACTATTCGGTTCTTGAACATATTAAATGGACTTTAAATAATTTTCTTACATAAAACAAAGTCTATATACACTGATTTACAAGAAATTACAAAACAAACATACCAAATCACTTTCAAGCAAACTTTAGCTCACTACAAATAATTCATACAGTACAATACTATTCAAAATTCAGGTATAAGGGCTGCTACAAGGCCAAAGATGTTTAATTGAAATATTGCTTGTTAAATATAGAATTGCTGTGAATGTGACTACATTGTATAATTTTAGCATATCGGAATACATATCAACACAAATACCATGGTGAAACTTATTATAGGCTACATTTTGATATTACTTTACACGTTTTAACCTAGTACCTCCACCTTGGAAATGAAACTTCTGACGTGTGAACTCGCTGCAATGGATCACTCTGCTGAGTTATTCTCATGCTTACGCTCTGGGGACAAGAAATTATGCATGCGCCACGCGTCCGCCAGCTGTAGAAACGCAATTGCGCATGCACCACGTTGGTATTCTAAGGACATTTATCTGTTTTTAAAACAAATTACCGGATAGTCATAAACAAGAAGGTTAAGTACGTCGTTTTAAAAGCGATGGATGTTGCTGAATCACAATGGAATTGAAACTCAGTGTTTCACCAAGTTGTACACAAAATATTTACTTTAAATTTTTTTATATGTTTCATAGTTGTGTGCAGTTTACTACAAGTGGGTTCTGTATATTTAGGTATCTGACTGAACGGATAAATTATGATAGCGTTAGATGTTGCAGAAACGCAAAGAAACTAGTCTTTAGCGTTTCACGAAACGCTGCAAAAAAGTTTTTGTTTTAGTGCTTCTTAGCATAGTTTGTGTGCTTTGCTGTGGTCTACACGTTTACAGTCTTTGAGCGTTTATTGACAAACTTTCTTTTTTAACAATTATACCTATATCGTTTTCGTCGTTTTGTACGCATTTGTTCATTGATATCTCTACTTTCATTACATAAGCCTTACTTTCCATTATTTTGCACAATTTTATTGTGTGCTTTATATTCACAGCATAATTGAGCGTTACTTTCTATTATCTTCCGATACCGCCCTTTTGTTAAGGAGTGTTGTTTTTATTGGCATTATTCGTTATCTCAAATCTTTTTTTAACCATTTTACGCATATTTTCTTTACGTCTTTTTAACGTGTTCGATAACTTCATTCAACTAGCGGCTGCCGTATGAATATTCCAAGACCATAAATTTGGTTTAAAGAGACATTACCTGATAATTATGTATAAGAACCAATACCAGGCGCTGAGATAGCATCACACGTAAGCTGATAATGTAAAAATTGGATAAACAGATAGTAATGGTGATTTCATGCTACTTTTCTTTGAAGTTTTATGGAATGACCGATTCAAAACATAAAACTCTTCAGTTACATTGTTTTTGTTAGATAAGGGTCCATCTGTTAGAGGAAGGTTAAATAGAATCTGTGATAAGGGAGCGTTCATAAACTACGTGCCTCGGTCTAGGGGGCGCGGAGGGGTTGGCTGGAAAGCTACGCTGGGCTACGAGGGGGGAGGGGGGTGGATTCCGAGCCAGGCCACGTAGCTTTTCATTCATATTACATATCTGTCACAGTAAAAATGACGATCAGAACACACAACAGCATGTAAATATTTATTTCCGTCATTCAATTATCTCTGTATGTAATTTACGATCATTTGACAAGAGAAAAACAGTACAAAATGTCTTCTTGACTCAATAGGGGAAAAAAAATCAAGTGCTACGGGGGGGGGGAAGGGGGTAGAGACAAAAGCGACATCGGGCTACGTGGAGCGAGAGGTTCACAGGAGGACAAAATGGAGCTACATGGTTTATGGACGCTGCCTAAGTATATTGTATGTTAGGAAATAACTTATTGTATGGAAAGGTTGTATATCAGATCGACAGAAAAAATTTCTTGTTCTTCTTACTTGCTGTAAGATGTTTTCTCCTGAACTGCAGTAAAACTCGTAAAAGGCACAAGAACTGTTGCGTCTTAAAAAAAAATTAACTTGTACGTTTAAGCAATAGAATGAGAGCGGTCAAAAATGGGAGTTAGTTTCAAACGCCTGAAACATTTCTGACCAATTCTGTAAGCTTAAGAATTTCATTTCCAAAAGGGGATTTGAGTAGAAGTAAGCACGTACGCGGATTTAGTGGCATCAAGTTATAATCTGAATCCTCGGTGCAGGCTTATCTCAGGAAATTTGGGCATAATATTTTGGATGTGTTATCTTTAGGCTGTCAGATGTTTCAGAAACGAGACTGCGAGGCTCAGAGATAAGCTCCCGTAGGCGGGTTTATTTTCTCTGGTCTTGGCAGCAGTCATCTCTGGTTCAGCTTGTTAGTGGACGGGCCATCTCTGTTCAGAAGCTGATTGTGCTGATGGTGAATCAAGCATTTGAGAAATTTGGTAGGCCTGTTAACAGTTATTTAATTCAAGCTGTAATTGGTATATGAGACGCGTTGGTTCGGCGTTTCTTTGCTTCATAAAAGAAATGACTAAAATATTTCACTGTCACTTTTTTGTTGCTTTCCCGCTCTAGTTACAGTTTTTCTACCATAACCTCTAGAAGTACAGAGGGAATGCAAAGTTATCGCCCACATAAGGTTAATACTTTACTGTTACTAACTATAAATCTAGTAAGTAACATAAAACAGTTACAAATATAATTAGAATAATTTAATCTAAGTATCATCAGTTATGGGCCTTTGTGGACAGCAGTGTTTGTTTTGAAGTTAACTTTTGGGTGGCTTCTATAGGCTCTACAGCCGTTCGTACAGTGTAGCTGGTAGAATCTTAAAAGTTCATAATTTACATTGCGATACATTTAGGACTAGTAACTGTTACTGAATTAATGACGACAGCAACATGTAGCAACTGAAATCACAGGAATTTTCTTCATAATTGTAGTAATCCTAAAACCTTATTCTATACCACGTAATATTAGTACTAATCCTGGTCCAGACCGCATTCAGTACAATAAATTTGGATCTACTTCAGTCCGCATGAATGCTTATGAAATCAACTTAAATTATTAATACAAACTGAATTCCTCGTGCCTTAAGCTGTATCAACAGTGGTGTAGCTATCGGAGGGTAGGCGGTGCCGTGTACTGGAGCCCCCAAATTCAGGAGGGGGGGGGGTTGAATCGCGGTCTAAATTTAACCCGCTTACAATGGATATTCACTTAAATGCTCCATCAGACTACAGTTATAATCAGAATAGAATTTTATACTTACAGAAGTCGGCTATAAATGGTAAGATTACGTAACGTAGATAGTAAACTGACAGTAAAAGGAACAATAAAATTTTAAGGTAATTATAGTTACCGTAAAATCTAATTGTCATTATGTATATAAACACAGTGACATCAACCTGTAAAAGTAATTTACGATAATGCATCAACTACGCAAAGAGGGAAAAAAATGGATGGCTGATGTAATAATTTTTGGATGTAGTCTTCTCGGGAGACTAGCCGAGAAATCAAGGTGTTTCCACACGATATTTCGGCGATCTCAGGCTCCGTCGGAGCCCGAGAAGACTACATCCATTCTCAACGCCGAGAAAGACTTCGTTCCTATATAATAATTTTTCATATAGGCCTATATTTTTACATGAAGTTCTCCTGGTCGCTTTCAGAGAATATATAGGTAGGTCGTGCTACTGATTCCAACAGTTTAAACCATCTATTGACTGATCTCATGTTTAATTTTATTTCTTAATTACTTTGGTAACACAGCCAATTAACTTCAAAATTGCTCAGGCATATCTCAAGAGTTTTGGCGATTTGTCATAAACTAGTCATTGAAACAATTTGACAAGCAAGATGAAATGTTTAATCTTTTGTGTTGATGTTAGGTATGGGCAGCACTATCATAAACGTGGGGCCACAGTTTGATGATTAATTCTTATATAACTCCACGAAACAAATTGAAAGTAAAGAATATAGTTCTCGAGATATCGAATGTAAAAAATCGGTAATTGGTATAATTTTTTGTGCTTTTGGTGTCGTGTTTCTTCTGGTCCATGCCGTATTTCATCCTAATCACAACCGCTAGGAAGAAAACAAAACATTTATTACGTGTAGTCCATTGTGGATTTGGCGAATTTTTTCTGGTCCAGACCACATTTAAGCCTAACTACCTTAATTTGAAAATACGATCAAAAAATTTATTCTTTACTTTCTATTTGACTAGTTACAGAGAAGCCCATCAACCAATTTGCCTTTACATAAATTTTCTTCTTGTCCAGGCCACATTTCGTCCTAACTATCTCACATCTGAAACTATATCTCGAGAACTCAAAAATATATGTTCCTACAACAGAATAACTCTACAAACAATGTTATAGATTTTACTCAATTCCTATTCTCAACAGAACATTAATCCCCAAGAATGAAAATCTTTGTGGCTGCCAGATCCAATTTCTTGTTTCTACCTTCGTGTGTTGCTTACGATATCTTGGTTGAACAGAATCATAACTTTATTTCTTTTCCCATCTGTCTTGTGGCTCTTTTGGGAACAAAACTTCGCATACAAGTTCGTAAGCCAAATAAATATCCTTTTCTTTTGTCTTGACGACCGCTGAAGTCTTCACACTCAAATAAGGGAGCGTGCACAAACTATGTGGCTCGGTACAGGAGGGGAGGGGTTGGCTGGAAGGCTACGCTGGGCTACGTGGGGGATGGGGGGGTTCACAGCCAGGCCACGTAGCTTTCATAACATTTTTCACAGTTAAAATGAGGAACAGAACTCACAACAGCATGTGAATATTTATTTCCCTCAGTTAATTATCTCCGTATTTAATTTACAATAGTCTGACAAGAGAAAACAGTACAAAATGTCTTCTGGAATCAAAAGGGAAAAAATTTACGTGCTACGTGGGGGGGGGGGGTAGAGGCAAAAGCCACGTAGGGCTACGTGGGGGAGAGGGGGGGGGGGTTCACAGGAGGCCAAAATGGAGCTACTTGGTTTATGCACGCTCCCTAAGCTTTTTCCTTCATAATGTAAATCCGAGTATCATTTTTTTATGAAAATTACAATTTTTCTGGAGCATAATACCGAGTGTGGTGGGTAAGCGGTAACGCCCTGGCCTTGCCTTCGGGAGAATGCAGATTCGAATCCCCGTATGGTTTTTAGACTTCGGTTTCCCAAAATGCCGGGAAAATTACTTAAAAAAGACATGATCAAATTCCTTCCAGTTCCTTGCCCCCGTCCTTTCCCGCCTCTAATGATCACGACGTCGACAAGGCGTGAAGCTATATGAGTATAATACTTACTCATTACTGTCCAATTTTTCTCCAGTGTAAACGTACTTAACACTGTCGTATCTCAAGGGGACATCCATTAATTACGTGAGGTGTTTTTCCGGAATTTTGGAGCCACCTCCCCCCTCTTTCTGGAGAGACTTCGTGACATCTGGTCTGATTCCCCCCCTCCCCCCTAAAATAACGTGAGATTTTGACGGAGACACCCCGCACCCATGCTAATCGACCTCGTAGGTTTTGAAGACCCTTTTTTTAGCTCCCATGCTTGCAATGGCGGTTATTCCCCCCCCCCCTTCCCCATGTCGGTTTCCGCGTCGTTTCTAGACCATATACCCTCCCTAAAATCGACTTTCGCGTCATTTGTAGACCTTCTAGAAAACCTAATGTGAGATTTCTGTTGACCTCCTCCTCCCCTTGGTGAGGTTTCGTGAAATTTCGCCTTAGCCCCCCCCCCTTTCCCCCTATTTCACCTCACGTAATTAATGGACGCCCTCCCTCAAGACTTAGAACAATTAGCGAGCAAACTGACGTCGTCGTAATAATTTCGCTACCATTTATCTTGCCTCATTAGTATTGAATAGCGGAAGTTCAAATTAACTATTCAATAAATTTAATTAATACTTGGAGGTTACATGAATAACACATCAAGAAAGTTCGTAAGAGTCTTATAGGAAAATTGCTAATCTAGAGGAAAAAAGAAACTAGTTAAAACGAAAACAGGTTGTATGTGTCATAATATGTATATTTAAATAAATCTGAATGTTAGGAGCAGTGGAAATACAACTCACCAGTCATAATAGTAAACGCCGGAATCATCTAGCACAAGGGTGGCCAACCCAAATGATCTAGCGGGCCACTTTGGAAGTGCATCATAACTCCGCGGGCCACATATAAAATTATATGTCCCCATAAGAGACATGTTTTTGGAGTGAACCATGAGTTATTATTGTGTTTACTATTATTCTTACATGTAAACATAGATAATATAGTAATAATGAAACTAAGCTCACATTGTTAAGAAAGATATAACACTAACAATGAAATATAAAATTTTTTTGTAAAAGTGTGATGAATCTCGCGGGCCAGAAAAATGTTGGCCACCCCTGATCTAGCAGCTCTCCAATATACTGACACTAGGTAAACGACAGTTCTCCATTGTCATGTAGCAAGACGCCTAGAACAGCTTTCTGTCAGATTCCCAGCAAACTTTACTACCATTTTGAAAACAAAAAATTTACGGGTTTATATACCAATTATCAGATTTCACCAAGACACCGGAATGAAGATATGAGCCCACAACAGGTTACAAGAAAACAAGGACAAACATGTGATAATGTTAAATGCTGGCTAAATCGTTTCAGACCAAACGCCAAATTAAATAAAAAAATGTAGCAAGTTAATAATTTACTGTTTAACAATCGTAATTGAAATCATACAGAAAATATTTCAATTAAAATTATAGATAGCTCATATGAACAATTTTAAATCCAAATATTAACTGCAAGACCTATAAAACCTACTGTAATTAATACCATCGACTCGTATATAAAATTATACGTTATCATTGTCCATACCATAATATGGACAGAATGAGGGGCGTTTAAAAAATGTTATCGGTGTGTATCTCAAAAACAAGACATACTATAATTAATAAAAAAAACTATAACAGCAATCAGTTTTTCAGGTACCGAAATCGTGTAACGCAGTGTAATTTCAAGAATACGTCAAATGGTACCATTATTTTAGAGGAATGCTGTTTTATGATAATTAATCATGTTAGCATGATAATATAGGGCCTATGGGAATAACGTGTGTGCTAAGGCCATCCTCCTTCCATTCTCTTTAGCCTTTCTCATCAACATGGAAATAAGCTTTCACCAGACCTCTTACACCGGGTAATTATTCGAAGATAGCAAATTTTTCGCTGTTGTGGTCTAGGGGCAAGAAAAAAACTGATTTTTGGTAGCTTCTACCTTCCTTATTACAGCGCTCTGGTAGAAGCCGTATTTTATAACATGTTCCTCTCACATGTACCATTACTTCTGGGGCAGGCCAGAAAACTTGAATTGTCTCACATTTTGGTCACGCAACTGGGCAATCTTCCACGTTATTTATACCCTAAGAAGCCATCCCTTTCCCACAGGCCTGTAGCTCTCAAATGGAATAGAGTGGAGAGTTCAAATTTCCATGTAAGGGGGGTGTCCGTCAATTACGGGAGGTGTTTTTCCGTAATTCCGGACCTCTCCCCCTTTCCCCCTGTTAACCGACCTCTTAAAGTCTTTTGAGACCCCTTTTTTTTAAGCTCTCCTCGTTCCGAGGGTGGTTATACCTTCTCTATGGTCGGTTTCCGCGTCGTTTTTAGACCTTAACCCCCCCTCCCCCCCCTACAGATACTGTCCTTCAAGAATTTCAGAACCTCACGTGAGATTTTCGTCGATTCCCCCTCCTCCTTGAAGAGGTTTTGCCGGACCCCCCTCCCCCCCTCTCCGCATTTCACCTTCACGTAATTAATGGTTCCCCCTAAGTATTTCGTTGATCGAAAACCGAAAAAACGTATTTAAAATTTTGTAAAATAATGTTCTACGAAATATTTCACAAAAATAAAAGTGGATAAAAATATTTTTAGTTATATATTTCAGCGTTTGAGATATAATTGTTTAGAGTTCGATAAGTAGAGAACTAAGATAACTTTCTTCATTTTTTCATTTTACAACAAAACCGTGAGCATGAGCAACCTTCAAAGTTGTCAATTTTAGACCTTTTTTTGCCGAGTCTATCCCAAAAACAGTATTACCAAAGAACTTGAAATTGTCTCTGACATTTACATTACCCTGTATTTAAGCGACAGATACTAGTATACATTGTCCGCACCAAGGAAAATAAACTAACGTGTTTATTCCCAGGTTGCGTTTGCATATAAAATTTTGTTTAAAATGCTGTAAATGCTATAAAAGCAGTGCGAGAGGAAACGTGACTCGGCGTTGGTATGCAATGAAACGGAGTCCGCTACCTAACTTCTACCTGATCGTTAGAGACATCATCATCTAGAGCAGTTCCAACCATGTTTTGGGTCTGCTTGGAACATAAGCATCTGTCTATCCACCACTCTCTTCTCTCATCCAATTAACTCCTTTTCTTTCTTCACTCTTCGTGACCACCTTAATCCACCTGTCCCTCAGTCTTTCTCCAGGTCTTTCCTTCTTTAATTTCGTTTCTAACACTTTCCTGGCTATCTTCTCTTCTACCATTTTTTACATGTCCATACCACTGCAGCCTTGACTTTTCTCATTTAGTATATAACTAGTCTGTTGTTTCTAACTCTCCATTATTGTTACACGGATTCGACTACTCTGGAACTTCATTCCCACTACTTTTATTCTACTTCTCTGTCCCCCTTCACCAACGTTACTGATCCATACGTCTTGTATATGATTCCTTTACACCTCTGAGGTACATAAATCAGACCCGTAACACTTGAACAATCCATTTGCGCAGTTTCTTCATTCGTTTATTTCCATTCTGTTTCCCCCATCTTCTTCGATATGTTACCCAGGTACTTGAAGCTTTCTACCCTCTTCAGTTGCTCCACTGGAATATGTTCTGTATTGTTATCACCGCTTCACTCTTTCGCGTTGGAACTCGAGCATAATGTGGATGCGTTGTTGTTTCAGCGTCAGCCTTCGAGGTTCACCTGGTGAAAGGCAGTCGTGGGCTGGGTCTCAGCGTGTGTGGCGGCGCAGACTCGTCTGAGAGATGGCCGGGACTGGTGCGGGTGAAGAGGTTGTTCCCTCAGCAGCCAGCCTGGCTCAGCGGCCGCCTGCAACCTGGAGACGTGCTGCTCGCAGCCAACGGAGTCTCTCTCGTCGGACTCACCGACTATGTACGTAACAACATTTACAGTTTGCTCATCATATTGTCCTATGTACAGATAAGACTGAGCATAGATATGGCATGTACAAAGTGTTGGGGGAGGAGACTACAGAATCATAATCACAGTTGAGTCATCTGAACAGCTCCATCTCCCAAACTACCCGGTTCTTTGATGTGAGCGTAACTCGTAATGTTTCCGTGAGACAACTAATAACAACTGTTGTTATAATTCATTGTAAACGTAAAAAAATGCTTATAGAAAATTTGAAGAAGAGGACGCGGCAGGGAAATGTCGGAACGTGGGGTGTATCACTACCACTCTCCCGTACCCGGCCGTAACCTTGAATTCTCACACCCCTTGTAAGGTAACCTAAAATTTTGCAACGTCGTATCAAAATTTGTTCACAGAGCAGCGAGTTCATTTGAATAACTTTTCAGATTAAGTTTAAAGTTATTTGCTTTGATAATTCAAGTCATAAATCTAATTAAACAGTTATTTAAAATCAGAAAGTAGTATCGGCATATCTGGTATTTGGATTCAGAATATTTCGTAAATGAAAACATTACCCTCGTTTCTAGAGCTATTTCATACTATAACTAGTAAAGTGAAGTTAGAAACCTTGTAGGTAGAAACTTCCAATTAAGAGTTATAATATATTGAAAGTTGGAAGCCGGCATAAAAAGTTACATATTTCAAATCTAGAAGCCACAATTTAGGAGATAGAAAGATAGTTTATAGCTTAGAGGAAGCGTAAGCCTGTCTTACACAGCATACTAAAGTTTGAAGAGATTTACTAAAATTTAAAGAAGGAGTTTGAAGCATTATGTAAAATTAATAAAAATCTTTGCAAATGTAGATTTGACCGGTGAGAAGAATATAAGGCTATTCAGTAGAAGAGACTGTATTTAAAAGTGTAATCCAATACAAACAGTTTTCAGTAAATTTCATTAAGCTCTATAAAGTAGTTGGGTCAAGGTAAGAAAAAGTAATTTTTTTATGATGTTGGCGGAAATGGCTAGGACAGACATCGTCCAAGTGAAGGATTTTGCAAAATTTGATAATAAATCAAGTCAGATAGCAACTTCAAAACCGCACACTTTATAGGTAAAACCACGTAGAATTGTAATTTTTTTTTTTTTTTTTTTTTTTTTTTTTTTTTAACGTCTCTTAACAGCGAGATCTTTAGAGACGGCAAAGGTTGGGGGACAAGGAATGGGAAGGAATGGACTTTTGAAGGAAGCATCCCGGCATTTGCCTGGAGTGATTTGGGAAACCATGGAAAACCCAAATCTAGATGCGCGGACGGGGATTCTAACCGCCGTCCTCCCGAATGCGAGGCCAGAACGCTAACAATTACACCACCATGTGCGGTAGCAGAATCGTTTTAAGTATGTTTCAGAGCTATCAGTTAGGTATTCTAAGAGATGTACATTTTCGAAGTTAAGAATTTTGATTCAACCTGTTAGAGAACGGTAAACAAGTGGATCTTGGTATCAAACGAAAGAGTAGAAAATTAGAAGCAAGCTTAAGTTATTTCAGTTTCGTAGCTTTAAAACTGTGGAAGTTATAAACATTTTTAGAATGGCACAGAAAACAATTTTTTATGACGAAAGTATGATAGCTAAAATGTCAATTTTATTAGGATTGATATTGACATTTATAAACCTGCCTAACTATTGTAAAAGTTTCAGACAGATAGGAATTTATTCAGGGATTTCCAGACATCGAATGTCGCAATCCCCGAGCGCGGAAGGCTACATTTGTACATGTTGGGTAGGAACTACTTACATTAGAAGGAAGTGAAATCGCTTTCTCACGCACTTTCTATAAGTAGCAGTTTACTGATATGTTAAAAAAAAAGATCCGTGATTCCGATACCGGGTTAAATTGTTCTTCAAGCACAGTTACGACAGAAGCGGAATGCGCGGCAAATCGAGATTCTGTCATCATGTCGTAAGGCAACTCTAATTTACTTTATTATTCATCTATTTATGTGTTCATTCAAGTATTTTCTTGTACATGTCAGTGTTTAACATAAAGATCTGATGCGATGTTGTTGCAGGCCATGTTTCCACAGTTGCTTAATTAATTACTAGTTGAAAGAACACGCCAATGCAACTGTTTAGTTGCATTGGCGTGTTCTTTCAACTAGTAATTAAATAAAGATCTGATATTTTTATTCTGTATTTCATCTTCAGTTTTTTTTTTTTTTTTTTTTTTTTTTTTTTTTTTACCGCTATTACATTTAAAATCTTCATTTCGCTTTTTAAAAAATAGATTTATCAGTCCTTGATTCTGCTTCTTAAACAAGTTTGCCTGTAAATATTCGTACTTTAAACCACCAGTTTGGCTGTGAATATTCAAGCGCTGTTAAGCTGGTACTAGGAGGGACTAGCGGCCTCGGTTCGAATCTCGGTTGTGACTTACAGGCCACTATGATTACGATTTAGGTTGTTTGCCTCAATCATTTATGCAAATTACCAATTTCCGCTTAAATAACTTCACATTTCGCCAAGAAAAATATCAATTATAAGCCAAACATAGTATAGTTCTCCGAGATATGTCAATACATCCGATGGCCCCTTTCCTAGCTGCAGACTCTCGCAAGCCTACTTGGTCATAATAACGACAAAACGCTAAGGAGAGTAACTCCACACCCCGAAAACTGAAAGTAAAAGGTATGAAAAAACATATATTCCTGCTTTTACTAAAGTAGACATGTGTTTACTGCACCATTCAAGATTTTTTTAATTGATTTATTTTTAACTTCTTAGTTTATATTTGTACGGTTGATTATTTGTTCTTCTAAATGCTGATTAACTTGTTCAATGGCTTCGTTATTCACTTCCAATATCCATCTTCAGGTTCTTTTTATATAGAAAGTGAAGGCTAATGAGTAGGGACTGTGGAATTGCAGCACCCCATAATCTTCAATTCAAAATTATTGATAATGATCGATGTAAAGAGTTTTTACCCTAATTCTCCAATTCTAATGGAGATATATAAATAACAAACTTAAAGCCAATAATCACTCCCTCATTCACGAATAATAATTATAAGAGAAATGTACAAAAAAATCCTTCTATTGAACTGTACTTTTGACAGTGCCAGCCAGCAACACGGTATTTTGGTATCATTCAATGCTGAAATTCGTGCATGCGCACGGTAGATAAACCTCGTGTCGCTGGCACTGTGAAAATTATAGTTCCATACACCGATTTTTGAATTTTTTTTAAATTTTATTCGTGAAGGGGGACTTGATTACCATCATTAAGATGAATGATTAATTGTGTATCGCGGTTATAATTTGAGAAAAATTCCGAATTAAGACAGCAAAAATAATAAAGTAGCTCTGTGGTTTTTTTCGGGCTATTATGTACAGCGCGATTAAAGGTGTCATGAACCTATCATGTGTTTCAGGTGACCTGTTATTTAGTGATTTATCCTTTCTAAATCAAGAGATGATTTATTTTCTAATATGGTACTGATATAGACATACACATTTTCCTCCCACTGTTTACCAGCATGGTGTAATTCGTTGCTGCTGAAACAAAGATGTGTACAAGTGTTTGTGGATTATCCTCTGCCATGAAGATAGTGTCATCTACACAGATGTTTGGGGGAGGGGTATTTAATTCACGAATGTTTGAGACACGATCTTTAAGCTACTGCGATTAACCAAGAACATGAGGCGATGAAGTATCGGTAGGGAATACAATGGAATGTTTCAGTGAATACATGCGAGGTGTATTGGTGTTTCAGCAAGCGCTGGAAGTGCTACGCCGCACGCCGCCTCACGTGGTACTGCGAGCCGTGAGGCCCCCAGCCAGCCTGCTGCCCGCGCCGCCCCCAGCCCCTGGCCAGCCCCCGCCGCCTCCGCGCAGGGAACCTGCGCAGTACCACCATCTGCAACCGCCCCCGGTTCACACCGGAAACCACGACGACGTCACAGGGGTTAGTGACAACTCTCCACGCGGAGACCACAAATTGAATAATTATCTCCAGGACCTACAAAAACTTGTTCAATTAAAGTACATTCTATCATATGGATTGGATATGCATTTAATTATATACTACATCAATATGTTATTATTCATTGTTAATTTCTAGAATTCCGTACGTTCTGAGAAAAAATGGAGCCCTCTTGGATTTGCTCACATGTCCGTCCATCGCTCATAATTTCAGAACCATTTTTACTTAGAAATGTGTAATCTGTAACGCGCATATAACAGAAATCGTAATGCCTGAAAATAATTGGGAGGTTTAATAGGGGAGTGGCCGAAGAAAAGTTTTATTTTAGATAATCACCATTGGTATGTTGGCAGCCCAACAACCATCAAAATATTTGAATTTTTCTTTTTATAGAACGATTTTTAGAATATTTTAACAAAAATCATACCAGATCCTTTATTTCTGAAACTATTGACCCGAATCATTTCAAAATGTATATTGTGATATGTAGCCTGCTAAAGTTTACAAGAACATCATGTCGATCTTTTTAGAGTTAATGGTTTACGAAAGAAGTAAGTGATATTAACTAATTTAATAATTCAGTTGAGAATTTTTTCGATAAAAAAAGTCATATGTGTCATTCGATGCGGAGTTTCACGAATCTGATAATAAACATGTCATGATTTTTTTCAAGAATCACAATGTTTTTTGTATATGCGGGGGGAAGGGGGAAGGGGGGGGGAGGGTAGATTTATTAATATCTTTTGAAAGACAATTTCGCAAAACGTATAATGAACTCTACTTGTCATTTTTTAAACTTAATAACTTTTTTGTAGACAATGATCGTTTCTAATAACTATTAACGAGGAATAAATAAATCTAATAAAACTGTGACACTCACACACTTGAAATTTTGTTTGATTGCAGCTCAGGATATAGTTTTTCTCTACAGTTAGTTCATGCGTAAAGTACAGGATGTGATTTAAATTGAATTGGATCATTGATTTGATTTTAATCATAAAAATAACTTAATATTTGATAATTTTTCTAGTTTTCCTATCTCTACAACCGCCATCACTTACAATCTAGAGAATAATACGTTTCTTGCTCGTTCCCTTATCATTAATTTCGAAAGTTTTTCTTCAATACAAATTTAATCACGCTGTTGTGGTTTTTTTGTTGGAAATCGTTACAGTTGACAACGCACTGCTATTTGACATGGATGTTGTTTCATTTGCATGAACTGAACTTGACGTAGAAGGTTGGCCATTAGCAGCGCCATTTGAATTTTTTCAGTGTACCAGGGTATCGATCAGGAAGCTACTGCTTGAAAAAGATGAAGAGAGGAAGAAGTGTTAAAACTATGAAGAGGTGTTTTTTTTTTTTTTTTTCTTTACGCCTCGTCGACGGCCAAGGTCATAAGAGGCGGGATGGGACTGGGGGCAAGGAACGGGAAGGAATTCGGCCATTGCCTTTTTGATGGAAGCATCCTGGCATTTGCCTGGAGTGATTTGGCTTTGAAGAGGCCCAGGATGATGCAGATGACTGATATAAACCACGCCATTTTACATCTGATGGACAACTAGAAGTACATAACACTAAAGCTGCTGTATCAGGAACAAGCAATCAATTTGAAGCACTTACAGTGGAAGAGGAGATCCCATCAATACCGTCAAACGAACTAAAGAAAAGAGTACAGCTGAAACTGTGTAAGGAAGCTATTACTGTGAAGACATTGAGTGTGACTTGAATAAAATGGAGACCAAAATTAGTAGACTAAATGGAGTTACAAAAAAATTTCAAGGTGTGGGTTATGTGGCAAAGCATTAAGCCATGCCATCAAAGTGCATTAAATGCACCGATGACGATTCCTCAAAGGATTTCAACACAACTTCGTTCTGGCGACAGGGTGGATCTCTAACAACAACGATAAGGAGACCACTGATCCCAGGCATACGACTTATGCACGAGCTGTGACTGGCCAAACAGCAACTGACACACAGCCCATTCAGACACACAAGGTAGTACAGCATTTGTCAAAAACCTATCGCTCAAGTATTAGATCAAAGACAGCACGTGTACGACTCACGAAGAGGAATGGCAGTAGTTGAGCTAGAAGACCCAGGAAAGTGACAATGCAATCTTTTTCGGTATGGTGCAATCACTATTTCAAAGTGTGCCCACTATGATTCAGGAGTTATCACAGCAGATAGCAGCAGCTGTGTAAGTGGGCACTGAGGCTGTATGAAAGGAAACATCCAACCAATAATATGGATTACAACAAGGGCGTATCCAGCGAGGGGCAGGGAGGGGGGCTTCTGCCTCCCCCCCTCCCCCATAGAAGAAAAATTATGATGCCTTCAGTATGCTTCGACGAGTGAAGAACTGGCTCAGTAGTTTGAGAGAAAAGATTGACTGGATTATGCCTCATGAATGTGCATCAAAATTTCGTGAAAGAACACCGTGAGATATTGAGAAAGAAAGATATTGAAAAATTTTCTAAGAATCCGAGACGATTAATGTTTACATAAACTATAACCGAGTTACGATCTTAATTTACTACATAGAAGGTCCTTACATTAAGTGGTTGGATTACTATATTAATCAATAATAAAAATAGTTTCCTCAATAGGGTTGAGTTTCAGTGCCCCACCCCAATTCCTCGAAACCAATATGAGTTGCCTCCCCTATCTCAAATCTTGCTTCCCTGTACCTCTGATCCTTGAATTACAACATAGAATGCCTGACCAACTCCTCATGGAATATTAACGAAACATGGCGACAGTTGGAAGAGTTTGTAAATTCTTGTAGGACGAAGGCATGCCTGTCTTGTCAATCAAACTTATCTTCAGAAAGCGCCAACTATGGCTGGTACTGAACGAATAGTCTAACAGCCAGAGGTAGCACCAAGTTTTGATGAGAATACATCCATGAATTACAAGCATAATTAAAACTGTCCAACTACTCAAAGACTATTGAACGGAGGAGAGAAAGTTTGAAAGAGTCAAGTATAGGCATATTAGCCGATATCTCCAATCCACGACGCGAGGAAAGGACGTGATTGGTCGGGCAACAAAACAGTGATTTAGTGCACACTAAAAGGCCTTAGAGACTGAATTGCGCACGTATGTAACAAAGTAATATCACCTAGTTTAAAATACAGTACAGTGGAAATTTAAGACCATTTAAGGTAAAAATAAATTTCAGAAAATTATGATATTTTGAATTTGAATATTTCAGTTCACATTGTAGTAAAGTTTTAGCAGAACCAGTAGAAAGCAGGTATAATTGATGTAAATCCCCTTCCAGGTGTGGAGACCAGTCGTTTCTACGATTGAACAAAGAAACAAAGCGATAGAAAGCCTTGAGGAGCAAAGAAATGGACCTATGCGTAGCATCGATAGGCCTTGAAGAGCGGATCCCATCTGGTTAGATACTACCTACAGCCAATTTTGGTAGTTGGCAGCAGATGTATGGAGTAAATCTCTTCTTTTTTTTTTGCTTTTTTTTGGTTTTTTGTTGGTTTTTGTTTGTTTTCAGTTGGAGTTTCTTTCTCAAATATTTCATTTTTTTAATTTTTCAAACGTGAATGTATTATCCTTTTCATTTTATACTGAAGTATGGAAATACAGTAAAACACTTTTTATGTATTTTACATTAATATTACAAAATGATCAGTTTGAGACAAGTAATTCATTAAAGAGATTCCTAGACATCCAATTATTTTAATATGCTGGTGATAACCTATATAACTTGTGCCTATAATCTAAACTATTTCATTTCAGGAGTTTGATATAGTACTGTAAAAGGTTAACAGAAGTCTGAGTTTCACTCTACACAAAGAAGAGTTTCCAAGACATCGAATTATTTGATATTTTAATATGCTGATGATACCTGATATAACATTGTGCCTATAATATAAACTATTTCATTTCAGGAGTTTGATATAGTACTCACAAAGGTTAACAGAAGTCTGGGTTTCACTCTACGCAAAGAAGATGAAAGTGTTCTGGGACATTATGTGCGTGCCCTGGTCCGTGAACCAGCTCTTTCTGATGGACGTATAAGGCCAGGAGATAAAATTGTTGCCGTGAGTTCTTTATAACATAATCATAATTAGGAATAGACCCATCAGTTTGGATGCACACATTAAGGTGCCACCACACTGGATCAGAAAGCTGCAGCTTGAGTCCTGATCCCCACATACTAGCCATGCTGATTGCAGTTTTTAGATTTATCCCACAATCATCTTGGTAAATGCTGACACGGACCCAATCTCTGCCTCACAAACTAAGCATTTCACAAAAATACTCTTTAATCATACAGAACACAATGTTACACATTTTCAGCACAGGTGGCAACACAAACATTCCTCCTGTATGCTAAGTGTTTAGGTCTCACAGATCTGGCAAGATAAATGTTGTCCTCACCCCTCCCTCTCATTTTTTTATGTTGATTGCATGCATAAAAAGAGGGGACATGGTCTTTAGGTGGCTATTTCAAGGGAAAAAATTGGGAATAATACATATATTGATGTTGCTACACATATTTAGAGCATAATATTTTTACTACGGTATTTTAACCCACAAATAATTCTGCTTTAAAATTCATATAGATTTGACCAAATATCATAAACACAAGTTTTTAAGTGCATAAACCAAGTGACCCAGCTTCAAACGAACTGATTATGAGACAAATAAATTTAATAAAACTGTTAAATGTTTAATAAGCAAAATGAATAAACTTCAATTTTTTCACTGATTTTGGTCTATTATAAATATTTTCTTGGTTTTTCAATTATACCAGAAACCACTGGAGGAAGTAGACTTGCAGCAGATTCTGAAGCTCCAGACTGTCCAGTATATACCCAAGTAGTATAAGAAGCTCTAAGTATATCAGAAGCAGATAATAACTACTGTTAGTTACACTTCGTTTTTCCACGAAATCTTCATTAGAGTACTGCCAGATTGTATTGTAAAAACATAATATTTTGACAGTTAGATCTGCTTTCTTCAGATATAAACCCATCTGTATTGGTCAATAAACCTAGAGCAATTAAGTCTGCTCCAGTGCTGCAATCCTCTTTCATAGTGTCACACTCGGCACGTGGTTCTGTCCGACACTCACACCTATAGATGACCATGAGCTGGCTGTCAGTGGGTATGCATGCCTGACACTCTCTCTAAAGTTCTGTTAGGGCTAGTTTCCAGGCTTCAATAGACAATGGCCTCTGTCTCTGTTGATGGTATAAGCTAGACAAATTTCTACTGCTTCCTTTAAAATACCAAGCACAGCAATGGGTGTGACAACACAACATGTTGAGCAGTAATCTTCTTTCAAAACCTCCTGCATATATATTATATAGCAAAACACCAAAAGGTGCTCAGTATATAATGCATAAGATGATGGGCAGAGAGTAATATGAAGATCTACTGTACATAGCAGAAGCTGGGTGGTGAACAGGTGCATTCAGGGCCACATTTAGGCTTTGTGGGCCCCTAGGCTATACGTGTGGTGTGGGCTCCTATCGGAAGTTGGCAGTGGCGTAATAATTTTTATGGGCGATTTTTTTGTGGTGCGGGACCCTACTCTACAGCCTAGGTAGCCTATGTTAAATGCAGTCCTGGATGCATTGGTTGACTGTAACCTTGAGCTGTGTGTTATTTCTTCGCTCAAGGTCCCTCTACAGACATCTGAAATAAACTTTAAATTACTTTCCTTTTATCTGAGTCCTTGTTGATAAAATGAGTCTTTATTTAATTGATGTATAACTATGGACCTGCTTTTTGACGTAATTTTGGTTAAATAAGGTTAGCATTGCTTGCGTGAAGGAGTAGATTTTTATGAAATTTGTATCTGCTTTTAATATGAGTAAAATTTAGACAAAGACATAAAAATTAAATCCATCACTTACCAGCCTTAGCACTGTAACACCTGAAAACTAATGAACACAAATAAACAGTAATTTTGGTTAGTTGAGAATCATTATGCAAAAGAGTGAGTGAAATATAAAGAAAGCCTAGACTGGGAAACCAAGGAAATGGTTGCCACATTATGCTTTAAGGTGTTTATATTTAGGATAGTAGTGAGTAGGAAAATGTGTTTAGGAAACGCAAATTAGGAAAAATAGTGAAACTAAATACACCACTTCTTGGAGTCAAGGGCAACAACATGTAATATATCTATAATCTTGCCAAAACCATTTAGAAAGGCACCTATTATGGATAAGCCATACAGTAAACAACTTTTATTAACACTTTCTGTGTAGTAAAGCATCCTTTAGCTTATTTTATTTAAATCAATGTCATAAAAGATGTTAGATCCAGATAAAGTTATTTTTCAAATGTCATGGATATTGCCACATCCATTTTCACTAACGTAAGATAATTTTTCATGATGATCACTTTAAACTGTATTTTATAGGCTCAGAAAAAAATTGATAAAAAAATATTTCAACTTCAGTGATGTAAATTTTAAAATCTCAATCAAAGTCTACAGTGCACATTATTTATGAACAATACCAGGAGGACAAACTTGTTCAGGTACCAGTTCGCAGTTAGAGTTTAGAAGTATTTACTTTTTCCCATAAGGCTTTCTTTTAACAAACAGACACATAAAGAGGAACACATTTTACAATATCTTGGTATGTTACCTTATTCATGCAAAGAGATAAGACACATAGATTGGATGTCGGATGTGTGCACATCTAGTATGACAACTTGACCAAATAAGAGTTGGCCAATGTGAGCATGGCAGTTGTGGAGAGGAGAATACAAATCAGGCAATGTATTTTATTTTTGCAGTCCTAATGCTTTCAGTTTTTACCTGTCATTGTCCTAATTCATT
The DNA here is from genome assembly GCA_031002005.1 of Vandiemenella viatica. Classification (NCBI taxonomy): domain Eukaryota; kingdom Metazoa; phylum Arthropoda; class Insecta; order Orthoptera; family Morabidae; genus Vandiemenella; species Vandiemenella viatica. The sequence goes on along the minus strand of JARYHS010013631.1, from coordinate 56,869,728 downwards.
TTGCCTTTATAACTTCATTTTGTATTTGATTATAATTGCCATCAACAAAAAAATTAAATATTAAAGAGTCCTCAGAGAATACCAGATATGTTGATGTGATATTCTTTTTAAAAAATATCCCAAACCTGCACAGATTTGTAAACCTATATCTGGGCAGCTGTATTTTATTTCACATATAAGCCCTTTATAATCAACAAGAATTCTTTTCAATTCATGTAACTTTTTGCTATGTTTCCAATTATATGCCTATGTCATACCCTTCAGTGTGGATTAAAAGATAGATACTGATGCAAAATCTTTTTGTACAGTACATTCATACAAATACTTATCTTGAAATTGCAGGTAAATGATGTAGATATTTCTCCAATGAGCCATGAGGAAGCAGTGATGTTCCTACGCCAGTGCGGAGATGTGGTGAAGTTGCGGCTGTACCGCGATGAGAGCCAAACTCCTGTCTCTGCACTTTCCCCAACAGAGGAAGAGAAACTATTCAAGCCCAAGCCTCTCCTGAGGTTGGTTGACATGGACAGAAGTTTCTTTCATTAAAAATTATTCTTATTTTTTGTTCTGAATGAAGGAAGTGCTTCTAAATGTTTTACAGAATTACGAAACGAAAATCTCAGCATGAAGAATGAAACCTAGAAATGATAACTGCATTAAAAGAATAATAATATGAAAAAATGCACCTAGAAATCACACAATAATATATTTATTTACTTCACTTAGTGCTTTCCCAGTTTCCCTTATAATACATTCATACAGTCTCAGTCTTACAATTGATTGAAGTCTTTTGTATCAAAATCCCACTCACTGGTATTGGATTATCACATTACTTGAAATCTCAGAAGTAACTTGTAAAATTCCTTTTTTGTGACTGATGTAGAGAACCAGTGTTTCAGTAAAATGAAAATTTTGAATCTGTGCTTATTAGGACAAATCTACCCCTTACTGTAGCAGGTGACATAAAAGTAGCAAGACGATACAAGATGATACAAGAATGTGAATGTTAACACAAATTATCATTGAGGAGCACATTTGTATCACCATCCTAGTGAAGACAAACCATGGAAAAACTGTCAGTATTGATCTAGGGCTTTGCCTGAACTTTTTTTGGGTCATCTACTAATTACTGGCTATTGCAAAATAATAATGTTTGTTTCTTTACCTTAAGAATGATTACACCACCAAGATGTAGGAAATTTCATAGTCTTTAGTAATAGTAATACTGCAATGATGAAAGCAACTTAGTTACTTAACAACTTCAATCCTTCACTACAGGCCATTTGGTGTCGTGCAAGCCTAACCTGTGTGCAAGTCAGCTCTGAATGTTTGTTTTTGTTGGTTATTTAGTCTATGAATGGTAGTGATGATCACCTCCATAGACATATATATCTATGTATGTCTGTTTGGCTACAGTCACACTTTGAACAGTAAAATGGTATATAAATTGATCAGTAGTCATCAGGGATTCGTTTGTACATATTAGTCATGTTAACGTTTTTAGCAGATAATTTGTTGGGAAAAAATAAAAATGGACCTTGGTCTAGTGTTCTGCAATTTTCAATTCTTTCCCTGCCCCACTCTACTCCAGAATCCCCTGCATGATGGCTGTGCAAAGAGGATTGTTGCCACATGCATAAGACAACTCCTGGAATCCATTTCTCATGTATTTTCTGCATTTCTTATTTGTCTAGTCAAATGTGTTTTTAGATACTGCCTTCCTTCCAGATTGTGCTTAATACGTCATTAATCATTTTCAGTCAACTTTTCTGCATTTTATCCTACAATTTTTACTAACATATAATCTAGCTATTGTAATGTCTGTGATCACATTATGAACATTTTATACCTACATTAATAACAATGTAACATTTTAGCATAATTAAAGCAATCATAAATTTTTATAAAAAGCAATTCTAGACTGCATACTCTAATCATTTTGAACAGAAAAGAAGCAAGGGATATGTTGACTGATTTAGCAGTACGAAAACTATCTCCTGGAGAGCCGAGCTATAGTGGCAGCAAGCTAAGACGAGTGTCAGCGGACTCCTCCCCATGTTCTTCACCACGGAGACGAAATCTCATGAGGGCATCACCCAGTGATAATAAGGCAGCAACACTTGAAAGTAAGCAAGCATTTAAGTATGACTTCTCAAGTTTTATAACCATTGTGAAATTTGGAACTCAATAATCCTTTAGTTTTAAAAAATGTTTTGTAAATTCTTGCAGAGTCTGTACTTGTTTTCAGTAACATAATTTTCAGTAAATAATATGTTTGATAGTGGCTAAAACAGCATTGTCTAAACATTTAGGGTAGGAAATATGTTATTAAAACAGATGGAAGCGAGAACAGGAGTTCAACAGTGTAGTGTGTTGGAGTCTTTTCTGTTCATTACTCTAATTAATGATTGTCAGAAGTTATATTTTATGCAGATGACAAAAAATTGTATAAAAGGATTAAAATAATTGAGGATTGTGAACAGCTAATGGGGATTTGGACAGTGTATTTAATTTCCTGGGTCAACTTGTAATGAAGATAAATGCCAAACACATATACAGGTAGAAAAATAAAGTTAAAAAAAATTACTTGTTCAAGACATAAAGTTTGAATATCTTAACATTTCATTGGATAATATATTCAGGTATCCAGGGCAAATTGGGCAGATTATATGGACTAATTTCAAAGTTCTGTATTTACTGGAGAGTGTTATGAGGGGATAAACCAACAAAGTGAGATAATTGTGACAGATAAACTTGATCAGACTATATTGCTAGAGTATGGTTGGGGTAGAAATAGACTCACATATTGGCATTAAAGATATTAGTTTGAGAAAGTACAAAAGAGAGCAGCTAGAATTTTTTGTGAATATTACTAAAGAATGCAGTTGCTAACTGAAATGATATAAGAGATAGGTTCAGTCACTGGGAGACAGAACATTGATAAAGAAATTCCCGGGAAATAATTAGGGGTACTATAAGAATCGGCAGAGTTGACCATTACCATAAATTAGCACTCAGTTATGGACATATAGGGGTAGGAAAACGTTCATGTGTTTTTTTACCTAGTCAGAGCGTGGATATGCTGAGCTTGTTACCTCAAACACTGAAAGATTTTAAAGCAAAAATCTGTGCAATACACAAGTATATTCAATTAATAACCATAACAACTTTCATAATGATGTAATAAGGATAGAAGGGGAGGTAAACACCATAGCAGAAGGGGTAGTTGCAAAGTAACAAAAAAATACACAAAAAAACTTATTATTTTTTGGCAATACCCTTCTTCAACAGAAGAAATGGTTACAGATCTGCATCAATTCTACCCAATGTCCATCCTAGGTAACATGTTACACAATGAGGTGATGAGATGATAAACAATATACCCCAGATTGTGAAGGATTTTAAATTAAAAATATGCTTAAATTTTAAGATGTGCAGGTAAATTTGCCATCAGGGTATAAGTTTTGCCACAAGTAATTAAAATAATAACATCATCATTAGTACTCGTATTTTATGGAATATTTTTGGCTGTGTATATTATAACGTCCCTCAAAAAAAATATCATCTTCAGTATCTATTTGCACTTCAGCCCTGATTAATGAAGTCCTTTTTTTAGTTTGCAGTTAATGGAAATGTTGGTTTACTTTTTAAAATGAACATAAATAAATTTGAAAAGTGTTCTTTATCACCTTTAGCAATAAAGTAATTTGTAATATGTATAAAGCTGCAAGAAAATACATTGTTATTCTTCCGTATTGATAATTTTTGTAGGCTCAATACAGTTTGTGAATTTATGTTCATATTATTCTGTATTGATCCAATTATTTTTATGTAAATGATGTTTAAGCACTGCATTCATGATTTTAAAAAGTAGCTGTAATTTTTGCCATGTAATGTAGTATTTATGTGAAAATTGTGTTATCTTTCTTTTAATGAACTCTAACTTTTGTTCCTTCTGTCACTTGTTATATTCTGCATAACATTAGAAACAATATTAAAAAATACAAATTCCATTATGAGCACTGTGTGTAATAATTTATAATCATTTTTTTGTGCTGTTGTGTGGACTCAACACATGCTAATTTGAGATTTCCAAACTTTAGGAATGCCAGCAGGAAGGAAGTACATGGTATCAAGCCAAAGCCAGACAAGCACTTCTGACTCATCTGAAGAACAGTCTCAGAACAACAGCAATACATTGACCTGTTCAAGTAGTGCTGAAGCAGATGGTGACTCAATGCGGGCACATGGACATGCCAGCAGTTTCTCATCCACTGCTGGCAGTGTTGGTGAACCAGTAAAGCCACCAAGGCCAAATTTCCTGGATCTGTGTGGTGCCGTTTCAGGGACAACGCCACTTGCACGAAAGCCACGTTTGATATTTGACAGTAGTGGTGAAGCTGAATGGGAAGAAGATGACCGAGAACCCCCACCAGAGCCAGCTCCTGGCAGCCCCTGTCACAGATATAGGTAAAATGCTCAGACTCAGTGTTTTTTTTTTTTTCTCCTCAGTTCCAGGATAAAGAGGATTTACCCTGTAAGTTTCTGGTTCAATTTTAGGGCAACATTACCACAGGCTGAACTGTTTTAATAGTCAAAATACATTTACATAAACACTTCATTATTGAATTTAAACAAGTATTCATACATTTCAGTTAAGAAAATATGAATGTAGTGTTGACAAGAATAAATACAAAGTAATTTTCTGATTATTGTAATGGTGGACATTGCTTATTTCCTGTCATGATGCCATAAAATTTGAAACAGGGTCACTGCTTTATTAGCAACATGCAAAAACTTTATATGTGGTTAGCAGTTCACTCACAGACAGATTAAACAAGCTGGTCATACTAGGCTCCAATTCTTGTTTCATTAGCACAAAATGCCTTCACACTGAGTACTAAAGTCCAACATGCATGACACAGTTACCTAATATGTGCAAACAAGTTTATGATAATAAACATTACAAATAACTTATTTGATTCTTATTCCCAAGCTTTAATAATCATTGCTATTTACAACACCAAAAAAATGGAGTTTAACTGACTGACAATATTAGTGATGCTTGGTTAACACAAGAAGTATTTTGTAATTGGGGTGGTATTTTACACTAAGGATAAAAGAAGAATGGAAGATGGGAGAAGTTCAAATCCCAGTATGTCAGCCAGCAGTAGTGAGATTTATGGATGTTTTCCATGTACTGTGAATCTGCAAATTGGATATGATTTCTATTTGTACAGTAAAAATATACATTAAATTCACAGAAAAGTATGTAACATCCAATAACTGGCCGAATTAACAGATATATGACACTACTGTTACCTCAAAACTATTTTACCTTCCAGCTTCATAATGTTTGGACAGATTTCTACAAAACAAATATTCTTTCTTTCTGTTCTTGTATTTACAACATGTTTTATACTACGCTCCACTGTCATATGGATAATTATATTTGTAATTATTTCCTTGGGTGGATACAGGCCTAACTGCCTTGGCGTTAGAAATGCTTACAAACATAATCCATTAAAAGATGATTTACAAATATTCTTTATCTTTGTGTCTTTGTATATGTTAGGTCATGAGGCCTTCATAATGTTCTGCATGGTAGTTACTTTCTTTATCATCAACATAATTAACCACTCATTTCCTTTTTAACCAGTCTCTACACCAAATTGACACAAAGAAAGTAATCCTCAGTTAACAGCCTTGATATTATTGAAATTCCATATAACATATTTCTATTTACAAGTTATTACCCATCACTATAACTTTAAATTTGTATCTAGTAATTTAATATTTGCTTTTTGTTTTAAGCAGTAGCTGCTGCAGTAGCAATGACATGGACATTCTGCCATCAACACCACTATCTGCTACCGAATGTACTGAACCTGTCAGCATGCCACCACTCTCTTCCACATCCAGTACCAGTACTGCATTCAGCTACCGTAATCCTGCCTACCAGTCTGCAGTTGATTCTTCCTCTCATCGGGCGCAGGCGGACCGTGGAGCATCAAGTGGTTCAGGCGCAGGGGCAGGAGGGCTTCTCAAATGGAAGGGAGTGGTTTTTACACCAGAAGATGGAAACATTCCTCCTGGCATGTCGCTGGAGCAGACTCCACCAGAACCACAGCCAGAGTCAGAGTCAGATGCACCAGCTGATTATGAACCAGGTGATCAGGTATGTCATATTCATACATGTGCTATGCTGTCCACGTCATTCAGTGGCATTACAGTAGCTTCATTTGGTACTATCAGCCAGGAAATTATGTGTTTTTCCTTGTTTCACAAGAGAAAGGGAGAAGTTTGGATATGGAGAAAATAAACTGAATTAGAAATCCATGGTATTACCGACAGAATTCAACAACCAGCACTTTAACAGATTGAATGTACAGTTTGTCTGGGATGTGAATCTAATGATGTGAGATGGAGTGTAGTTCAATAGGATGGACAATACTATGGTGCAGAGTGCCTGTAGCACAAAGAAGCCAGAAAGGAGAGTGTAGGCAATGGTTTCAAATTTTCATACAAAATTGGAGGCTGATTTGTACTCTCCATCCCTTTTCTGGATTGAGTTTAATGGCTTGTTGATGGCTGAGATTACTAAGAGTGATCTAACTCAATGGAGGCAGTACTGCCCACTGGAGGGTGCTGAACAGATCATAGGGGCATTTCTTGTCCAATGCAAAGTTATGAACTGTTTAGTACCAAATGCCACCAACCTTCTTTCGAGTAATATATCTGGCTTTAAGGGTTATATCAAAGAAGCTTTTCATTGCACTCTCATCATATGTAGCCAATAAAGAATTTAGTGTAACCAGGAATATATTAGGTAACAAAAGAAACAGATTGTCAATAGTGGAATGCAGTTATTTAGGACCATTTGATGACAAGTGAGGCACAAAACATCCAAAAATTAGTGTCGTTACACCAAGTTCAGTCCTCTAATTAACATTTTTTGTAATTGTGAAGAAGACACAAATATTGTTAAAATCTTTTAATAAAGTACTTTTAGATTTTCTATATATGGTGTTGTATACTTCACCCAAGAGGGGCACCATCAAATCACTGTTTTAAAAAGTGGATTAATAGCCAAGAAAGTCTGATCATTAGGGATTGCATTATTTATTAAAAGAAAGGGTTTGGTGTGGGTTTTTTTCTGAAAATGGGATAGAGAGTAATTTTTTGTTCAAAGGGGGCAAAGTAGTTTAAAAAAAAAACAGTGTGGTAAGCCAAAAAAATATTGAGAACCTATAGTCTAACCTAATTGAGGGAAGTGTGATTCCAAATTGTTATCCAGTAAGGACTCAGAATAAATAGCAACAGTGAATTCATTCTGTTGGTCTTCTAATACATTTAAAAATGCAATAGAAAAACCACACAACTAGAACTAGTATAGTTTTCAAACTTTTCGTACTATACTTTCCTCGATACTTTCCTACTCTTATTGACTGTGCATTCAACATGTCACATATACTTTTATTATTAGCATTTCAATTAATACATATCACAATAACAAATATCTCAAGCTATGATATCACACAATTCTGTAGTGAACATAACATTTTCTCAGACATCAGTATTTCCATATCACCTCAGTCGTGGTGCCATAGCACTCGTGAATTACCAGAGCTGCATCCCACTGATACAACTCTCTCAGTTTTTGAATATATAAAATTTCCTTTAGCCTGTCTCTGTAAGAAGAAGATATCATATTTTTATTGGTGTATGTATCTAAAACAAAAAGTATGGTGTTGGTAAAGAAAGAAAACTGATAATTATTAAGATAGGGCAAGCTGATATCATCCAAATAAGACCATTCAATTATCTTGGAAACACAGTTACAAAGGATCTGAGATGCCACCAAGAGGTGAAAACCAGTATTGCTGTATTGAAGGAAGTGTTCAATAGAAAGAGACAATTACTAACTGGAAAAGTAGATAAAGAACTGAGGAAATACTTGGCAAATGTTTGTATTGAGTGTGGCTCTTTATGGGGTAGAGATGTGGACTCTGAGATGAGAAGATGAAAAACAGATAGAAGCATTTAAGATGTGGATGTGGAGGAGAATGGATAAGATAAAATGGATGAAAAAAGTGAGTAATGTTGAAGTGCTGGAAAGATTTGGTGAGAGGAGGAAACTATTCCAAATCATAACAGAGAGAAAGAAGAACTGGATGGGACACTTGCTGAGAGGGGAGTTCTTGTTAGGAGATGCTTGGGAGGACTAGTTTATGGGAGGAGAGTGAGCGTAAGGAAGAGATAGCAGATCACAGATACCATCAAAGGAAACAGAAACTACATGGACATGATAAGAAGGGCAGAAGACAGGAGAACATGAAGAGCAGCCATGTGAAGACCTGTCAGGATGTGATGACGATTATGAATATTCTTATTCAATGCAAGACAGCCTTCTACTTAAGAAAACTTCATATATGAATTTGGTGTTCACTATCACCTACTTTAATCTTCTTTCTGAAATCTGATTACTCAACTTGAAATTATTTCTAAGTTACATAAGTTCAAAGTTTCCCTCGGCGTTGAGAATTACTATTGTCTTCTCGAGTGATTAGCTGAGAGAGCAGGTTGTTTTCACATGATATTTTGGCGATCAGAATCTCTGTTGTCATCTTCTACAGAAGAATTAGTTATAACCAAGGTGATATCCTTATTGCCTGTCGAGTAGCTTTGTATTGCTACCCCCTATGCTTCAAGGAACAACCATTTTCACATCTGTTGCCATCTTCCAGAATTCCGATCGCCGAAATATCAAGTGAAAACACCCTGCTCACTCAGCTAGTCACCCAAGAACAGTACTTCTAAGTTGCCTATGCAATCTATGGAAAGGATTGTTCCTTGAAGCATAGGGGATAGCAATACAAAGCTACTTGATAGACAATAAGGATTTCACCTTGGTCATAACTAATTCTTCACTTCCTTTCCCCAAACCTATTGAAAGGGAATTTATTTATTTATTTATCAATCTTGTTCCATGGATCCCTGCTGAGGAAGTACCTCTGGGATGTGAAACATGTCATTGTTGATACATATACACATAATATGAGTCATATCATAGTAAATATATATATATATACATATTTTACAAATACAAGAAATAATAATAAACATACATTTTTGCAACTGAGTTTTGCAAACGTCATAATGAGTACAATTAATTATTTTCTTCAAATTCTTGAATGGAGTAGAAGGAGTTGCCAATAAGATAATCTCTAAGTTTTTGTTTGAATACATCTTTATTATCTGAAAGCTGTTTTATACGATTAGGTAGTTTATAAAACAGATGTATCCCAGAATAATTAACTCCTCTTTGTACTAATGACAGAGATGTTTGTGTTTTATGCAAGTTATTTCTGTTTTCTTGTATTGAAACTGTGTACCTGTGAATTAGGTGTAAACAGGTTAAAATTTTCTATGACAAAGCTCATGAGAGAATATATATACTTGAGAATACATTGTAAGAATATTGAGTTTCTTAAAGAGTTTGCAAGAAGTTCTTGGTTTTACCCTACACAGAAACCTAATAGCTCTTTTCTGTGCTATGAAAAACTTTTTTACTTTGTGAAGAGTTTCCCCAAAAAATTATGCCATATGACATTACTGAATGAAAATATGAGGAGTACACCTGTTTCATTAATTCTAGATCTGCTGTTAGAGAAAGTGTTCGTATTGCGAAGGTGGCACTACTTAACTTTGTCAGTAGTGTAGTGATATGATCATGCCAACCGAGTTTCTGATCTATTTTAATACCAAGAAATTTTATACTCTCTGTTTCTAAGATTGTGTTGTTTTTATAGTTTATACATATATCTGGCTGTGCATAGTTTTTGTTTAAAACCTAATATAATGTGTTTTTTTCAAAATTTAATTTTAATGAATTTGCCTTAAACCAATTTACTACTACTCTAAGTACTTCATTTACATTGAATTCTATAGTACTGTTTGGTGTTTTACGCACAGTCAGGTTAGTGTCATCTGCAAATAAAACACTCTTAACTTTGTTGGATAAATTTCCAGGAAGGTCATTGATGTATAACAGAAAGAGGAGCGGACCTAAGACAGAGCCTTGTGGAATTCCATGTTTTATTTTCTCCCAGTCTGATGAAGCATCTTTACTTATTTTAGAATCAAAAATTGAAACTTTTTGCATTCGGCTTTCAATGTATGATTTAAACCATTTACCTGCGGTCCCAAAAATACCATAGTATTCCATTTTTACAAAAGTAATTCATGATTTACACAGTCAAATGCTTTTGCAAGATCACAAAATATTCCTACAGGATTCATTTTATTATTCAGTTCCTCAAATGTGTTATTTAAAAATGAATATATAGCCATTTCTATGGATGATCCTTTTTTTTAACCCAAATTGTGAATTGGTGAGGATATTATAGTGTGTAACATGTTTTATTACTCTACTATACATGACTTTTCAAAAACCTTTGAGAATGTTGAAAGTAATGAAATGGGACGATAGTTGTCTACACATGTTACTTCTCCTTTTTTAAATAATGGTTTTACAACAGCATATTTTAGTCTATCGGGAAAAACACCTTGTATTAAGGATTCATTACAAATGTGAGCAAGTACATGACTGATACAGTCTGAACATCTTTTCAGTAATTTACTTGAAATATTGTCATAGCTGGAAGAATTTTTAGGTTTTAATTGTTTAATGAGTTTATTTATTTCTGAGACTGTTACTGGTGGCAATTTCATCTTCACAAAGCTATTTGGGAAAGCAGTCTCAATAAGCCTTAGAGCACTATGTGGGGATTGCTTTTCTATGCCTAATTTATCTACTACTGACGTAAAATGTTTGTTAAATATTTCACAAACTTCCCCTACTTCGCTATACACATATCCATTTTGTTCTATTTTTATGTCTTTAGAGTGATTTACAGTTTTTTCCTGTTTCAGTCTTTATTATATTCCATATTGTTCTCATTTTTATTGTCTGAATTTTCCATTTTCGCCGATATGTACCTGTTCTTGGCCTTTCTTATTACATTTCTTAGTATTTTAGAATAAAGTTTATAGTGAACTTTCAGCGCATAGTTAGGGTCGGTTGGGGTAATTCCGGAACGGGGTAATTCTGGAAAAGGTTTAATGGCGGACTTATAATTAAGTTAGGGAAATTTCCATGCTAGTATGTTGTACATCGAGATCAGTTGGTCACATTGATAGTTCTTGGCACATTTTTGTATACATCATTGCTGTGATAAGGGCGGATTCAGGAGAACGTGCATAAACATCCGGTTTTTCAAAACCAACTACTCCTCTTTAGAGCCTTGCAGATAAGTGAAAACAATACTTAATTGAACCATATAGTGTATTATCCACTTTTAAAGATTATGAATGATCAATTTTATGTGTTTTTGAAAATGACAGGTGTACCTGCGTCCATTTTGAGGATAGTCCGGAATTACCCCACCGCAAAAGAGTAGCGGGGTAATTCCAGACGATAAGGTTTCCTATCCAGGTTTCATTATTAATTCACATTTTGGTCTGTTTTAGGTATAAAATGCCAAGGACTTACGTTAAAAAAAAGGTTGGCTCCTCGTAGTCAGCTGATGACTTGGCTAATGCTGTTAGGGATGTAGAAAATAAAAATATGACAGTTAAAGGGGCTGCTACTTTTTATAATGTTCCAAAAGCTACAATTTTGTTGAGTATACCAAGCAACAGGTGGGCCATGGTCCTGGGCGTCTCACCAAACAACTGTTTGGGAAGCAATTGGGAGAATTTGGCCAAAAGGAATTAAGAAAGCTAACACTCAAAGTGGCTTCAAATCAACAGGAATTTTTCCCATTGACATAAAAAGGGTGGGTGAAACCTTGTTTACAGAGCTACAACTGCAGTCTTACAATGCCAAGAAAGAAAGGTGTTTGAAACGATCATCTGCTTTTAGTTCAGGCCTTCCTTCCCCTCCAACGACAAAGAAATTAGTCGAAAAGTCTGGCCCAAGTTCAATCGATAGTCCCTTATCAGAGGAATCTTTCAAGATGGTAGAATCTGCTTCAAACTTTCCTTCACCACAAGAACCTCCTCTCCATATTCCTCGAACTACTGGCTTCATCACTTGCACACAGATTAATGGAGATTAAGAAAACACAATTGAAGCAAAAGCCTTAGATTTGTCAACTAAAATGCATGGCAATACCCCTGAAAAGCCCATTAGCATAATTGATATTTTTGCAAGCAAAATTAAAAGTGTTCCAAAAAAACCTGAATTTAGCACAGTTAAACAGAAAACACCATAACAAACGCTGAGGTTAAAAAATCTCAAGTATGGAGAAGTTTTAACCACAGATGAGGTACTGAAGCGGCTACAGGAGGCCCAAGAAGCTAAACAGAAAAAAAAGGTGCCAAGAAAAGCTGGAACAACTAACAGATCTGCTAAAGAGAAAGGAATCTGAAGAAGAGGATTTAGAAGAGCAGGTGCCAGATGTTAAAGACATCTCTGATGAGTACGAAGGGGAAAGTGAAGATGAAGATCTCGTTATTATGGAGGATTTTGAAGATTCAGAGGCAGGGTCCAAAGCTAATCGGGATGATTTTGTTCTGGTACAATTCAAAAAGCAAAGCCAAAAGGAATCGTTTGTTTTTTATATTGGAAAAGTTACTGAAATACAAGAAGTTGATTTGATTGTATCATTTTTAAGGAAAAAAAAATCTTTTATTTTTCCTAATGTTCCTGACATAAGCCCAGTTTCAAAAAATGATATTAAAAAAGTTCTTCCTATACCGTCAGTACGCAAGGGCTATTACTGTTTTAACATAATATTTCCCTCAGATATTAAAATTCTTTAATTAGTTATTATGTTTTGTGCAAACAGAGTATGCAAACTCTAAATACCTAGTTTATGTTTCATATATATTCCAACACATGTTTCTTTTATGTTTCTTTACGCATAATAAAGTTCTATTGAATTCAGTATCTAATAACTTTCCTTCCTGTTCCATGCTAAAATAAATTTAAGAGCGATGACATCATTTGCCTGACACAATATCAGTGATATTGTGGGTAGATTAGAAGTAAGTATCATTGAAATTCTCCCAAAAATGCAAAACTATTTCCATCCGGAATTACCCCAAACTGCCAGTTGGGGTAATTACGGACGATGAGATCTGAGGCTGACACTTCACCTTCGATCTAATGAAGGTCTAACATATATACTTCCTAAATATTATTGGATGGACATTGCTTTGACCTATGATCTGTGTCCGAAATTACCCCACTGACAGTGGGTAATTCCGGACGAGGTGGGGTAATTCCGGAACCTAATTTACCAGCAGTAAAATAATTTTTTTAGCCATTAAATTGACATGATTGGATTCATTATCAAATAAGGAATCTGAACATACTCATTGATTGTGAATTTAACAAATTTATGAGGACTAAAACCAATTAAACACTGAAAAATCATCAAACTGTCAAAACCGCCCGGAATTACCCCAACCAACCCTAATGCAGTTATTAACCCCCAAAGAACCTTAACATGGCGACCGTTGACATGATGAGAAGTTCTTAAACATCTGTGGGATGTTTATCTTCTAAAAGAATCTGCAGAAGTTGCGACGGAGTATCGGCGATTTAAGCGAAATAACCTACGAGGAAATTTCGACTGGCGAAGACACGGATTTGACGGCCTAAGGCGGAGATTTTTCATCGGCAATCGGCTGTAATCTTCCGACGTCGAGTGGATTTCCTTCGGCCTCAAAATCGTCTTCCTACAGTGAATTGTGAAAAGTGTGGTTAAGTGTTTGAAGTCAGTGTGGTGTTTAATGGTTAAATAAGTGCTTCTAAGTGAAATTTAATGTGATACAAAATTGAGGAAGAATTGTAAGTACTGCATTGAATATTCAAGTGATTTATTTTGCATGCTATTGTGTGGCAGATTGGAAAGATTTTAATTTTACTTAATTTTGTTTGGCTAATTACTAAAAATGGCTGATAATCAGAACCTGCAAGCATTTTTAGAATCTTTTGTAGCCAAATTTGACGCTAAATTTTCTGAATTTAGAAATGAGTTAATAAGTGATAATGACAGCAAATTTTCTGAAATTAAGTCTCAGTTTTCCGAAATTGATAACAAATTTTCTGAATTTAACTGAGTTAAATCTTGATGGTAAATTTTCTGAGATCAATTCTCAATTTTTTGAATTTAGAAGTGAGTTAAGGAATGATAATGACAGAAAATTTGCTGAAATCAATGACAAGTTTTCTCAACTGCAACAAAGCAATGATAAAACATTCTCTGATTTGACTAAATGTTTTGATGTTAAAATCGCAGAGCAATTTCAGGGTTTTAGCTCTCAATTCAAGGAGATATTAACAATTTAGATTCTAAATTGGGGAAGGTAGTAACAGAATGTAAGAAAATTTGAAAAGGTTACAGAAATTTGTGAACAGAATAAGACTGAATGTGAAATTTGATTTATAAAGGAAGTCAGTGAAAATTGTGATAAGATGAAGGAGGAATATGTTGCTTTATTCCAAGCCAGTGATAGTAAAGTGCTCAAAGGGTCAATGAGTTGAGACAGAGGTGGGATTAAATATTAATACATTGGTAAATCATCAGGAACAACTTACCAGGGATTGGAAACAACCCAATCTAACGTAATCAGTTAGGAAAAAAGGGTTACTGGCACATTCAGTTAAGTCAGGTTCCCTTAACAGGTAATCCAAATTTCAGTGTCGATGTAAGAAGAATTTGAATTCTATGATGATAGTGGGAGGCTTCACCCTATTGAATTTATAGATAATTTTGAAAGATCAGACTATTTTAATTTTTACCCGATAGTAAGAAAATTGCACTTGTGGGTAAACATCTAAAATCTTATGCTAGGGCATGGGGTGATAGACAAGCTAGGGAAGTGACTGACTACAAGCTGTTTAAAGAAAACTTTTTGAAACATTTTTGGTCGACAAGCAGGCAGATTCAAGAAAAGAGAGTTGATGACTGGTAGGCCCTATAAACCTGGTAGGGAAACTCAACATGATTTTTTCATAAATGTTGGATCCGTTGTAAGTATTTAGACCATCCTTATGGAGAGGAGGAATTTATTGATTTGATAGGAGCTAGGCTACCTCAGCAAACAAGAAATTTAATTGCCACTTTGGATGTAGTAAATGTGGATAGAGTTTCTGAATTGTTGAGACGCTTGGATGCCCAGGAGTCATTCAATGAACAACATTACCACCATCAACACCATAGGAGGGGCAGCAGGAGTCCCCCTAGAAGGGGTAATGGGTCAAGGGATGGTAGATCGAGGGGACGGGATCGTGATAATTACAAGAAGGAATGATAATGGGGAAGTGAGAGAACAGAACCCTCAATCTGAAAGGGAAAGGCAGCATGGGGGCAGGCAAACTAAAGACCACCCCTGTGAGGGCCCCGCAGTGGTGGAAGATGTGGGTCCAGGTACCAACTGCTATAGCGTTAATACCATTTTTATGAATAATCCCCGAGAAGATTTATTGGAAGAGGTGGGGTAGCAGCAAGTGAATTTCAGGATAAGGTTATGATAGATGTAATTAATGATGTTGATGATGTAAAGGTTGATAATAAGATAAAGCGGGAAGGGGACCACCATAGTACCTTATCACTAGAATCAGTGTGCGAAAGTAATAATTTTCATGTAGAAGATTTTCGAAATGGTCACTGCTTAATTACAAAAAGGGTGCAGAATTTATAGTGCATACTACAGTGTGGCTATCAGAAACTTGTAAGGTCCAGAATGGCATAGTTGGGACTATGTGTGCTAGGATAGGTGGTAATGAAGTTTGTAGAAGTGCTGAAATCGAGGAGTTTCTCAAATCTTGAAGATGAAGGTGATACAGTGGTGTGGATAGGAGACCCAGATGAGGAGGAGAATTGTAAGTCAAAGTATTTGTCTTCTGAAGAGAGAGTGGTTGAAAAGCCTTATGTACCAATCCCTAAGTTGGAAAAATGTCCTAATTTTGACCTAGCTGATACGTTATTTAGCTCTTTATTTGGTGTAGATGATGACATTGAAGAAATGGGTGGGAGTAAGGATTTATTTGAACCAGTTTCTAATTTGGAAAATTGTACAGAATGTGACTTAGATGACACTATGTTTTGTACTCTCTTTGATGTGGAAGCTGATAGTGAAGTAGTAGTTGCTGAGAAAAATAATTATTTGGTGGATGAAGTCAGTAAGCCAGATGTTAAAACAGTTTTAGGTACTGATTCAGATAATTTGGTAAGTTTAAGTAGTAATCAGATGATGAAGAGTGGGGTTGGGAGTAATGATGGACTAAACTGTAGTAGTGAGAATAATAAATTTGTATTACCAGTTGAGTCAACAGCATTGCTTTTAAGTGACAATCAATTTGCTAAAACAGAACCATTGTATGTCTCAGCTGTTGCGTGGTTGTACCAAAGTCTGTTGTCTGAGATGATTGGAAGTTTGTGTTTCTGTATGTATATAATGAAGCTTTGTGAAAATAGAAATGTAATATTAAATGTGTATACAAAAGTTGAAGAAAACTGGAAGGTTAGGAAAAAGTAACTTACATGGTTCTGGGTTTCCAGGGAAATCCTGGAACCCACTTATGAGAATTAATTGAAATGCATGGTTTGGGGAGGGGTCAATAGCCTGTAAATATCTAATTTTGTAAATAAGTTATGTCAATTGATGCATGTAAATAGTTTGTGTGAGTACTTAAGCTCAGATGCAGATGTAAGCATTTCAATGTATAATTTGTGACAGTTTTGTGTAGAGACTTTTGGTATTTTCATGATGTTGTGACTTTCTACATTTTGGTGACAAATTATCAGCTGTAAAATGTAAACAGACTGGTGTAATTAACAAGCAGACATCAAGTGTGTAATTTGGAGTGAAAAAATTGTAACTTAAGGTGATGGCATTGAACGTTTGTTGTGTAAAAACAGTAAATGATAAAATGATTGGACCTGAGAAAAGACAATTATTGTAAACAAAATCAGTGTCATGGACTATGTGCAGATGTTGTATGTATGAAGAATTGTATTTGTTCATTGTAAAAGTCATTATGGTTGATTGATTGTAATCTGTTCGTGTCTGCATTATGTGTACATTCAACCTGCTTAGATTCGTGACGGATTCAATCAATTTTATCTGTGTAAAATTAAGTGAATCCTGGGGAGGGGTTGTAACAGCCCTAATACCTGAATTTTGAATAGTATTGTACTGTGTGAAATATTTGTAGTGAGCCAAAGTTTGCTTGAAAGTGATTTGATATGTTTATTTTGTAAATTCTTGTAAATAAGTGTATATAGACTTTTTTTAGGTAAGAAAATTATTTAAAGACCATTTAATATGTTTAAGAACCGAATGATGCAAGAGAATTTCTTAAAAGTTTGTAATTCCATGTATTAATGTAAGTTACGATGTCTACAGGACATTTTCCACCGTTTGAAAGGATTTCTGTAAATAATTTTGTATTTAAGTATCTCTAATTACCATTTCTAATCATTTTGTAATGTTATTAATTAATTTTGTATCAATTCCGATTGTTTTTAATATGTTTGATTGTTTGAGTGATTGTTAATGATCGAGAAATATCGGGCGGATGCCTTTGAAGAATTCTCGTAATTTCGATAGACTCTATATAAACAGATCGCCTGGACAGAGAGTAGTTTCATTAAGTTTGCATTAAGTATAATTCAGTGTTACAGAGACATTCATGCAAGTATTCAGTAAGTCAGTATTGCATCTTTGGATTGTAACAACTATGCTTGTGAATGTCGCAGACTTGTTTTGATTTGTTCAAAATAAACGAACATCTCACATAACCTTGTTTTTTGGTGGACTTTTTAAAGTAATTAATGCAGTTATTAACCCACCAAAGAACCTTAACAATGTGTATTAACCATGACATGTTTCACATCCCAGAGGTCCTTCCTCAGCAGGGATCCAAAAGATTGATAAATAATAATAAAATTAATAATAAGTAGAAGTAAACATTGGAAATCTATCAAAACATTGCCAATGTAAAGGATTCTGCCTATTTTCAAATATAAGATGCTACATTCATTTTCAGAGGTACTGTAAGTGATAAGGATCAAATGAGGTAGGAGAGAGGTAGCACAGACCAGATATTTGATTTTGTAATTCAATCAACCAAATTTGTGATGGTCGAAAATAAACATTTAAATAATTCCCAAGCTCTTAGTTGAAGCTACTGAAAAGTTTTATAGCTTAAAACATGCGTTGAATTTTGTGACACATTATGTAAAATTGGAAATTGTTAGGTAAAAGTTAATGAATGTTTTTGTAGGGTTTTATGGTTTTGGGAGGATTTGTTTTCACATAGTATATTTAGGCTAAATACATTAAAAGGGGGAGGGGGAATTTAAAAGCAATGAGAATTTCTTCTAAGCATAACACACAAGTCTTTATAGAAATCCATGCAATACTTTGGCCAGAATGGGAAAAAGAAAATTAATGACAATGTCGAGGAAATGGCTTCTTCTGGTTACAGAATCTGGTAGGATAGATTTACAATGAATTAGAAGGAATTTTTGAAACAATAGGAAGACGAATAAAGTGATGTTATAGCAGTAGGATAGCCCTGTAGGATCAATACCTTGAGAGATATAGAATTTTAAAGTTTTATGTTTTGGATTGCACCTGTTTAAAAAAAAATTGTAAACAAGCCACCTTATATACCAAAAGATAGGGGAGTAGGTGCTGATCACTTTAAATAAGAATCAATGCTGTTTCACCAACACTTTGAAGGTGAGAATTTAAGATTCACTTAAACAATTTTTTTACAGCTAAACCATTAAAGATAGAGAAATTATTATCAGGATTGATTTTAACACTTAGATAATGG
Source organism: Vandiemenella viatica (assembly GCA_031002005.1). Taxonomy (NCBI): domain Eukaryota; kingdom Metazoa; phylum Arthropoda; class Insecta; order Orthoptera; family Morabidae; genus Vandiemenella; species Vandiemenella viatica. The sequence goes on along the minus strand of JARYHS010013631.1, from coordinate 56,850,866 downwards.
ACTACCTCTCACAAAAATTTCAAGTCAATTAGAGGAGAAATAAGATTGAATAGTTTCGGATATTTTGTAATATATATATATACTAGCTGACCCGGTCACGCGTTGCTGTGACTTACTAATTATAGTACGTTGGATTAATGTTATTCTAAACTTCCTCAGGTAGTCAAATTAATGTTCACTAATAAAGACAAAAACATTCTAGTCGATTTGGAAATTCAAATGTAATTGGTAAAGAGTTACGGAGAGTTGAAATTAACGACAAACGATCATAAAAAAATTTAATTTACATTTCATTACAAATTACTTAATTGAAATTATATAAAATTGATATTTATAAAATAAATGAATAAATTATTTTTTATTTATTTACATAACTGAAATTTCAGTTATATCTTCAGTCATACTGTTTTTTATATTTTTCTCACAAACTCGAAGATTGTGCTGGACAACATGTTGTCAAAATAATTGCAAACAGTTTGACGAATACTATTCGGCGTGGCTGTCAACGCTGCATCAGCAAGTGTCAGGTCCCAATAATTGTCGTCTACCAGCAGCTGCAACTCGCGACATGCATCTTGACATGTATTGAACACTCGACCATTAACTGTTCGTAAACATTCGAAAGAAGCTGGTCCGGGAACATTCACCAATAACAAACGCTAACTGAAACATTCACGTTGTTTTGGATGCACTGTATAAAGTCTTTGCTTTGAATATGCCTGTTATCGAAGGATGTGGTTCTCCTTGTTTACGTGGCTACAATTTTTTACCTAATTTGTTCCATGAAAAATAGCTTGGAACATCGGTATATAATAATGTTTTTGCCAATTGGCGGAACAATAAGATTTTTGACACAATGTGAAAAATTCAGTTTGTGGTTTGTCGTTTTTTGTGGCTCAAGTATTCTTTAGAAAATATTTTCTTCGATGAAATATACACGTTGACCGTTTTAAAGATGTATTGCAAGATGCTGGATGGAAGGGTCTCTTTCATGGATGCGAAAACTAAAAATATGCCATATGTATCTACCTATTTGGTATCGTGTTATTTCGTCATTTTTATTTACATTTTGAACTTCAAATACGGCCAAATCACTGTCTTTATTAACATATTTGCAAACGTACTTAATGGATTTTACAGAACTGCAAAACTCGACATTAATATGAGCCTTATGCGTTTTTGAAAGCAATGGTGAGTATGGTACCATCCACTGATTGTCAATTTCAACTTGGTTTCTAGAATTTGACATTCCCATTCTAAATGTTTGGCCACCATTCTCGGCGTTACAACGGATAACCATCGATATCCGTAATAGTATCATTCGTATATTCCTTTGGAAAACGCTTCTTACATTTTCCACCTTCCATGCATGGCGATGTCATGTTAAAAGCATTGCACGGTCCGTGGATCGAGTGACTGGTAGCAATATCAAACAATTATTGATCATTTATGGTCCGGAATTTCGGCTGAAATTATTTGATCAATTTCTTCTGGACGGATTTTATCTTCAAGCCAAATCAAAATGCGAAAATGAGGCAAACCTCGCTTTTGCCACTCAATCAAATACAGATAGCAACGTGTGTTACTGAAAACTGAATGTTTTAACGATTAAATCAATCAATGATTTTAATTTTTGTTTGAACACACGTGCCGTGACATCATGACGATGCATTGATTGATGGCCTGGTAATAGCAAGTTTGTATTTCCTCCCAATTCGGATTACATGTAAATGTAATAAACAAATCTGGACGACCATATCACGTACGTAAGTCATCGCATCTTGTATATATTCTTGCATGTTCCATGAACTGCCGATGTAGCTTGAAGGTAAAATAAATGCATTACCGATATCATTGGCGTTTAAATTTTCATAAATATTGCCGATAACAGTATCTCGTAAGAGGATGTATTCCTCCTCGTAATTTAGCCTGGGTGTATCGAAT
>JARYHS010013631.1:56816631-56847922 GCA_031002005.1 Vandiemenella viatica | reverse complement strand
GGTTCCGACTGTTTTTAAACACAACCTTTACAAAAACCTGGTTACCAACGATGGACGATACCATCAACGAACACTTGGACCAGTTCAGATTGATTTGAAACCTGACAGTATTGCTAGCTTATGCACAGTTTTTACTAGCATAAATTCGAACATGATACGATTTCATGTCGAATAGGTGCACTGTCGATAATAGGCATGTACGCAGAGTGTAAATCGGATTACGCGAAATGTATCAGTTTGTACATCACGAATCTGTCAGATAATAAATTCAAAAAATTACTAGAAAAAACTTCAAAGCACTTGTAAATCTTGGCTTGAAAGCTAATGGAATTCTAAATAAGCAAAACAATTTTAAAACCTAGACTACGTGTAATCCGACATACGCTTGGTTTTCATTTCCAAATTTCTCTAAATATTTTCGAGGATTTACAATTTAACTGTCTAATTACTATGATTTTAGCAATTATATATAAACTTTAATTTTAAAATTTCCTCTTTTTATACAAGGAAAACTTACATTATATCCACCGCCGCTTCTAACAAACCAAACAATAGTGACGGACGGCAAGCACAAATTGAACAATTTCTTGTGATTGTTGGAGCTACAGAGCGGTGCTCTCTTTGTTTAAGCGCACAGTATTGCCAACAACTTAGATCAACTGATAACAAAAGCCATCTCCCGCCTCAACATAATAAAACTGGTATCTGGCGTCTGGTGGGGGCGCTCACCCTCAAAGCCTACTCCTGATATATCGATCTCTGATCACACCCACTAATCGACTACGGCAGCATGTTTTATCAAAACGCTAGGAAAGATGCCCTGAACAAACTAGACAGACTACAATCACGCTGCCTTAGAGCCTGCTTAGGAGCCGTTCGGTCCCACTTCCACAAACGCATTACTAGTAGAATCAGGGGAACCTCCACTCCACATTCGACGAGCTACCTAACTGAAAAATTTTAATGGAAAGATTATCACTCAATAACCACCCCACTCATGAACGTCTCGAGAGGTTATCACCATAGCAAATAGAGCGAAACGTCGAGTTCGTCTTCCCCTGTTAAACGCCTATAATTCTGGCTAAAATACAAAGACAAACTATCCCTCGTATAATATGCTCCCAATCTTTCAAGAACCATTCGAGCTTCGTCTAGAAAGAACCCACACAATCCTCTGGGGAGGAAGCCAAATCCGGAAATTTGATCCACAAGATATCCAGATTTCCTATCAAAACCAGACAACAGCACTCTTAAAATATTCACAGACGGATCGAAACCACTGGAAATAATAGAGTAGGAGCGGCATATTTCTGTCCCAACACAGGTAAATCGACTCAATTTTCGCTACCCGAAGAGGCATCCATCTATACAGCTGAAGCAAAAGCCCTGCTGGAAGCCATCAGATATAGCCAAAGTACCAACATGGACAAAGTCGTCATCCTGACGGACTCCTCAGCGCACTAAAGAGCTTACAAAATACTACGTGGAATAGCCATACTCAAACTATTGTACTGGAAATTCTACAACAACTGAAACGGAACCGGGAACTTGGCATTGCGACTACTCTGATGTGGATCCCATCTCACAGCGGCATCGAGCATAACGAACAGTGGGACGCCCTGGCAAAACAATCTATCCATGAGGGAGAGGTAATCAACATGCAACTCCCGATCTCGGATATAACACATAATATCAAAGTAAGAGCCAAGGAAAAATGGCAAGAGGAATGGACGATCTCCTCAAAAATCAAAGCCTCATATTATGCAACCATTCAACCGAGCATATCTCCAAAACCTTGTTTTACAATTGGAACAGTAGCAGACGATTAATCACTACGATATCGAGAGCCCGATTTAACCACGGTAACTTCCCCAGCCACCTACACCGAATAGGGTTGAGAGATTCCCCATACTGCGACTGCTCAGACCAGGCAATAGGAGACATCAATCACATAATTTTTTCATGCAATAAATACCAACAACTCCAGGACCAAATGATGAAAGATCTTGCCAAGAACGACTTCCCCTTTCCGACAAACGTAACCCTCCTACTTTCCAGCAACAACAAAGTAATACTTAGCATCATCGCCAGATACTTAAAAGATGGAGGGATAGAATTCTAACCAATCTTGTAAGTTAAAACAGGAAATGACTATACTTCAAACCTAAAGCCCAAACCACAGCACAAACCCCACTTCCGCGCAAGCACAACAACTAGTTTGGCAAAATTAACAGTATCCTCACCAATCTACCGATTGAGGCCAACACCAGATAGATCAACCCTCTACAGATTATTTGTCAAAGAAATACGGCGATTTAGACTAATCAATAGAAAATAATTGATATACAGAACCGCCGATTACTAAGTCTAGTTGATGTATTGTCTAGCAACGCTTTTTAGATTATGGTACTTAAGAAGGCACTTGAAATTTGAATATTGTAAATAGCATATACATTCAACAAGATTGTAATAAGTTTTACCTAATATAGATAAGGAAATGTGTAAATAGATAAGTTACGCAAATGGATGTAAGAAGCTTTGTAAAAATGTAGATTGGCTGTATGGTCTCTAACCAAATGCCATTAAAATAAAAATAAAAAAAACTATATTCTACTATAACGAATGAGCAAAGCCGCCTGGATCGCATTTGAAAAAGCGCTAGATCAACCTAAAAACAAATATTCATAACAATAAAAGTAGACGTGTTTCGACACCAAAGGATAAAGAAGTATATTTTTTTTGTGTCACACTAATTTCGATTACTATTTTCGAAATGTGGGTGTCACCCCCAAACGGGTGACACCCGGGGCGGACCGCCCCCACCGCCCCCCCCTAGCTACGCCACTGCCTGTAAGTTTCTGGTTCAATTTTAAGGCAACATTACCACAGGCTGAACTGTTTTAATAGTCAAAATACATTTACATAAACACTTCATTATTGAATTTAAACAAGTATTCATACATTTCAGTTAAGAAAATATGAATGTAGTGTTGACAAGAATAAATACAAAGTAATTTTCTGATTATTGTAATGGTGGACATTGCTTATTTCCTGTCATGATGCCATAAAATTTGAAACAGGGTCACTGCTTTATTAGCAACATGCAAAAACTTTATATGTGGTTAGCAGTTCACTCACAGACAGATTAAACAAGCTGGTCATACTAGGCTCCAATTCTTGTTTCATAAGCACAAAATGCCTTCACACTGAGTACTAAAGTCCAACATGCAAGACACAGTTACCTAATATGTGCAAACAAGTTTATGATAATAATCATTACAAATAACTTATTTGATTCTTATTCCCAAGCTTTAATAATCATTGCTATTTACAACACCAAAAAAATGGAGTTTAATTGACTGACAATATTAGTGATGCTTGGTTAACACATGAAGTATTTTGTAATTGGGGTGGTATTTTACACTAAGGATAAAAGAAGAATGGAAGATGGGAGAAGTTCAAATCCCAGTATGTCAGCCAGCAGTAGTGAGATTTATGGATGTTTTCCATGTACTGTGAATCTGCAAATTGGATATGATTTCTATTTGTACAGTAAAAATATACATTACATTCACAGAAAAGTATGTAACATCCAATAACTGGCTCAATTAACAGATATATAACACTACTGTTACCTCAAAACTATTTTACCTTCCAGCTTCATAATGTTTGGACAGATTTCTACAAAACAAATATTCTTTCTTTCTGTTCTTGTATTTACAACATGTTTTATACTACGCTCCACTGTCATGTGGATAATTATATTTGTAATTATTTCCTTGGGTGGATACAGGCCTACCTGGCTTGGCCTTAGAAATGCCTACAAACACAATCCATTAAAAGATGATTTACAAATTTTCTTTGATTTTGTGTCTTTCTACATGTTAGGTCATCATAATGTTCTGCATGGTAGTTACTTTCTTTATCATCAACATAACTAACCACTCATTTCCATTTTAACCAGTCTCTACACCAAATTGACACAAAGAAAGTAATCCTCAGTTAACAGCCTTGATATTAATGAAATTCCATATAACATATTTCTATTTACAAATTATTACCCATCACTATAACTTTAAATTTGTATCTAGTAATTTAATATTTGCTTTTTGTTTTAAGCAGTAGCTGCTGCAGTAGCAATGACATGGACATTCTGCCATCAACACCACTATCTGCTGCCGAGTGTACTGAACCTGTCAGCATGCCACCACTCTCTTCCACATCCAGTACCAGTACTGCATTCAGCTACCGTAATCCTGCCTACCAGTCTGCAGTTGATTCTTCCTCTCATCGGGCGCAGGCAGACCGTGGAGCATCAAGTGGTTCAGGCGCAGGGGCAGGAGGGCTTCTCAAATGGAAGGGAGTGGTTTTCACACCAGAAGATGGAAACATTCCTCCTGGCATGTCGCTGGAGCAGACTCCACCAGAACCACAGCCAGAGTCAGATGCACCAGCTGATTACGAACCAGGTGATCAGGTATGTCATATTCATACATGTGCTATGCTGTCCATGTCATTCAGTGGCATTACAATAGCTGCATTTGGTACTATCAGCCAGGAAATTATGTGTTTTTCCTTGTTTCACAAGGGGAAGGGAGAAGTTTGGATATGGAGAAAATAAACTGAATTAGAAATCCATGGTATTACCCTCAGAATTCTACAACCAGCACTTTAACAGATTGCATGTACAGTTTGTCTGGGATGTGAATCTAATGATGTGAGATGGAGTGTAGTTCAATAGGGTGGACAATACTGTGGTGCAGAGTGCCTGTAGCACAAAGAAGCCAGAACGGAGAGTGTAGGCAAAGGTTTCAAATTTTCATACAAAATGGGAGGCTGATTTGCACTCTCCATCCCTTTTCTGGATTGAGTTTATTGGCTTGTTGATGGCTGAGATTACTAAGAGTGATCTAACTCAATGGAGGCAGTACTGCTCACTGGAGGGTGCTGAACAGATCATAGGGGCATTTCTTGTCCAATGCTAAGTTATGAACTGTTTAGTACCAAATGCCACCAACCTTCTTTCGAGTAATATATCTGGCTTTAAGGGTTATATCAAAGAAGCTTTTCATTGCACTCTCATCATATGTAGCCAATAAAGAATTTAGTGTAACCAGGAATATATTATGTAACAAAAGAAACAGATTGTCAATAGTGGAATGCAGTTATTTAGGACCATTTGATGACAAGTGAGGCACAAAACATCCAAAAATTAGTGTCGTTACACCAAGTTCAGTCCTCTAATTAACATTTTTTGTAATATGTATATTTTAAAATTGTGAAGAAGACACAAATATTGTTAAAATCTTTTAATAACGTACTTTTAGATTTTCTATATATGGTGTTGTATACTTCACCCAAGAGGGGCACCATCAAATCACTGTTTTAAAAAGTGGATTAATAGCCAAGATAGTCTGATCATTAGGGATTGCATTATTTATTAGAAGAAAGGGTTTGGTGTGGTTTTTTTTCTGAATATGGGATAGAGAGTAATTTTTTTGTTCAAAGGGGGCGAAGTAGTTTTAAAAAAAAACAGGGTGGTAAGCCAAAAAATATTGAGAACCTATAGTCTAACCTAATTGTGGGAAGTGTGATTCCAAATTGTTATCCAGTAAGGACTCAGAATAAATAGCAACAGTGAATTCATTCTGTTGGTCTTCTCATACATTTAAAAATGCAATAGAAAAACCACACAACTAGAACTAGTATAGTTTTCAAACTTTTCGTACTATACTTTCCTCGATACTTTCCTACTCTTATTGACTGTGCATTCAACATGTCACATATACTTTTATTATTAGCATTTTAATTAATACATATCACAATAACAAATATCTCAAGCTATGATATCACACAATTCTGTAGTGAACATAACATTTTCTCAGACAACAGTATTTCCATATCACCTCAGTTGTGGTGCCATAGCACTCGTGAATTACCAGAGCTGCATCCCACTGATACAACTCTCTCAGTTTTTGAATCTATAAAATTTCCTTTAGCCTGTCTCTGTAAGAAAAAGATGTCATATTTTTATTGGTGTATGTATCTAAAACAAAAAGTATGGTGTTGGTAAAGAAAGAAAACTGATAATTATTAAGATAGGGCAAGCTGATATCAGCCAAATAAGACCATTCAATTATCTTGGAAACACAGTTACAAAGGATCTGAGATGCCACCATTAGGTGAAAACCAGTATTGCTGTATTGAAGGAAGTGTTCAATAGAATGAGACAATTACTAACTGGAAAAGTAGATAAAGAACTGAGGAAATACTTGGCAAATGTTTGTATTGAGTGTGGCTCTTTATGGGGTAGAGATGTGGACTCTGAGATGAGAAGATGAAAAACAGATAGAAGCATTTAAGATGTGGATGTGGAGGAGAATGGATAAGATAAAATGGATGAAAAAAGTGAGTAATGTTGAAGTGCTGGAAAGATTTGGTGAGAGGAGGAAACTATTCCAAATCATAACAGAGAGAAAGAAGAACTGGATGGGACACTTGCTGAGAGGGGAGTTCTTGTTAGGAGATGCTTGGGAGGACTAGTTTATGGGAGGAGAGTGAGCGTAAGGAAGAGATAGCAGATCACAGATACCATCAAAGGAAACAGAAACTACATGGACATGATAAGAAGGGCAGAAGACAGGAGAACATGAAGAGCAGCCATGTGAAGACCTGTCAGGATGTGATGATGATTATGAATATTCTTATTCAAAGCAAGACAGCCTTCTACTTAAGAAAACTTCATATATGAATTTGGTGTTCACTATCACCTACTTTAATCTTCTTTCTGAAATCTGATTACTCAACTTGAAATTATTTCTAAGTTACATAAGTTCAAAGTTTCTCTCGGCGTTGAGAATTACTATTGTCTTCTCGAGTGATTAGCTGAGAGAGCAGGTTGTTTTCACATGATATTTTGGCGATCAGAATCTCTGTTGTCATCTTCTACAGAAGAATTAGTTATAACCAAGGTGATATCCTTATTGCCTGTCGAGTAGCATTGTATTGCTACCCCCTATGCTTCAAGGAACAACCATTTTCACATCTGTTGCCATCTTCCAGAATTCCGATCGCTGAAATATCATGTGAAAACACCCTGCTCACACGGCTAGTCACCCGAGAATAGTACTTCTAAGTTGCCTATGCAATCTATGGAAAGGATTGTTCCTTGAAGCATAGGGGATAGCAATACAAAGCTACTTGATAGGCAATAAGGATTTCACCTTGGTCATAACTAATTCTTCACTTCCTTTCCCCAAACCTATTGAAAGGGAAAGGAATTAAACCCATCACTTATCAAAATTGAAAGCAGCAAGGCTGCAGCAACAGATTGAGAAGAGAAAAAAAGGGAAAACACTACACAAATACAAAAACAGAATAGTTTAAAGTACGCTCTTACTCATTCAGATAAAAATTGATGTACATGGATATGTCAGTACTGTAGTGCTTAGTAAACTAACAACATTAATGGTTTGTTGTGGCCATTTTGTTCCAAGTGATGTTGGTAGTGCAATTAATTAAATATAGATGTTTATTTTAGAAGGGGACCTTCTGCTTTACTAAAAAAATGATACTACATAATAAGAATAAACTATACACACAGGTAATGGATTTTGCAGAGTGGGATAAGAGAGTAGAAGGTATTATCTGATATGAGGCCCAAGGGATGTCTTGTGTCAAAATGTGTCAGTAGACCAAGTCCCACCTACATGGGGAGCCTGGTTGATGCGCCGACCAATGGGAGCGCAGCAGGCAGCCGCTCGGTAGCGGGCCGCTGGCCGCAGGGTATATAAGGAGCCAGTACCACGAGGCGCACACATTCGGTGCTGAACTGTCACGGCAGCTACTTTGCGATGACAGCTCACCAGATGAAGGCAGTGGAGGTGACTGCCAAAACGTCGTGTTTAAAAGATCTTATCCGGCAGAAGACCCGTGAAGAATTCCTGTCTACCATACGCCGGGAAAAACTTAATTGTTACATGGGGATTGGTTTCAGGGAGTACTCCACTGGCTCAGGAATTGTTGGAGCTGGCATGTTTGGCAACTGGGTAGCCTAGTTTTTTGGAGTAAATTGTTTGTTACAATTTATGTTGATAGAAAACTGGTAATTGGCAATGCTGGTATAAGAACTTGGGCAATAAAGGCAGGTGAGCTGGCATATGAGGTAGGTAATGGTGCATGTTGTATGACCAATGATGAAACAGGTTTCACCAGGGGTGGAGAAGCAATAGGCAGTGGTGTATGGATGCATATTTTATGCTTTTTGAGAAGTTCTATTACTGGGGAAGGAGCTGAGGAGTGGTGTTGTAGAATAAGAGGGAAGTCACTGACAATTAAATTTTCACATTGAGCAGTCTCAACATAACAAATAATGTTAAATGGAACTTTGATTTGTAGAAATTTCATAGAAAGTGAATTTGTATCATGCTTAAAATAAAAGTAAGGGCATTAGACAATGACAAATGCACATTGATTTGGAAGACTTTTAAGATTGTGAGTGAGTGAGATTTAAAGCAAACTAATTTAGTATATAAAATTAGTGGGCCAGAAAAAAATTGTCTCAGCTATTTAATATTTCTTGTTTTTATTGATAATTTGTAAATTATTTTTTATTTCATAGATATTCATGGTTGAGCTGACAAGAGGCTGGAACAGTCGCTTAGGATTCAGCCTACAGGGAGATGGTGAACATACTTTCATAAGCGCAATTTATGCAGACAGTGTTGCAGCTAAGGACGGACGTCTCAAGACTGGTGATAGAGTTTTAATGGTAAGGCTTGAATACATATTTATTTAATGGTCTTAAATGTGCTGTAGTACATAAACAGTTAGCAAAAGACATTTCAAATTAGATCAAGAAGTTTTTATGTCAGTTATAAGCATATACCTCAGCAAATCACCCTTCAATACCTATGTCTGAATGTTAGTTACTTCACAGTTCAGCTGTTAACATCAGAAAATGAGCTACCAGTTTTACAGAATATAATGCTTGCATAACATGAACAAATAAATGAGTTTTGTAAGGAAGGTAGGAGAGAGTATTGTGAAGAATTATTTACACTGAAATCACATCTGATTCAGAATATTGTATATGGGTAAAGTTTTTGGAATGTGGACCAGTATTGGTCCACAGTGACCCTTCTCTTAACAGCACACTAGCTTCATGAACCCAAGATGACCATTTGATTTTATCTTTATGACCATGTGGCTTATGCTAAAATTGAAAGAGCATTCAAATAGCAATGACATAATTATTTTTGTACTACGGATCCAACAAGCATTTTTATTTGAGGCTAAATATGTTTTTCTATAATAAATATCAGTAGTGAGAAAGAGAAGAACCACGGCTTATTACAAGTGGCAGGATAGAAAAGAAACAGAATAAAACACAGAATCAGAAATTATTATTATCTAGAATGGAAAAACAAAACAAAAAGTAAAAATAGAAAAAAAAACACTTCCGAGAGAGTAAAAAATAATAGTTACAAAGAATATAACATATCTATGGTCAAATTCAACAGTGGGTTTGATGATACACAGACAGTTCATATTAGCAAATATTAATAAAGGAATTGGAACTGTGGCTTGACTACTAAGAAACAAAAACATGAATATGACTAATGTAATAATCTATATATATAAAGATGAATGTATGTATGTTTGTTTGTTTGTTTGTTAGTTTTTCATACAAATCCACAGTTTTCATACGATCTCGATGAAACTTTGCACACTTATCCTTTGAAACAAGGAGAAAAATACTGTCTACATTTGGTTGAAAAATTATCTGTATAAATAATACATGTTGTCTCATAATTTCGAAATACTACTGAACGGCGATAGACAGAGGCATTGGATATGGAGGTCTCTCTACTATTTTTCCATATAGCGGTCATGTAGCTCAGTGGCTAAAACGCTGGCTTACTAATGTTTGGGTCCTGGTCTCCAGTTCAAATCTCTGTGGGGGCTAAGATTTTTAAAAATTGTTTTTGATCATAAGAGTCACGCCTGGGCAGTTGGTTATTCGGATTGAATGTTAAACTGTAGATATTACAAAGTTAGGAGTGCAATGTGAGGCAAATCATAGGTAGTCTTGCAATGCTGTAGGTTTACACTTTTTTAAGTTATAATGATCCCTCAGGGGTTGTTCGCAGTCAGTGTGTGTGTGTGTGTGTGTGTGTGTGTGTGTGTGTGTGTGTGTGTGAATCGCAGTAATAATACTATAAATACGGAATTAAGTCTTTTTGTTACGTTTTGACGAATAAATGGCTATATCAATACTGATGGAATTTGACAAGAAAATCTGTATGAAGGGCACAGGACATTTTTTTCAGTATGATTAACAGTTGTAGTCATGAAATTTTGAAACCTTATTGAATGGTGAAAGAAATATGTTGGAAATTGATTCTCTTCAAGAGACAGGTTTGGCGGTAGAATGATATAGTGATAGCTTTCCTGTCATATTATCCCGACTCGGTGTTGTTTGGGACCAACAACTTTCTATATTCAATTCTGGCAAAAAAAAAATTCTTAATCCACACGTACGAAGTCGCGGGTACGAGCTAGTTATTGTAAGGGATCTGTTTTCCACTGCACAAAGTGAATTATTTATATACTTTAACATTTATTTACTCCTTTACCAAAACAAAGTATTTTTAATTAATAAACAAGCATTTTTTATGTACAAGTAATTGAAATCAACCAAAAACAGTATTATTATTATTATTTTGTTTTGTCTGGCTGCTCATTTATGGATTAAAGTTTTCTTTCTAGAGACATGAGAGCTTCTTATCTGACAAGCTTCCCTGTCCAGGATCGTGAATGGGTTATTAATTTAATCCCAGAAACAAATGCACTGTATTGAACCGTAACACATTACTAAATGTCCAATGACTTCACCAGCATGCTTCAGATGATTTCCTAGTGTATGAAATATTGTCACATGCAATTCCAACTAACACATCTCTCCACGTGGTGAATGGTGGCAGCGCGTGCTCTCCCACCTCCAGTACCTTCAAAGTCCCGGTGACGAAAGATGGCAACACTTCCTTCTTGTTGAGCAGGTCCCTCCAGCTACACACTCCCCAGCATCCTTTTGGGTAACAAATCTCCCAGCCAATCACCCATCGGCACATGAAAAAAGAAGAAGCGCTACAATTAAGTACCGTCCTGCAGTGCCCCCTCACACTCATTCAATCTCCTCCCACACTCATTCAACCCCTAACAGATGGCATGGGTGGTGTCCCTTTGCCACGACCGTGAACCTGAAGTGGAGTGACAGGTGTCACTACATTATATATATATATATATATATATATATATATATATATATATATAGATACAGAAATTATAAAATAGGATAGTGAAATGAACCACCACTTACCTCAGTAGCGTTTGAACAGTCGCCGAGTGCAGTAGCGTATTTTGTTGTTATATTTTATCTTGTGGTGTGGGGATTTGATTAGTGTAATCTCTGAGTGTTTATATTTTGTAGACAGTGCTTGTTAGTAGCATTTGAACAGTCGCCGAGTGCAGTAGCGTATTTTCTTGTTATATTTTATCTGTAGTGGTGTGTAGATTAGGTTAGTGCCATCTCCGAGTGTTTATATTTTGTAGGAAGTACAGGTTATTTGGAGTTTCTGTTCCTTTTTTCTGTTCTTTTTTTGTTTCTTTTTCGCGTTTTTCAAAAGCAGTATGTCTAAGGACTGTAATTGCTATGTGCAGAATCGAGCTGAGGTGGCTGATCTGTGCGCACAGCTTGCAGCTTTGTTAGCGAAAGTTACACAGCTGGAAGCTGCCGTAAAAGGCTGCAGCAGATGTGATATTGGGGAAACTGATGTAGCCATGCCTATCACAGATTGTCCCATATCGACAGTCATACCTGCAACCCAGGCTGAAGTGTTGGATGCTGTGCTGTGGTCACCTGTCAGTGACTGGCGTATGGCTTCTAGACTTCGAAGCCGCACACGGGGGCAGTCGAACAGGCTTAAAGGCCAAGACATTGAACTTATTCGTCTGTCTAACCTGTTTGATGTATTGTCGGAGGCTGACTCAGTCATCCTGCAAGTTGACGGCCCCCCAGCCCACCAGGTCTGAGCAAATACAGAAGGGCATTCTGGTAGTTTGGAGTTCTAATGTTAGGCAGTTATTAGAGCCCCTTAGGGAAATGGCGGATTACTCGGGGAAGAAATCCAACGTCCATTCAGTGTGTATTCCGGGTGGCCTGTTCCGAGATGTGGAACAGGCCATAGAAAGGACGGGGTGTAGCCAACTACAGATTGTGGCTCATGTCAGCACCAATGATGCTTGTCGCCTTTGGTTTGGAGGTTATCCTTTCTTCCGTCCGGTGGCTGGCTGAAAGGGTGAACTCTGTGGCCAGTGGCCACAAGATATTGGCAGAGCTAACCATCTGTAGCACTGTAGACAGAGTTGATTGTCGACCTCTGGTTCAGAGCTGTATTGAGGGGTTGAACCAGAGACTACGACGTTTCTGTGATGATATTGACTGCAGGTTACTTGATCTTTGCTATAGGGTCAAGTCTTGTAGAGTTCCCCTTAATAGGTCAGGTGTGCACTACACATGTGAATCAGCCACACGGGTGGCAGGGGCCATGTGGAATGCGCTGGGTGGTTTTTTAGGCTGAGGGAGGAAGACACGAAACACAAAATACAGTTACGGGCAACCCAATCAGTCGCAACACCGAAATGTAGGAGCAACGTAAAAGAGTCTCGGCAGTTAAAAGATCTCATAATTAACTGTAGAAGCTATATTTGTAGTACAGAATTGGATATCGTTATTAGTACAGAAAGTTGGCTGAAACCAGAAATAAGTTCTGCTGAAACTTTTGAAGACAGCATGAATGTTTTTGTAAAGACAGATTACATTCTCATGGAGGTGGGGTATTTATAGCTGTGAGTAAATTTCTACCATGTAATGAAATAGATGTCGATATGATCTGTGAAATTCTATGGATTAAACTCAACGTTGCTGAGTCAAAACTCATCATAGGTGCCTTCTACCGTCCACCCGATTCCGACATGGCTATCGCCAAGGAATTAAGAAATAATGTAAATAATATATCTAGCCGTTTTAAAGATCATGCTGTGATTCTAGGAGGCACTTCAATCTGCCTTATATGGACTGGCGTAATTACGTTCACATCACAGGTAGCAGGGATAAGGCAGCTTCTGAAGTAATTCTCGAGTTGTTGTCAGATAATCATCTCGAGCAGCTAGTTAATGAACTTACACAGTGTCATAACAGTAGCGAAAACATATTAGATTTGCTGGTTACCGACAGGCCAGAATTATTCACTGACATTTCAACGACCACAGGAATAAGCCATAACAAAGCGGTAATTGCGACTATGAAATTAATTACCAAGCGAAAAAGGAAAAAAGGGTGGATTGTATACAGATTCAGTAAGGTCTCAAAGGAGTGTTTTAGAACCTACCTGAGGAGACTTCAAGTCAACAAAGGACACCGTTGAAGAGATGTGGCATCGATATATACATATAGTCAGAGAAGGTATGGAAATGCATATACCGAAGCCGACAATAAAGGGGGAGAATGATCCACCGTGGTACACATGCAAAGTCAAAAGATTACTCAAAAAACAAAGGAAAATACACGCACGCTCAAGAAGGAAGCGGTGTCGCAGCGATTTAGAAACCTAAGCTGAGTTAAGAGGACATATTAAGAATGTAATGCGCGAGGCCTTCAACGATTTTCATTCCAACTCTCTCTTAAGAGTCTCACAGAAAACCAAAAGAAATTTTGGTCATATGTATGAAAAGTTAATTGTACCAACAGCAATATTCCAGCACTAATTTGTGAAGGTTCCGAGGTTAATGAAAGCCACGATAAAGCTAACTTATTAAATACTGTATTCAAAAATCGAGGACCTGGCCATGGACACATCCAGTGAGGGGCAGGTTGCCACCCATCGACATACCCAATGCTATGGGAGAGGAAAGATAGACTGGATTATGCCTGATGAATGTGCATCAAAATGTTTTGAAAGAACACCGTGAGAAATTGGCAAACAAAGTTGTTGAAAATTTTTTCTGAGAATCCAAGATGATTAATGTTTACATAAAAACTATAACTGAGTTAAAATCTTAATAAACTACATAGTATGTCTTTAGATTAAGTGGTTAGATTACTATGTTAATCAAAAATGAAGATAGTTTCTTCAATAGGTTTGAGTTTCAATTTGTAAGAATTCATCATGTTTCAGTCCGTCCCCCTCCACCCACTTCCTCGAAACCAATACAAGTTGCTCCCACCCCTAGTCAAAATCTTGCCTGTTCTGATCCTGGACATGCCCTTGGACCTGGCTGAATGGGGTGAGAGCATAGTCGAATTATTAACTTTTCAAACTTTTATTTTCTTGCAAAATTGTGTTTCATAAATATCGAAAAAATATATTTGAGGCATTTTGAGGTATGTCCAAAATAATATTTACATCTGTAAAAAAAAAAAAAAAAAAAAAAAAAAAAAATATTGAAAAGACAGGTCATTTATGGGACATTTTCACCTTTCAGATTATTGGGAATGTCACATGGAAGGGTTCCCGCTATTAATGGTGTTAGGGCAGCTCCTTTTTTAGATTAGGGTCATGTATTAGGCAGAGAGTTTTAAGAGAAATTAGTTTAAACAATAATGAGTTTTCAGATACCAAAATTAAAAATTGTGTAGGAATTAATTTATTACATCAAAATATGGGAGGGTTATCAAACAAAGTGGATGAATTGTTAGTCCACACAAATGAATTAAATGATATGATTGTTTGAACACCACATAACTACAGGAATAGGTATGTCAAATGTAACTGACTGTAATTTAGTTTCTCATTATTGTAGAACAAACTTGGATAAAGGGGAAGTCACTTTTGTCAGAAATGGTTATAGTTTTGAGGAAATAAGTATTAGCGAGTATTGTCTTGATCAGCATTTTGAAGCCTGTGCTACACAGGTAAAATTAAATAATGAAATTTTCATAGTAGTAACTGAGTACAGAGCACCCTCTGGAAACTTTTCTATTTTTCTGAACCAATTTTAACTCTTATTAACATTTTAAGCAGAAAAGTAGTTAACACAGTCGTATGTGGTGATTTTAATGTAGACGTTTTAAATAACTTACCCTGTAAAATCATGTTGGAATAATTAGTCAGATCATTCAATTTGAATCAGGTAGTCAATTTTCCAAAAAGAATAATGAATAGTAGTCACTCAGCTATAGATAATATTTTCCTAGATACCTGAAAATTCAGTTATACAATCAAGCCATCTGTCAATGGAATTTCAGATCACGATGCCCAGTTATTAACTGTCAACACTTTAATAGAAAATAGCTCCAAGAGTAATATTTTTAAACTTCAGTATATAATAAATTATGAATCAGTTATTTGTTTTAGAAAGTGCCTCAACACCATTAACTGGCTACATGTTTACAGTGCACAAAATATGAATAAAAAATACAACATTTTTAGTAGCATTGTATTAAATTACTTTGAAAGTTGCTTCCCCTTAAATAAAAGTGTCATGCTTCTCAAAAAGAACAAAAACCATGGATAACTGTCGGCATTAGAACATCATGCATTTGTAAAAGGAAGTTATATAATGCCTCTAGGATCAGTCATAATGCTACTGCCAAAACACATTACGAGCAGTACTGCAAAATACTGAAAATATTTATTTAAGAATCAAAAAGTATGCACTACAAACATAAAATTCATGATTCTGAAAATAAAATAAAGACAGTATGGGACATTGTAAAAAAAGAAATAGGAAAAAATAATCATACCAGTAATGACATTTTTATCAAAGAAAATTCAGTAGAATCTAATTTTTCAATTGGTGATATATTTAATAAACTTTTTTTTATCTGTCGCTGATAAATTGACTGCCAATAACTCAATGATACAAAGTACGAATTTTGTCAGAACAGGCTTCCAAGAAAAATTTAACACAATGTCTATAAATTTAGCTACTCCAGAAGAAATTTAAAAAATTATCAGATCTCTTAAGAACAAATACTCAAGTGGTTATGATGGGATTTATACTAGATTAATTAACCTGTGCTCCACACAATTAAGCAGTACACTAAGTTATGTGTTTAGTATATCTTTACTTGAGGGTACCTTTCCAGGAGGGCTTAATTGTGCTGTAGTTAAACCACACTATTAAAAGAGGAATAAGTCTTCTGTATCAAATTACTGCAATATTTCATTACTAACAGCCTTCTCCAAAGTTTTTGAGAAAGCAATGACCGAGCGTGGTGGTGTAACGGCTAGCGTTCTGTCCTCGCATTCGGGAGGACTCTGGTTCGAATCCCCGTCCGGGCATCCAGCTTTGGGTTTTCCTGTGTTTCCCAAATCACTCCAGGCAAATGCTGGGATGCTTCCTTCAAAAGGCCATGGCCGAATTCCTTCCCATTACTTTCCCCCCATCCTTTCCCGTCTCCAAAGACCTCGCTGTTAGAGAGATTAAGCACATAAAAAAAATAATAATAATAAAAAGAAAGCAATGTACATTATAGTCTATGAACACGTTAAAAATAATAAAATTCTAACTAAATCACATTTTTTTTCCAAAAGGGTCATTCGACAGAACAAGCTATATTTGCATTCACTGACAATATTTTAGAAGGAATAAATGATAATTGATTCCTGTGGGAATTTTTTGTGATTTATCTAAGGTATTTGACTGTGTAGAACATAAAATTCTGATACAGAAATTAAAGTATTATGGTATAGATGGCATTGTTAATAAATGGTATAGTTCTTACCTTCTGAATAGAAAAAAGAAAGTGTCAATGGAGAATTTTAAGGCTGCTTTAAGTGTTCCACTGTTTTCTGAGTGGAAATTAATCAGATGTGGGGTGCCTCAGGGTTCTATATTGGGGCCACTATTGCTTTTAATATGAGGGCTGTCCACAAAGTAAGTTCCGTTTCTATCTCTATCCGCGGCAGTGCTACAATCGCAGTTCCGAGCATGCATGGCAGTTACTCTGACTCAAGGAGAAGAGAGATACGCCATTTTCAGATCGCTGCTGCTGACGTGTGCTTTGTAGTGCTTCTTTATAATGTCAGCCATAATTGAAAATGATGCCGCGTGTGAAATCAGATCTGTGGTTCGTTTTCTAAATGGAAAGAAAGTTAAACCTAAGGAAATTCATCCGCAAATCTATGAGGTTTACAGACAAAATGCTATGAGTGATTCAATGGTTAGAAGATTGGTCTGACTGTTCAATGAAGGACGTGATCAACTGCATGATGAAGAATGAAGTGAACGCCTGTCTGTGGTTACTGATGAACTGATTCACACAATTGAAGAGAAGATTTTGAAAAGTTTGCTCACGTTGGGTACCCAAAATTCTTACTGAACAACACAAAAAAACAATGGATGGTCAGTGTACGTCAGTTTTTGACATGCTACAATGAAGAAGATCATGGTTTTCTTTCTCGGATAGTCATGGGGGATGAAACTTGGGTATCGTACGACACCCCTGAAACAAAACGCAATCAATGGAATTGAGGCACAGTTCATCCCCAACGAAGGTTAAGCCTAAGCAAATCTTGACACCTCAAAGTCATGTGCACCATTTTTTGGTTATTTTCACTCCTTAATGCCATATGGAATAATATTCTGGGGCAGTTCTACCCATAAAGACAGAGCCCAAAAGCAAGTAATATGAATTATGTGTGGTGTTAGCAATAGAACTTCATGTCGAGAGCTGTTCAAGATGTTAGGGATTTTAACATTGGTGGCTGAGTATATATACACATTAATGTCTTTTGTAGTCACAAATTATACTTCGTTTGAAACAAATAGTAAAATACACAACTATGGCACTAGAAGTAAAAATAATCTTCACAAGGATTACAAGTTGTTTGTAATTTGTTCAAAAAGGGGTCCAATATTCAGGGATATGTTTCTTCAATAAGCTTCCCAACAAACAATATATGTCTAGCAGATGATAAGAATAAATTTAGGATTTTTTTTTTAATTGACAACTCCTTCTACTCTGTTAAAGAATTTATTTCTAAGGTATCTACAAAATAAACTGTCATTATTTTGTGTAAATGTAGTTGTCATAATTAATGTACCACATATGAAATGACTGTACATTTTCTGATGTATGTATTCTTTTGTTATGCAATTGTTTTTCTGTAAATTGATATTGATATTGGGATCAATGTAAAATCAATGTATTGTATTCTATTGTATTGTTCATGTGAGCACAAGTGAGCAGTACATCAGCTCGGCAGCCAGCTCAGCTGGCTGCTCACTCGAGCTCAGGTATGCCATTGCTGATTGTCTGGAAGGTAACAAGTCCTACCAAAATAACCTATCATTTCAAAAATATACTTTTCTTGTTGTAAATATTACTCTGTGCCAACCTCTGCATGCCTCAAATATATATATATATATATATATATATATATATATATATAGTACCTGGGTGACCGATCTACGCTCGGCATCTTTCGATTTTTGTTCAATATCCAAGATTTCATGTGAAGTTTTATTAAAGTAAAAGGCTTGAAGGCTTCCTAGGCATTTTGAAGTGCACAATTAACCAAAGAGAAGCTTGACTAACATCAGTAGGCTACGTAATGAGGTTACAGCCGCTTTTGAGAAACCAGATAAAAAAATTGCTCCTATTTTAAAAATAAATAAATAATGTTAAAAACTTGAAAAGCAAAACGTTTCACTAAAACATTATCTACATCCATTTGAGAGACCGCAGCATAAATTGCTTTAAAAAAAAAAAAAAAAGAAAGCTATTATTATGTTAAATAATAATCTTAATGCCAGCCAGGGATTAATTAATGGTGTGAGATTTGTGGTAATTCAGGGGATTCTACGATTACCCTTGATGATGGATTCTTATGTAACTTGACGAGAAAACTAGAAAGAATTTTTTTTTTTTTTTTTTTTTTTTTTTTTTTTTTTTTTTTTTTTTTTTTTTTTTTTTTAAATATATCTTGCTTAGTTCTTGAGAAATTGTATCTCAAAATTGACATGGTTGGTTGAAATGCGACCTGGACCAGATGATAAATTTCACCATAGCCATGTTTGATGATGAATTCGTATGAAACTCATTGAGACAAATCGAAAATAAAGAATTTATTTTTCTGATATCTTAAGTGAAGTGGTTAGGATTAGATCCAGCCTGGACCAGAAAAAAAATCTACAAAAACCACAATGTCTACATAATGGAAATGTAATTTCAATGCTTTATTTTGTTCCTAGTGTTTGTTGATAGGTTGAAATATGGCCTGGCCCAGAAGAAACGTTGCCAAAAGCAGAAGGAACTATACCTATAACTGATTTTTAACATGCTATATCTCGAAAACCAAGTGAGATATCAAGAACATTTATTAATTATTTTCGATATGTTTCATCAAGTTCTATAAGAATTTATCATCAGATTGTGATGTCATGGTAATGATAGAACATCATCAGTGCTAAATTCATTCACTCCGATAAAACTATGCTCATACCTTGCGTGGTAGTATTTAATGACAAACTAACAACTACTTTTTACGTCAAAAAGTAAATGATGGTTACTTCATAAATGGTACCGGTAATATTATTTTCAAATAAGTTTCTGTAAAGTATCTCCTCTGACAAAACCAATGATAAATTTTTAATTGTCTTCCTTTTTAAATGTTTTACAATTAAACTTGCAGTGCTAATATTTACACAGGTCAGCCAGTATACAAGAACTGTTCGTTTAAATAGTCTTTGAAATCAAAGAAAAACTATTTGTAGGCTTTCTGGTACCTGAATTGTCTACAAGATGGCGTTAGTGCCGTTTTCGAGATATTGAGTGAAAAAATTGTTCGTATTTTGTAAACTCACCTTTTTGTAGGGAAATTTCATCCAAATCGTCATAGCCGTTTTCGAGATCCCAAATATGTATGTATATATATACACACATACACACACACACAGTCCAGTAACATTAATGTGACCACCTCCCAAAACCCAGAATAACAACCTTTGGCAGAGCGGACCGCTGCGAGGCACTCAGGAAGAGAGTCAATTAGATTTCTGAAGGTGTTCACTGGGATGTTGAGCCATGCCAACTCCAGTGCCGTGGCCAGCTGTGCTAGATTACGTGGTTGAGGATCCATGGGGTGAACAACCCGATCGAGGTGGTCCCACAGATTCTCGATTGGGTTTAAATCTGGTGAGTTTGCTGGCCAGGGGAGTAAGGTAAACTCATCCTGGTGCTCTTCGAACCATGCAGATACACTGCGAGCTGTATGACACCTCGCATTGTCCTGCTGGTAGATGCCATCATTCGGAGGAAAAATTATTCGCATGTAGGGATGGACATGGTTCGCAAGGACAGATAGGTACTTGTGGTGATCCATCGCGCCTTCCACAATGATGAGTTCACCCAGTGAATACCAGGAAAACATTCCCCAAACCACAATGCTCCCTCCTCCACCCTGGATTCTTCTGGGAATTGTTGCAGGGTGTTTGCTTTCAGACGTTTCACGCCGTATGCGCCAATATCCATCTGTCCGATGGAGCATAAAATGTGATTCATCGGAAAATGTCACCTGTCACCACTCTGTGGATGTCCAGTTGTGGTACTGGCATGCAAATTCCAGCCTTCGTCGCTGATGAACAGCAGTCAGCATAGGTGCATTAACCAGGCGTCTGCTGCGGAGGCGCATGCGCAGCAACGTTCGCTGAACCGTTGTTGAGGATACACTCTTAGTAGCCCCTTGGTTCATCTGAGCGGTCAGTTGCTCAACAGTTGTTGCATGTCTATTTGCCCGAACGCATCTCCATAGCCTTCGTTTGCCTCTATCATCTATAGCCCGTGGTGCGCCACATGTTCCACACCGCTGTTTTTGAATAGTGCCATTTTGCGATGCATGGTATACTTTCACCATGGCGGCACTTGAACAGTTCACAAAATTAGTCATTTCCAAAATGCTTCCACTCTTGGCCCGAATGCCAATAATCGTGCCCTTTTGGACGTTGGATAAATCACTACATTTCTGCATTACGCCAACGATTGTGTAAATGAGACCTTTTGAAAATGGTTGAAATTGCATGAAATATGTTGTTATTGTTGAATGACTGTCAAGGTAAAATCTTATATTCAAAACTGTAAAGTGGGAATAAAATGTTTATCATTTGCGCCTATTTCATAGACTATGAATAGCAAACAGTTTGTTTTTAAGTGAGGGCCAGGAAAAATAGGAGAAACAAAGATAGAATGGATGATGTTTTGTATTGAAATAAATTCCATATCATTATAAATTTAGATCTGCATGATCTAGTGGACATGAGGTATCCTTCTGTACAGGGTCGGATTAAAACAGCGTGGGGCCCGTAGCAAATGTGAAGAAGGGTAGGGGCCCTTGCCATCTGGGATGGGGAGGGAAGGGGGGAGCAGTAGTAGAGCTTAAAAAAAAAGGTCGCCCTTCTGGCCTGACGTGGAGGCTCTCGAGAATTCTAGGCGGGGCCCCCCTAGAAGGTGCAGGGCCCCTATAGATGGTGCGGGGCCCGTAGTATTTGATAACTCCTGCTACGTTGCTCATCCGGTACAGCCTTTGTTGTGGCGATATGTATTATCAGAATAGAACAAGTCAGCAGGTTGAGAAAAGTTTGGAACCTCAAATGGAGTTTATATACTGTAGCGGATTGCCGGGGGGGGGGGGGGGATTAGCTGCTTACCTTGCATGATTTATAATCTCCACCTTCCACTACTTTATGCAAAGCACATATATTAATTTCAGGAAACAGAGGTGAAACCATTACTTCTGTTATTAATATTTAACAAGATCCTAAAATATTGGTTTATTGGGTACTCATTACTGCATACAGACGGAGGTATATTTACCATTAATCTTAAACATCTGTCTATGCAAAATAAAGTTCAAAACAATACCTTGTCTTACAAGTGCAACATAGCAAACAAACAATTATCGTTAATTGAAGTTAATAAATTGCAATACATGTACATTACAAAGAGTTACAAATTCCATATGCAACTGAAACAAAAACTCTCTTGTACATAGTGAGAGCGATTCTTGTATGACAATTATAACAAGAAAACCTCAGATTTAACTGGATTACATAGGGCGCCAGGGAGTTAATTTGATCCCACAAATAATAATCATCGAAAGTTTCTAAACATGGTAGTTAGTCTTTCAATGCAAACTGGAAAAAGAAAACAAAAAGCACACGGCTTTTGGACACAACTAGCTCAGGAATTAATGTCCAGCGGCATAAGAACTCTTACTCATGAGACCGTTAAAGGGCTATCTCAATGATTCGTCTGAGTACACACTGTTTCTGGAGGTATAATTACAGTGTCTGTCTGGCAGCATGCAGCGTCGCAACAAGAGCGCTATCGTCTCTCAAACAACGCACTTGTCCAGGTATGGTAAGGCACTTGTCACATCAACCAGCACAAATGACAACCTCAACGGGACTTGGCACTCAATCACCCAAGCTTCCAGAATGGAACCATCAATACTGCTCCGGCAAGCAGTAGCCAGGGCGATAGTCCCAGCACAAGTGACCTCTTCTTGCCTCTCAGAGTTCGTCTCCCTCTTCTCCACGGAGAGTATCTTCAAAAACACAAAATTTGTATTATTTCCAACCACGTGAGGAAATAAAAACATTGGATTGGCTTCGCAAAACTCTCCCCTCTATGCTGGCTAATACATTGCCTCTTATTTGCTAAGAGTCTATTGCTATTAGTATTACTGTTAGTCTTCGGGTTTTGTCGGGATTGTTCGGGAGGCTATGCAGAAATCAATTTTCTCACGACACCAAGCGAACGCCCATTGAAGGATTCCATCCTCAAAATTCCCAGCATCCAGACTTTCTCACAGGTATCAGTGCCAGAGATAATCCCCTCATTGTCTCGAACTACGGGACACTTCCGGCTGAGTCAGACTGTCGCCTACGCTAACACAACCCTTAGCTCGGCGCAGATTTCTGTCTCCAACTCAAGAAAAGAATATCTATTTATTTCCGATGTTTCTTATATCAAACAATAATTAATTTAAATTGTACGAGATGACTCATCTAGTCATCTTACTACAATACCGAAACTTGGCATAAACCTTATGTTAAATAAAGCAGCTTGTTGTTGCAGAAATGCTGGGCATTAAATTTTAAATACAGATAGATACATATTTTGATGTAAACCTCTCCACATCAAACAATTCTGTTATGCACGATAATCCATCCAGTAATTGTCACATTTTAAATCAAATTGTCCCTTAATAGAATAGCTTACAGCCTGATACAGCCAAAATTGATGCCCATTTTTTAGTCGATTGTATCTATAAGTGTAAAAGTTAACTACTGAGAATCATGGCCAGCGCTAGGACACTTAGGCCCCGGGTAAGCATTCTTAGCCCCCCCCCCCCCCTGACAATTTTTTTTTTTTTTTTTTTTCTTTAAACACTATTTTTTGTATAAATTCAGTAAATTTTAATGGAAAGATGTTCAAAATCTTAAGTACAGATTTTAAAACTTGCATTTGGTTTCTATTAAGACAGGCATCCTGGACAGTTTGCCCCCTTTAGGGACCCACTTATTCTCCTCCCCCCCTCTCCCCTTCCCAATGCTGGCCCTGCTGAGATCTCAGCATGGCTGATATCTATCTGTAATTTTGGCACTAACATTAATTCAGTTTAAACTTTATACAGTTTCCATTTTACAGAATACCAAAATCTTGTCTCTTTTAAGTCATTTCCATTTATCTCAAATGGTGCTGAAGAGTTAAACAGTTACTGATAAAATACTTACGTTTTCTTTTATATTTCTTCCTTTCTATCTGTCAATTATTCACACATAAAATAATTTTTTTCTCTCTTCTATGGTAGCTATTTAAATAATTTGGGCTATAAATTAACATTTTTATTAGTGCAGAATTTAAGCATTACAAAATTTAAATTTTCTGTTATCTCACATATTATTTACAGTTAACTTTCACTACTAACACTAGTATTTTTTTTCCTTTGGTGGTAATAAATTTCATGACTCAATATAAACGTATTATTTTTCCAACAATTCATGTGTTACAATGAATATTGTGTAAATTTTCCAGGTGAATGATGAGAATGTTGATAAAATGAGCACTGCTGATGTCATTGACCTGCTAAGGAAAATACGGGGAACAATTGGTATTACTGTTTTAAGAAAATGTGGACCAAAATCTGAAGCAACTCCTACATGACTGAAGAAGATTGTACACTGATTTGAGCACCTTGTAATGCTGTTCTGGTCCTGCTTAACAGGATTACTCTATGCTGTGATTGCTGCTAATCATTTTAATCTAGTATCAAGAACATTACTTAAAATTTTATCTTATAAAAAGATTATTTTTAATGTACAATGTCTGTATTGAGAAATTTTGCATTTAGTTGTAGGCTCCAAAATGCGAGTAACACAGAAAATTTCATGCAGAAAAAATAGAATGTTTAAAAATGTAAAATTTTTGACCTGTCAGCAGATTATTTTTTGTGGACATAATACACTAGAGTTTTTGCCAATTTAACTTTTAGAAAATGGTGTCAGCAACATTTTCATCTTGTAACTATAATTATTAATACCTCACCTCATAAATTTTTTTCACTAGATAGATTTATACCAGTTTTACCACTAGCCTTTTCCACAGAATAGAAAGGTTTTTTTTCTCCCCTTAACTGTAAAAATTACTCTCAGTTCTGCCATCTAAACAAAATTTCCAAAACAATGACTATTTTGTATTCAGGTATTGTCTGAAAAGTCCTATGAAATGTTGCTTGTATAATTCCAAATACAACTGAAAATTTAATGTTTTATGAATCATTATTGCAAAATGTTAGCCAAGTTCCTCCTGCCAAAAATTGAGTAATCTCAATTTTAGAATTACTTTCTCTCTTTGCTCAATGTGATACACCAATAATCAATTTCTAGTTCTGCCATTTTATGAAATAGTACTTGGTTTGGAAATATTAATAAACCAGTGTCTGTATTCAGTATTACTTAAAAATCTTAAAAGTTCTAAAGTAAATGATGATAGCTAATCATTTCCCTATTGTTGATTGGTATAAGAGGTGTTAAATATTTTTATTTTAGTGAACTATAAACATCGTAAAGTGTAATTAAGTTCCTTTTTACTTGGAAGTAATATAATAAATGGGATCTTTCTAGTCATTCCTTGTGTCAGTCACATTCCCCAATAGTTATATATGAAAAATAGTACATTAAAATGTTATCAGTATATGGAATTTTAGCCACATTAAAACTGTGACTAAAATATATATTTTGCAACTTTGAGATAAAATATCTCATTTCTATAGTTGATATTATGAGATTGGGCATTTTGATCTTTCCAGGCATTACTTGGAGTCTCTGTTGTTATACTCTTGGAAAGTGTGACATAGTGTTGGTTGGTAATTATAATTTTCCTTCAGCAACTATTTGAAGTTTAAGAAGGACCATGAGTGTACTTAGTTACATTTTATTATCAAGGGAAGCAACCCTGTATGATGTGAGTTTAATTCTTCAGAAGCACTAGTTAGTTATTTTTCTAGTTCAGGTGAAAAAAAAATATTTGCCTGTATCATATCAGTGGTACTTAAGTGAAGGAGAAACTGTAGTTCCTGAAATTAATTCTTGTAATAGTTTATACATAAAGTAATGTTTTATTGTTGCTTTGACAGCATTGACTTATTTACCATTTATAACTCTAAACCTTATAAGGTTTAAAGAAGTCTGTCATAAATAACAATTATATGGCGAGCATTGAAAAATATAATTACAACTGAAGACATTTCAGTTATTGTGTTGATTCATAATGTGTGATTGTAGAATGCCTTCTTACACATAAGTATTATTAATAAGTGAGCAAATGTCAAAAAAGATTACTATAATTTGATTTCTTATATGCTAAAAATAACAAAGAAACATTATTTACAGTCACTTATTTTTTTCTCCCCCCCCCCCCCAGTATTATTCATTGTGTTTTGGCAATTATACATACCTTTAAAATTTGTTAGATAATTAAAAAATATAATAATAATTTTGCACTACAGCCTATATTTACAGGGTTTTAGTGTTGAAATTTCTTTGGAAAATGAAGTTTTTTTGAGACGTTAATCTTTTAGTAATATCTTTCTTGGAGAGGATGTTTCCTAGAAAAGTGGAATAGTTTTTTAAAATAATATTTTTCAGTCATTCATGTCTAAAAGTGTACATGTGTGTCACTGCGTATGAGATAGAAATACAATATTTTATTATTTTACTTCTATGATTTAGAAAGCAAAGCCTGACATACTTATATATCTTAAATCACCTTATAAATTTTTGACTGACTACATCTGAAGGATTTAAACTAGTGCTTGTGATGTAATAAATGTTAATTATTTTTCTAAGGCACCATATAATTATAAATATATGTATAGAAACATATTTTGTAGTGGAGTAGTTGCAAAATATTTTGAGCTTCCGTTAGTGGCAACTAAATGTGTCCTCACATCCAAGTGCTATGTAACCAAAGAAAATTGTTGGTACAATTGCCAGGTGTAAATATAATTAGAATGTGGTGTTAAAACTGGTTTATTTTATCTCCCATCCATGTTACCTCTTCTTCAAAAGAAAATATTAATGTAACTTAAGGAATTTCCATTTGAACCATGGAAGCAAACAAATCTCTAATCATTATGAAGATGCTTAGATAGAAAAGTGCTTCTTAGAGAGAGAAATAAGGTGAGTTAAATTAAACTATAAGAAAGCTTGTCACCTTTCGCATATATAATACATATTAACTTCCTTTCTTTTTTTTCAAAAAAAGAGGCTGTTCTTATTATTTTATACAATGACACAGACCTTCTGCACTTTTTAAATATAAAACACATTTTTAGCATTTAGTGTAACAACTATCTCATTGCTTTTTTTAAGAATGAAAATTGTTATTATGTATTTGCATTTAGAAAAGTAAATTGGTATTAGATATCGTCAAGCTTAAAATGTTACGAATGCATCATCTATTGCAACAGAATATAAGTAAATTGAACAGTTTATTTCATCTCTGTGATTAATGTTAACAGTATCACCTGAGGTAAGTGTTGGCTCTAGCCATGGTAGAGGTGGCAAATTAATACCAAGAAGAAAAGTCAAGATAAAAGCAGATCACCTAATAAGGTAGAAAAACAAAGGATGGAGGAAAATATAAAAAATATGAGAGTTGTACCAAAAGTATGGTTCCCAATGAGCCACAGCCATGAGGAAAGGTGGTAGGCTGAATCCAGGAACACCGCGGATTCTGTCCATCCGTGCTTCGTTACGCCACTTAGTCTTGGCTTGGAAGCCATCTGAGATTGAAGTGCTGATTGCCACTCCGACCAAGTGCGAGTTTCATGCAGTTATCTGGTTTTTACATGAAAAAGAGATTTCTACCTGTGGATATTCATTATCAACTCACAAAGATTTATGGTGACAAATGCATGTACATCCAGCATGTCTGCAAATGGTGTAGGGGATTTTGCTGCCAGACGCGTAGAAATTCACACGAAGAATGGAGCGGCGGACTGAGGGTTTCAGAGGAAATTGTCGAGAAGATATAGAGAAAACTACTTAAATATCAGAGGGTCACCATCCATGAACTTGTTTAACATATTCCTGATAGTTCCCATGGCACAAAAGAACTTTGACTGACGCATTACGGTATCGCAAGGTGTGTGCTCGGAGGGTTCCCATAAATACTGACAGATGGACACAAGCAGCAAAGCCTCAACTGTGTCCACAAGTTTCTTCAGCAATGAAAAAGCAATAAGGAGAAATTGATGAAAGGTAGATGAAGTATGGGTATTCATTACACCCCCAAAACAAAACAACAATCAAGTAATGGCGTCGCTCAGCTTCACCAATGGTAAAGAACTTCAAATAAACGTAGTCAGCAGCCAACACCATGATTTTTCTTTTTTATACTCCAGAAATCTACCCCAAGTAACTCATGGACTTGATCTATGAACGCCAGTGAACTGTGGAAGTTTTTGCTAACTAGTATGAAGACTCCTCCACCAATTTCTCCTCTATCTCTGCAGTACACTCTGTAACCATCAGGAAAAACCTCACTGTATAGTATGTCTTCTTTTAACCAACTCTCTACCTCAATTATTACTTGTGGTTCATGTATCTCGATTAAGTTTGCAAATACGATTACTTTGTTCATTATACTTCTACAGTTTACCATTAACACTCTTATTACTGGCTTTATATTTTCAGTATTTATCTCCTCTTTCCTGGTTTTACCCCAGCCAGTTATTGCTTCAGCAACTTCATCTATTTCTTTAACATCTATGATCTTTCTCATCGTGGATCTTCAATCAGTATTGCTTTGATCATCTGTTTCCATCCCTTCACCAGCAGCCCCTAACCTAAAAAAAATGCACAGTCCTTTAATTTAATTTAATTTAATTTAATTTAATTGCAATGGAGCACAGGCTCCGGTGGCAATTTCCCTACACAGCTATCTTCCCCCTATCCTGCACCACCTACATTTGCCCTCTACAAATTTTTTCTTTAAATTCCTTCAAAGTTTTCGGTAAATTATTCATCGTTTCTCTTGGTAACTCATTCCAATCCCTGACACCCTTACCTAAAAAAGAGAATCTTCCTACACCCTTGTGCCTGAAATCGAGTGCCAGCTTGTGGTCATGGTCATCTTTTCCCTTCCATGCACTACTTTTTATACCTACTGCAATATCTTTCCATGCCTCATCACCAGTATATGCCCTGTACACTCCCATGACCCTCCTCATCCTCCTCCTGTCTTGCAATGAATCCCATTCCAGCTCCTTTATCATATCCGTCACTGATTGCATTCTGCGATAATTTCCAGAAACAAATCTAGCAGCCCTTCTTTGCACCCTCTCCAACTCCTGTATTTGATACGTAAAATGAGGGTCCCATACTACACTACCATATTCGAGCAATGGTCTGACCAAAGTTTTGTAACCCAATTCCTTGACTTCTCTCGTACATCCCCTCATAAGACCCCCATCATCACTAGAAATGGGCTCCCTTACTGCTTTAGCTAACAACTCAGAAAGTATTCCCTTCCCCCTTCTACTTAGGTGTAGGCCATGCCTAGTGAAACCCCACCTACCAATGGTGTTTACAGGCACAACCCCCAACACAGAACTAATGCCTTTCCCAAGTAGCACTTCCATTTCCACATTTACATGCCTCACAGCATAGTTCAATTGTGGCCGGTCATGGCATCTTAGGATCTGCATGAGCTCCACCCTGGTAAGCTGTGCCTCCTTCACCACCTTCCTCAGGTCACTCTTTATACTATAACTCGTGTTTCTATCAATACTATTCTATGTCATCTGCAAAATACCTAAATTCTGACCGTAATTCACCAACACAGTCATTCATTAGAATAACGAACAGCAACGGTCCCAATACACTGCCCTGTGGCACTCCCATATTAACTTCCACTTCTTTTGATAATGTATTTCCTACTCCGACACTTTGCTTTCTAGCTTTTAAGAATTTTTTGAACAATTTATATTAACTTAATGCTGTTATAGGCCATATTTCTTCATTTTATTAATTAACTGAATGGTTAATAATTAACTGCCAATGAAACTACATTTTATGTTTTACTGTCATATGCATTTCACCTCTTTCCAAGGTAGCGTCAAGGATAATCTGTTTTAAATCTGTACTTAGTTTTAAAATTAGGGTAACGTTATTTTTATGTAAGTGTAGACGTGCACAGTTGACAATTTGCTTCAGTGTTAGTAAGTTTTGAAGCTACAGGATATGTCCCAGAAGTATTGAGATTGATTTTCTGTAGCCACCTTAATGCACTGAAGCGTCACTGAAGCATGCACTAAACTGTGTGAGGAGATTAATGCTATTTTCACACTATACAAAAACCATAGGGCAAAACTCCCTACGGGCATCCACATTCACATTGTATGGTTTATGTACGGCTTTTTTCCATCACACGTCCCGAGGGGTTTAGTATTTGATTATAATGAATCATATTGAACCAATGGAGGCTTTCCCTGTTCTCGGGCCTCCCACCTAGAAGAGTGTCAACCGAACGCGATGTTTGGAAGTCACTCTCCAACTTAAAACCGTCGCATCAGATTGACGAGATCTTTATACGATGGATCGTGTTGTCGAAGTAAGAGATGACCTCATATCAATGAAAGGACAGGAAACTAGACCTATTTTGTACCATATTTGAGTATCTACAGAAAGATAAACACAGGTATGAGAGATAAGTCTTTCCCGCGTATCTTTGAAATAAATTCTTCACGGGTTTGCTGCCGGATTACATTTTCTGCTGACAACAAGCTTTCGGCGACTTGCACTGCCGCCATCATCAGGTCTGTTGTATATAAAGGAACAACCAGAACTGAACCGAACAGCGGAACAGAAACGAGCCAGGATCGTTGTCGACGCCCTGTGAAGGATGATTTGGGTTTAAGAACACCGGGAGTGTACAGCATACTGTGCCAATGTGGTAAGAGTTATATTGGTCAAACCATCCGCACTATCCAGGCCCGTGTGACTGAACATCAGCGCAACATCCGGTTGTTTCAACTAGAAAAATCTGCTGTGGCACAACACGTAATAGAAAATGGTCACAGTATGGATTTCGACAATGTGAGGGTTCTAGCCAAGTGTTCCTTCTTCTGGGAATCTGTGATTAAAGAAGCTATCGAGATATGTCTGAATAATAATAATATGAACAGGGACTTAGGTGCATGTCTCAGTGACGCATGGAAACCTGTTTTTGCCATTCTTAAACAATCAAGTGTCTCGCTGACGGATGATAGGAGAGTGGAGAGTGTAGCACACACCAGTCCTACTTCTTCTATAACTGGTTTGCAGCCGACCAATCACTAAATAGTATTATAAAACCAGGGTTATAGTCAGCCAATCGGAAGACCACATGGCTCCCTATGGATTTCTCGAGTTTAACATCATAATTAATGACAGTAAACGGTGATACAATTTGAACAGTGACGTTATGCGAACATTGATGTGTGTAATCCATCTTCCTTCCGTTTTAACAACCTTGGCTTTGGTTGATGCTGTGGAGTGAACAACGCTGGTGTATATCTACACCTGGTTCCACAACCGACCAATCACAGTCATGGAATGGTTACGTCATTGGAGTCAGCCAATCAAAATACCGCTTGGCTCCCTACGGTTTTTCGAGATTAAACATCTTGATTAATAGTGGTGGAATAATGTGAACGGTGATGCAATTTGAACAATGACT
>JARYHS010013631.1:56673191-56815631 GCA_031002005.1 Vandiemenella viatica | reverse complement strand
TTGAAGTGCACAATTAACCAAGAGAAGCTTGACTAACATCAGTAGGCTACATAATGAGGTTACAGCCGCTTTTGAGAAACCAGATTAAAAAATTGCTCCTATTTTAAAAATAAATAAATAATGTTAAAAACTTGAAAAGCAAAACATTTCATTAAAACATTATCTACATTCATTTGAGAGACCGCAGCATAAATTGCTTTAAAAAAAAAAAAAAAGAAAAAAAAAGAAAAAAAAAAGAAAAAAAAGAAGCTATTATTATGTTAAATAATAATCTTAATGCCAGCCAGGGATTAATTAACGGTGTGAGATTTGTGGTAATTCAGGGGATTCTACGATTACCCTTGATGATGGATTTTTATGTAACTTGACGAGAAAACTAGAAAGATTTTTTTTTTTAAATATATCTTGCTTAGTTCTTGAGAAATTGTATCTCAAAATTGACATGGTTGGTTGAAATTCGACCTGGACCAGCAGATAAATTTCACCATAGCCATGTTTGATGATGAATTCGTATGAAACTCATTGAGACAAATCAAAAATAAAGAATTTATTTTTCTGATATCTTAAGTGAAGTGGTTAGGATTAGCTCCGGCCTGGACCAGAAAAAAAATCTACAAAAACCACAATGTCTACATAATGGAAATGTAATTTCAATGCTTTATTTGTTCCTAGTGTTTGTTGATAGGTTGAAATATGGCCTGGCCCAGAAGAAACGTTGCCAACGTTAACATGCTATATCTCGAAAACCAAGTGAGATATCAAGAACATTTATTATTATTTTATATGTTTCATCAAGTTCTATAAGAATTTATCATCAGATTGTGATGTCATGGTAATGATAGAACATCATCAGTGCTAAATTCATTCACTCCGATAAAACTATGCTCATACCTTGCGTGGTAGTATTTAATGACAAACTAACAACTACTTTTTACGTCAAAAAGTAAATTATGGTTACTTCATAAATGGTACCGGTAATATTATTTTCAAATAAGTTTCTGTAAAGTATCACCTCTGACAAAACCAATGATAAATTTTTAATTGTCTTCCTTTTTAAATGTTTTACAATTAAACTTGCAGTGCTAATATTTACACAGGTCAGCCAGTATACAAGAACTGTTCGTTTAAATAGTCTTTGAAATCAAAGAAAAACTATTTGTAGGCTTTCTGGTACCTGAATTGTCTACAAGATGGCGTTAGTGCCGTTTTCGAGATATTGAGTGAAAAAATTGTTCGTATTTTGTAAACTCACCTTTTTGTAGGGAAATTTCATCCAAATCGTCATAGCCGTTTTCGAGATCCCAAATATGTATGTATATATACACACACACACACACATATACACACACACACAGTCCAGTAACATTAATGTGACCACCTCTCAAAACACCAGAATAAAACCATTTTTGGCAGAGCGGACCGCTGCGAGGCTGCAGGAAGAGAGTCAATTAGATTTCTGAAGGTGTTCACTGGGATGTTGAGCCATGCCAACTCCAGTGCCGTGGCCAGCTGTGCTAGATTACGTGGTTGAGGATCCATGGGGTGAACAACCCGATCGAGGTGGTCCCACAGATTCTCGATTGGGTTTAAATCTGGTGAGTTTGCTGGCCAGGGGAGTAAGGTAAACTCATCCTGGTGCTCTTCAAACCACGCACATACACTGCAAGCTGTATGACACCTCGCATTGTCCTGCTGGTAGATGCCACTATTCTAAGGAAAAGTTATTTGCATGTAGGGGCGGACATGGTCGGCAAGGACAGATAGGTACTTGTGCTGATCCATCGCGCCTTCCACAATGATGAGTTCACCCAGTGAATGCCAGGAAAACATTCCCCAAACCACAATGCTCCCTCCGCCACCCTGGATTCTTCTGGGAATTGTTGCAGGGTGTTTGCTTTCAGACGTTTCACGCCGTATGCGCCAATATCCATCTGTCCGATGGAGCATAAAATGTGATTCATCGGAAAATGTCACCTGTCACCACTCTGTGGATGTCCAGTTGCGGTACTGGCATGCAAATTCCAGCCTTCGTCGCTGATGAACAGCAGTCAGCATAGGTGCATTAACCAGGCGTCTGCTGCGGAGGCGCATGCACAGCAACGTTCGCTGAACCATTGTTGAGGATACACTCTTAGTAGCCCCTTGGTTCATCTGAGCGGTCAGTTGCTCAACAGTTGTTGCATGTCTTTTGCCCGAACGGA
Source organism: Vandiemenella viatica (assembly GCA_031002005.1). Classification (NCBI taxonomy): domain Eukaryota; kingdom Metazoa; phylum Arthropoda; class Insecta; order Orthoptera; family Morabidae; genus Vandiemenella; species Vandiemenella viatica. The sequence continues at coordinate 56,813,430 of JARYHS010013631.1, read as the reverse complement.
TCTCCGTAGCCTTCGTTTGCCTTCATCTATAGCCCGTGGTGCGCCACATGTTCCACACCGCTGATTTTGAATAGTGCCATTTTGCCATGCACGGTATACTTTCACCATGGCGGCACTTGAACAGTTCACAAAATTAGTCATTTCCAAAATGCTTCCACTCTTGGCCCAAATGCCAATAATCGTGCCCTTTTGGACGTTGGATAAATCACTACATTTCTGCATTACGCCAACGATTGTGTAAATGAGACCTTTTGAAAATGGTTGAAATTGCATGAAATATGTTGTTATTGTTGAATGACTGTCAAGGTAAAACCTTATATTCAAAACTGTAAAGTGGGAATAAAATGTTTATCATTTGCGCCTATTTCATAGACTATGAATAGCAAACAGTTTGTTTTTAAGTGAGGGCCGGGAAAAATAGGAGAAACAAAGATAGAATGGATGATGTTTTGTGTTGAAATAAATTCCATATCATTATAAATTTAGATCTGCATGATCTAGTGGACATGAGGTATGCTTCCGTACAGGGTCGGATTAAAACAGCGTGGGGCCCGTAGCAAATGTGAAGAAGGGTAGGGGCCCTTGCCATCTGGGATGGGGAGGGAAGGGGGGAGCAGTAGTAGAGCTTAAAAAAAAAGGTCGCCCTTCTGGCCTGACATGGAGGCTCTCGAGAATTCTAGGCGGGGCCCCCCTAGAAGGTGCAGGGCCCCTATAGATGGTGCGGGGCCCGTAGTATTTGATAACTCCTGCTACGTTGCTCATCCGGTACAGCCTTTGTTGTGGCGATATGTATTATCAGAATAGAACAAATCAGCAGGTTGAGAAAAGTTTGGAACCTCAAATGGAGTTTATATACTGTAGCGGATTGCCGGGGGGGGGGGGGGGATTAGCTGCTTATCTTGCATGATTTATAATCTCCACCTTCCACTACTTTATGCAAAGCACATATATTAATTTCAGGAAACAGAGGTGAAACCATTACTTCTGTTATTAATATTTGAACAAGATCCTAAAATATTGGTTTATTGGGTACTCATTACTGCATACAGACGGAGGTATATTTACCATTAATCTTAAACATCTGTCTATGCAAAATAAAGTTCAAATACAATACCTCGTCTTACAAGTGCAACATAGCAAACAAACAATTATCGTTAATTGAAGTTAAGAAATTGCAATACATGTACATTACAAAGAGTTACAAATTCCATATGCAACTGAAGCAAAAACTCTCTTGTACATAACGAGAGCGATTCTTGTATGACAATTATAACAAGAAAACCTCAGATTTAACTGGATTACATAGGGCGCCAGGGAGTTAATTTGATCCCACAAATAATAATTATCGAAAGTTTCCAAACATGGAAGTCAGTCTTTCAATGCAAACTGGAAAAAGAAAACAAAAAGTCACACGGCTTTTGGACACAACTAGCTCAGGAATTAATGTCCGGCGGCATAAGAACTCTTACTCATGAGACCGTTAAAGGGCTATCTCAATGATTCGTCTGAGTACACACTGTTTCTGGAGGTATAATTACCGTGTCTGTCTGGCAGCATGCAGCGTCGCAACAAGAGCGCTATCGTCTCTCAAACAGCGCACCTGTCCAGGTATGGTAAGGCACTTGTCACGTCAACCAGCACAAATGACAACCTCGACGGGACTTGGCACTCAATCACCCAAGCTTCCAGAATGGAACCATCAATACTGCTCCGGCAAGCAGTAGCCAGGGCGATAGTCCCAGCACAAGTGACCTCTTCTCGCCTCTCAGAGCTCGTCTCTCTCTTCTCCTCGGCGAGTATCATGAAAAACACAAAATTGTAATATTTCCAACCACGTGAGGAAATAAAAACATCGGATTGGCTTCGCAAAAGTCTCCCCTCTATGCTGGCTAATACATTGCCTCTTATTTGCTAAGAGTCTTCGGGTTTTGTCGGGATTGTTCGGGAGGCTATGCAGAAATCAATTTTCTCACGACACCAAGCGAACGCCCATTGAAGGATTCCATCCGCAAAATTCCCAGCGTCCAGACTTTCTCACAGGTATCAGTGCCAGAGATAATCCCCTCATTGTCTCGAACTACGGGACACTTCCGGCTGAGTCAGACTGTCGCCCCGCTAACACAACCCTTAGCTCGGCTCCAACTCAAGAAAAGAATATCTATTTATTTCCGATGTTTCTTATATCAAACAATAATTAATTTAAATTGTACGAGATGACTCATCTAGTCATCTTACTACAATACCGAACCTTGGCATATACCTTATGTTAAATAAAGCAGCTTGTTGTTGCAGAAATGCTGGGCATTAAATTTTAAATAGAGATAGATACATATTTTGATGTAAACCTCTCCACATCAAACAATTCTGTTATGCACGATAATCCATCCAGTAATTGTCACATTTTAAATCAAATTGTCCCTTAATAGAATAGCTTACAGCCTGATACAGCCAAAATTGATGCCCATTTTTTAGTTGATTGTATCTATAAGTGTAAAAGTTAACTACTGAGAATCATGGCCAGTGCTAGGACACTTAGTCCCCGGGTAAGCATTCTTAGCCCCCCCCCCCCCCTGACAATTTTTTTTTCTTTAAACACTGTTTTTTGTACAAATTCAGTAAATTTTAATGGAAAGATGTTCAAAATCTTAAGTGCAGATTTTAAAACTTGCATTTGGTTTCTATTAAGACAGGCATCCTGGACAATTTGCCCCCTTTGGGGACCCACTTATTCTCCTCCCCCCCTCTCCCCTTCCCAATGCTGGCCCTGCTGAGATTCAGCATAGCTGATATCTATCTGTAATTTTGGCACTAACATTAATTCAGTTTAAACTTTATACAGTTTCCATTTTACAGAATACCAAAATCTTGTCTCTTTTAAGTCATTTCCATTTATCTCAAATGGTGCTGAAGAGTTAAACAATTACTGATAAAATACTTACGTTTTCTTTTATATTTCTTCCTTTCTATCTGTCAATTATTCACACATAAAATAATTTTTTTCTCTCTTCTATGGTAGCTATTTAAATAATTTGGGCTATAAATTAACATTTTTATTAGTGCAGAATTTAAGCATTACAAAATTTAAATTTTCTGTTATCTCACATATTATTTACAGTTAACTTTCACTACTAACACTAGTATTTTTTTTCCTTTGGTGATAATAAATTTCATGACTCAATATAAACGTATTATTTTTCCAACAATTCATGTGTTACAACGAATATTGTGTAAATTTTCCAGGTGAATGATGAGAATGTTGATAAAATGAGCACTGCTGATGTCATTGATCTGCTAAGGAAAATACGGGGAACAATTGGTATTACTGTTTTAAGAAAATGTGGACCAAAATCTGAAGCAACTCCTACATGACTGAAGAAGATTGTACACTGATTTGAGCACCTTGTAATGCTGTTCTGGTCCTGCTTAACAGGATTACTCTATGCTGTGATTGCTGCTAATCATTTTAATCTAGTATCAAGAACATTACTTAAAATTTTATCTTATAAAAAGATTATTTTTAATGTACAATGTCTGTATTGAGAAATTTTGCATTTAGTTGTAGGCTCCAAAATGCGAGTAACACAGAAAATTTCATGCAGAAAAAATAGAATGTTTAAAAATGTAAAATTTTTGACCTGTCAGCAGATTATTTTTTTGTGGACATAATACACTAGAGTTTTTGCCAATTTAACTTTTAGAAAATGGTGTCAGCAACATTTTCATCTTGTAACTATAATTATTAATACCTCACCTCATAAAATTTTTTCACTAGATAGATTTATACCAGTTTTACCACTAGCCTTTTCCACAGAATAGAAAGGTTTTTTTTCCCCCCTTAACTGTAAAAATTACTCTCAGTTCTGCCATCTAAACAAAATTTCCAAAACAATGACTATTTTGTATTCAGGTATTGTCTGAAAAGTCCTATGAAATGTTGCCTGTATAATTCCAAATAAAACTGAAAATTTAATGTTTTATGAATCATTATTGCAAAATGTTAGCCAAGTTCCTCCTGCCAAAAATTGAGTAATCTCAATTTTAGAATTACTTTCTCTCTTTGCTCAATGTGATACACCAATAATCAATTTCTAGTTCTGCCATTTTATGAAATAGTACTTGGTTTGGAAATATTAATAAACAAGTGTCTGTATTCAGTATTACTTAAAAATCTTAAAAGTTCTAAAGTAAATGATGATAGCTAATCATTTCCCTGTTGTTGATTGGTATAAGAGGTGTTAAATATTTTTATTTTAGTGAACTATAAACATCGTAAAGTGTAATTAAGTTCCTTTTTACTTGGAAGTAATGTAATAAATGGGATCTTTCTAGTCATTCCTTGTGTCAGTCACATTCCCCAATAATTATATATGAAAAATAGTACATTAAAATGTTATCAGTATATGGAATTTTAGCCACATTAAAACTGTGACTAAAATATATATTTTGCAACTTTGAGATAAAATATCTCATTTCTATAGTTGATATTATGAGATTGGGCATTTTGATCTTTCCAAGCATTACTTGGAGTCTCTGTTGTTATACTCTTGGAAAGTGTGACATAGTGTTGGTTGTTAATTATAATTTTCCTTCAGCAACTATTTGAAGTTTAAGAAGGACCATGAGTGTACTTAGTTACATTTTATTATCAAGGGAAGCAACCCTGTATGATGTGAGTTTAATTCTTCAGAAGCACTAGTTAGTTATTTTTCTAGTTCAGGTGAAAAAAAAATTATTTGTCCTGTATCATATCAGTGGTACTTAAGTGAGGAGAAACTGTAGTTCCTGAAATTAATTCTTGTAATAGTTTATACATAAAGTAATGTTTTATTGTTGCTTTGACAGCATTGACTTATTTACCATTTATACTCTAAACCTTATAAGGTTTAAAGAAGTCTGTCATAAATAACAATTATATGGCGAGCATTGAAAAAATATAATTACAACTGAAGACATTTCAGTTATTGTGTTGATTCATAATGTGTGATTGTAGAATGCCTTCTTACACATAAGTATTATTAATAAGTGAGCAAATGTCAAAAAAGATTACTATAATTTGATTTCTTATATGCTAAAAATAACAAAGAAACATTTTTACTCACTTATTTTTTTTCTCCCCACCCCCCCCCCCCCAGTATTATTCATTGTGTTTTGGCAATTATACATACCTTTAAAATTTGTTAGATAATTAAAAAATATAATAATAATTTTGCACTACAGCCTATATTTACAGGGTTTTAGTGTTGAAATTTCTTTGGAAAATGAAGTTTTTTTGAGACGTTAATCTTTTAGTAATATCTTTCTTGGAGAGGATGTTTCCTAGAAAAGTGGAATAGTTTTTTAAAATAATATTTTTCAGTCATTCATGTCTAAAAGTGTACATGTGTGTCACTGCGTATGAGATAGAAATACAATATTTTATTATTTTACTTCTATGATTTAGAAAGCAAAGCCTGACATACTTATATATCTTAAATCACCTTATAAATTTTTGACTGACTACATCTGAAGGATTTAAACTAGTGCTTGTGATGTAATAAATGTTAATTATTTTTCTAAGGCACCATATAATTATAAATATATGTATAGAAACATATTTTGTAGTGGAGTAGTTGCAAAATATTTTGAGCTTCCGTTAGTGGCAACTAAATGTGTCCTCACATCCAAGTGCTATGTAACCAAAGAAAATTGTTGGTACAATTGCCAGGTGTAAATATAATTAGAATGTGGTGTTAAAATGGTTTATTTTATCTCCCATCCATGTTACCTCTTCTTCAAAAGAAAATATTAATGTAACTTAAGGAATTTCCATTTGAACCATGGAAGCAAACAAATCTCTAATCATTATGAAGATGCTTAGATAGAAAAGTGCTTCTTAGAGAGAGAAATAAGGTGAGTTAAATTAAACTATAAGAAAGCTTGTCACCTTTCGCATATATAATACATATTAACTTCCTTTCTTTTTTTTCAAAAAAAGAGGCTGTTCTTATTATTTTATACAATGACACAGACCTTCTGCACTTTTTAAATATAAAACACATTTTTAGCATTTAGTGTAACAACTATCTCATTGCTTTTTTTAAGAATGAAAATTGTTATTATGTATTTGCATTTAGAAAAGTAAATTGGTATTAGATATCGTCAAGCTTAAAATGTTACGAATGCATCATCTATTGCAACAGAATATAAGTAAATTGAACAGTTTATTTCATCTCTGTGATTAATGTTAACAGTATCACCTGAGGTAAGTGTTGGCTCTAGCCATGGTAGAGGTGGCAAATTAATACCAAGAAGAAAAGTCAAGATAAAAGCAGATCACCTAATAAGGTAGAAAAACAAAGGATGGAGGAAAATATAAAAAATATGAGAGTTGTACCAAAAGTATGGTTCCCAATGAGCCACAGCCATGAGGAAAGGTGGTAGGCTGAATCCAGGAACACCGCGGATTCTGTCCATCCGTGCTTCGTTACGCCACTTAGTCTTGGCTTGGAAGCCATCTGAGATTGAAGTGCTGATTGCCACTCCGACCAAGTGCGAGTTTCATGCAGTTATCTGGTTTTTACATGAAAAAGAGATTCTACCTGTGGATATTCATTATCAACTCACAAAGATTTATGGTGACAAATGCATGTACATCCAGCATGTCTGCAAATGGTGTAGGGATTTTGCTGCCAGACGCGTAGAAATTCACAACGAAGAATGGAGCGGCGGACTGAGGGTTTCAGAGGAAATTGTCGAGAAGATATAGAGAAAACTACTTAAATATCAGAGGGTCACCATCCATTAACTTGTTGAACATATTCCTGATAGTTCCCATGGCACAAAAGAACTTTGACTGACGCATTACGGTATCGCAAGGTGTGTGCTCGGAGGGTTCCCATGAATACTGACAGATGGACACAAGCAGCAAAGCCTCAACTGTGTCCACAAGTTTCTTCAGCAATGAAAAAGCAATAAGGAGAAATTGATGAAAGGTAGATGAAGTATGGGTATTTCATTACACCTCCAAAACAAAACAACAATCAAGTAATGGCGTCGCTCAGCTTCACCAATGGTAACGAACTTCAAATAAACGTAGTCAGCAGCCAACACCATGATTTTTTCTTTTTTATTACCCCAGAAATCTACCCCAAGTAACTCATGGACTTGATCTATGAACGCCAGTGAACTGTGGAAGTTTTTGCTAACTAGTATGAAGACTCCTCCACCAATTTCTCCTCTATCTCTGCAGTACACTCTGTAACCATCAGGAAAAACCTCACTGTATAGTATGTCTTCTTTTAACCAACTCTCTACCCCAATTATTACTTATGGTTCATGTATCTCGATTAAGTTTGCAAATACGATTACTTTGTTCATTATACTTCTACAGTTTACCATTAACACTCTTATTACTGGCTTTATATTTTCAGTATTTATCTCCTCTTTCCCGGTTTTACCCCAGCCAGTTATTGCTTCGGCAACTTCATCTATTTCTTTAACATCTATGATCTTTCTCATCGTGGATCTTCAATCAGTATTGCTTTGATCATCTGTTTCCATCCCTTCACCAGCAGCCCCTAACCTAAAAAAATGCACAGTCCTGACCCCATCATCACTAGAAATGGGCTCTCTTACTGCTTTAGCTAACAACTCAGAAAGTATTCCCTTCCCCCTTCTACTTAGGTGTAGGCCATGCCTAGTGAAACCCCACCTACCAATGGTGTTTACAGGCACAACCCCCAACACAGAACTAATGCTTTTCCCAAGTAGCACTTCCATTTCCACATTTACACGCCTCACAGCATAGTTCAATTGTGGCCGGTCATGGCATCTTAGGACCTGCATGAGCTCCACCCTGGTAAGCTGTGCCTCCTTCATCACTTTCCTCAGGTCACTCTTTATACTATAACTCGTGTTTCTATCAATACTATTCTATGTCATCTGCAAAATACCTAAATTCTGACCGTAATTCACCAACACAGTCATTCATTAGAATAACGAACAGCAACGGTCCCAATACACTGCCCCGTGGCACTCTCATATTAACTTCCACTTCTTTTGATAATGTATTTCCTACTCCGACACTTTGCTTTCTAGCTTTTAAGAATTTTTTGAACAATTTATATTAACTTAATGCTGTTATAGGCCATATTTCTTCATTTTATTAATTAACTGAATGGTTAATAATTAACTGCCAATGAAACTACATTTTATGTTTTACTGTCATATGCATTTCACCTCTTTCCAAGGTAGCGTCAAGGATAATCTGTTTTAAATCTGTACTTAGTTTTAAAATTAGGGTAACGTTATTTTTATGTAAGTGTAGACTTGCACAATTGACAATTTGCTTCAGTGTTAGTAAGTTTTGAAGCTACAGGATATGTCCCAGAAGTATTGAGATTGATTTTCTGTAGCCACCTTAATGCACTGAAGCGTCACTGAAGCATGCACTAAACTGTGTGAGGAGATTAATGCTATTTTCACACTATACAAACACCATAGGGCAAAACTCCCGACGGGCATCCACATTCACATTGTACGGTTTATGTATGGCTTTTTTCCATCACACGTCCCGAGGGGTTTAGTATTTGATTATAATGAATCATATTGAACCAATGGAGCCTTTCCCTGTTCTCGGGCCTCCCACCGAGAAGAGTGTCAACCAAACGCGATGTTTGGAAGTCACTCTCCAACTTAAAACCGTCGCATCAGATTTACGAGATCTTTATACGATGGATCGTGTTGTCGAAGTAAGAGATGACCTCATATCAATGAAAGGACAGGAAACTAGACCTATTTTGTACCATATTTGAGTATCTACAGAAAGATAAACACAGGTATGAGAGATAAGTCTTTCCCGGTGTATCTTTGAAATAAATTCTTCACGGGTTTGCTGCCGGATTACATTTTCTGCTGACAACGAGCTTTCGGCGACTTGCACTGCCGCCATCATCAGGTCTGTTGTATATAAAGGAACAACCAGAACTGAACCGAACAGCGGAACAGAAACGAGCCAGGATCGTTGTCGACGCCCTGTGAAGGATGATTTGGGTTTAAGAAAACCGGGAGTGTACAGCATACTGTGCCAATGTGGTAAGAGTTATATTGGTCAAACCATCCGCACTATCCAGGCCCGTGTGACTGAACATCAGCGCAACATCCGGTTGTTTCAACTAGAAAAATCTGCTGTGGCACAACACGTAATAGAAAATGGTCACAGTATGGATTTCGACAATGTGAGGGTTCTAGCCAAGTGTTCCTTCTTCTGGGAATCTGTGATTAAAGAAGCTATCGAGATACGTCTGAATAATAATAATATGAACAGGGACTTAGGTGCATGGCTCAGTGATGCATGGAAACCTGTTTTTGCCATTCTTAAACAATCAAGTATCTCGCTGATGGATGATAGGAGAGAGGAGAGTGTCGTCGTCGTCCTGAGCATTTTCTGCTTTATCTTTTTAAGCAGTTCATTGCAAAGGGTTTGTCTGTTGACACTTCCTTCAAACGTTAAAAGGTCAGTTGCATTACTTTTGGTGTGTCTTTTGGTTTGCTCGGTTCTATTTTTAGTTTTATGTCAATATTGACAGCGGTCTCTTGTGCTTGTCATATATTGTGTAGTATTGCCCTAAGTTGGCAATTAAGGGATTGTTTGAGTTTCTGGATGCTCGGTAAAAAGATCTTGTAATCTGTTTGATTCTTTCTTCAAGCATCGGGATACCTGCGGCTTCGTGCAGGTCAGCTGTGGGAAACCGGGGAGGCACATGTAGTGCTCGCTGAAGCGCACGATTGTGCATTGTCTGCAGCCTTTTTATCGAGGACCTGGAGGCGTAGCCCCATACGGGACACGCGTACTCAATTACCAGTCTTATCAGGCTGCAATATACGCTCACTCCGGTATTGGCTGCCAGTGCGCTGTCCGTATTTAGAATAGGGTACAGCTCCCTCAGCCTCGTTGCGGCTTTGAGTCTGGTCTCCTCAATGTGACACTTCCATGTGAGCCTGGAGTCAAGCATCACTCCCAGGTATTTTACAGTGGTTGACCACTCGATGTCCTCTCCGTGGAGTCGTAGTTTTTGTGTCTGGTTGCGCTGGCGATCACGTTTCCCCAGACGTCTCGTCAGCATTATTGCTTGCGTCTTGGCCGAGTTTATGGTAATCCTCCACCGCCTGGCCCAGGCTTCAGTTTGTTGAAGTACTTGTTGTAGACGCCGAATGGCAGCAGCTTTACATCTATGCGCGGTGAAGAAGGCCGTGTCGTCCGCGTATAGGGCTGTGCGAACCGTTGCTGGAGCAGGGATGTCGGCAGTATACAGGTTGTACAGTACCGGCCCTAGTACTGACCCTTGTCGCACACCTGCATTGATTGGGCGGTGAGAAGATAGTTCATTCCCAACTCTCACTCTGAAGGATCTTCCAGTGATGTAACTCTTAATTAGCTTCACAAGCGGGCCGGGGAGTCCCTGATTGTAAAGCTTATAAAGTAGTCCGCTGTGCCAAACGGAGTCAAATGCTCGTGCCACATCTAGCAGGACAAGCGGACAGTAGCTCCGATGGTTGAATGCGGTCGTGGCGCGCTCAACTATGCGCATGATCTGCTGGGTGGCGGAGTGACCCCTCTGGAAGCCGAACTGGAACTCCGGGATGATGTTCTCTCTGCGGATGTGTTCTTCCATCCTCTTGAGAAGGAGCCTCTCAAAAACCTTGCTTAGGGACGGGAGGAGGCTTATGGGCCTATAGTTTTGGGGGAAAGTTCCGTTCTTCCCTGGCTTATGGACTCCGATCACCGTTGCCTGCTTCCAGCATCGGGGGTAGTGCTGAGTGCGTAATATACAGTTGAACAGCTCGGTTATGTGTTCTACTGCTGGAGCTGGAAGGTTTTTCAGCAGCCTATTTCCCAAGTTATCATTTCCAGGTGCCTTTTTGATGTTTAATCTGGAGATGATTCGGCGAACTTCTTCTGCAGAGATCTCGTCGATCTGGTAGCCATCGTCATCAGCGGCGAGGAAGCGCCGCAGTCTTCTGCGGATATCCGCAGATTCTTCCTCGTCGTCGTCCTGCGCAGGCCGAAACTGCTTCTCAAAGTGATCGGCGAGGGCATTGGCCTTGTCTTTATCGCTGAACAGTAGTCCCCTCTCACCATGTAGCGGGGGCAATCTTGTTCGCTTCTTGGTGAACCGGCGGGTCTCGACCCACAGATTACCGTCGGTGACGTTCAGCGACGCCAGGCGAGTGGCCCACTCTCTGTTGCGGTGTACCTGACCTTCTGCTCACGCAGCAGGCGATTTAGGAGGCGCCTGGTGTTGGGCTGTCTCGTAAGCCTCCACTCCTTAGCCACTCTGTTCTTGTGTCTAATCTGAGCCAACAGATGTGGCGGTAATTGACGTGACTGTTGTCTTGTCGCCGAAGGGGGCGTTGCAGAATTCGCTGCGTCAAGGATGACAGATGAGACTTGTTTTATCGCCGTCTCAATTTGCCTCTCGTCCAGTGGGCGCAGACGCTGGAGGGATTCTGAGACTTCTTCACGGTACAGTTCCCAGTTTGTACGGTTATAATTAATTTCATTTGGAACAATTCGTCTCCATGATCCAACGTCAATATTCATCATGACCGGAGAGTGGTCTGATGAGAGCCTGTTCATGGTGGTGGCGGAGACGAAGCCAACGATGCCTCGGGTGATTACTATGTCAAGGACATCAGGGCGGCTGCCGCTCCAGGGGTGGTGGGTCGGCTCGTCCGGTCCCCAGACCTGGAGGTTGTTCCTGGCACTCATTCTGTATAGCTGGTTTCCCGCTGGGTTGCTGATTCTTGACTTCCATGCAGGATGTTTTGCATTGAAGTCGCCTCCAATGATAAGCTTGCCCCTAAGGGTGAGCAGCTGGCGGATATCATCTTCAATTGGTGCTCTTCGTGGCGGTCTGTATGCTGAGACGACGGTGACCGGTCCCGATGTGGTTGCCATTTCGATTGCTGTTGCTTCGATTATTTGCAGTGGTGGAGTGTGTACCGTGTGGTGAGGGATGCCTCTTTTAATGTATATGGCCACTCCTCCTCCCGCAGTCTGTCTGTCATGTCGGTAGCACAGGTAGTTGGCTACCGTTGCTCTGAGACCAGGTTTTAAGTGAGTTTCGGCTACTAGACATATATCTACGTTCTCTTCCCGTAGGAATTGCCGAAACTCACCGAGTTGTTGGAAAATGCCGTCGGCATTCCATATGCATATTGATATGCCATCTATGTTAACTCTGTCCATGACTGGCGTGGGAATTCTGTGGAAGGTCAGCTCGGTGAGCCGTCGTTATTGCGGATTTAATGTCCGCGGCCAGTTGATCGAACTTTGTCAGTAGTGTCGCTAACATTGTCAGAAGCGACCCAACAATGTCGAACAGACGATCCATAGCTGCTCCTCCCTCGTTGCTTTCTGTGGGGAGTGGATAGTGCTGTTGGTGGTTTTGCCTTGCTTGAGTGGGCAGGCCTTGAGTTTCTGCCTCTTGTGGCAGTGATTCTGTAGTGTCTCGCGACTGGCTAGTAGATGCCTCCGCGTAGGAGGTCATTGGAGTTGTTTTCTTTGACGGTTTGGTGTTGTTGTTCTTCTTCTTATTGGCACCTTGTGCCTTTTCCCGCGGGATTTGGTGCTTAGGTGGCTTCTGAGATGTCGTGGAGGTTGCGTTATTGTCGCCTCGTCGTGGTTGGTACCGCTCTGTGGTGGGTTTGTCAGCTGGTGGCTGGGTGTTCCCGGAATCCTGTCTTTTCTTTTCCTCACGCTGCTTTTGCGTGTTGGCAGCCTGTTCTGCAGCGACCCCGCGCTGCCTGTCCCTTGCCCGTTTGAAGGCCATGCAGCCTTTATAGCTGGCCACATGCTGACCACAGCAATTTGCACATTTGGGACTGCCCTCCCCCTTCTTTAGAGTGCAGTCATTTGATAAATGTGCTCCTGCACACTTTACACACTTTGAGGGCATGTTGCAGTGGCGGGCGACATGTCCTAGGGCCTGGCAATTGAAGCATTGAACTGGGCCATTGGAGGATCTCAGTTTTTCAACTGAGATGCGCAGTGACATAAGAGACTCCATTTGAAAGATTTTTCTATTTTGGGGCCTGTCGGGCATGACCACCAAGAAGAGTGGCATAATGTCTGAAGTGCCAGGTCTCTTCAGCTGGGCCACTGTGCGTATGTCAAGTCCGAGATCTTCAAGCTCTTCCTTGATATCATCAGTTGGCAAGGTTGAGGGCATCCCTCGGAGGACGACCTTCAGTATCTTCTCGGCAGCAGAAGGGAAGGTATGATAGGGTATGCCCTTCCTCTGCAACGCTGCGGTCACCTTAAGGTAGTGGTCGGTCGAACTGAAGGTTAGCTTGACCTTATCGCCTCCGGCCGTTTTGGCTTGGAAGGGTTGATTTTCCAGAGTGCCTTTGATCATTTGGTACAGTTCCTTATAAACTGTTTTGAAATTGTACCACAATAGGAGGAATCAAATACTTAGATTGCTGCTGCTGCTGCTGTTGTTGTTGTTGTATTTGCTGTTGCTGCTGCTGTTGTTGTTGCTGCGGCTGCTGTTGTTGCTGCTGCTGTGGCTGTATTAGCTGCTGCAACTGCTGCTGTTGTTGCTGCTGTGGCTGCTGTTGTTGCTGCTGCGGCTGCTGTTGTTGCTGCTGCGGCTGCTGTTGTTGCTGCTGCGGCTGATGCTGCTCAGGTCCTTCCTGGTACAGCACGTCGTATCTGTTTCTAAGTTCTATTCTGCCGGGGTCGAGTGTCGGCGGGGGCTTGTTCGTGCGTCGCACCTGCGTGAACCCTTCGCCGTCCGGTTTATCTCCGGCTGAGCTCGCTTTTCGGTGTTTGGTCGTAGATGTTCCACGAAACTGCAGTGTGGCGGATGGTTCTGGGAAAGAGAAAGCACCTATAATCTTCTTTTTTCCCGCCTTTTTGTCTTTGCTGGTGGTGGCGAGCTGCGACACAGGGATGCTGATTTTACTGTGGCTGGCTCTCTTCTCACTCCTCGACAACTTCGCTTTACCACAGAGGAGCGGTGAGGTGCACCGCTTGTTTCCACGGGAGTCGTGTCCTTGGGCAGGCCCGGTTGTCGTTGGCGTTGTGTGAACGGTCTCAGTTGTATCCATACACGAGTCCAAGTTCGGTTGCCAGGTCGTCGTACCATGTTCCGTAGCCGTCCGATTCATATCCGTTGCCAAGTCAGTTTCCGATAGCCGGGTCGTCAACGTGGCCGCTACTGCCGCCGGCAAAGCCGAGTGCGGTGGGGCACTCGACTCGCCCGACGCGACAGCGCGGCGAGCACTTTCCTTGTCGCACATCTAGACTTAGCGATGCCAACACGGAACTCTGACTGACAGCCAACTGTCAGTGGAGAGTGTAGCACACACCGGTCCTACTTCTTCTATAACTGGTTTGCAGCCGACCAATCACTAAATAGTATTATAAAACCGGGGTTATAGTCAGCCAATCGGAAGACCGCATGGCTCCCTATGGATTTCTCGAGTTTAACATCATAATTAATGACATTAAACGGTGATACAATTTGAACAGTGACGTTATGTGAACATTGATGTGTGTAATCCATCTTCCTTCCATTTATAACAACCTTGGCTTTGGTTGATGCTGTGGAGTGAACTGTCAGTACAACGCTGGTGTATATCTGCACCTGGTTCCGCAACCGACCAATCACAGTCATGGAATGGTTACGTCATTGGAGTCAGCCAATCAAAATACCGCTTGGCCAGTGCTCGAAATTGACCGGGTGTTAGGCGTAATTACGCCTGAATTTTTTCATTTTACGCCTGCAATCTCGGTCAAAGGCGTAGAAAATACTCCTAAGCATCAAAACTTAAAAAATTACATTTCGGAACTTGTTTTCAGTTTTGCGCGTTCAAGGTTAAATTACAATAATTAATTTCAATTCTTGTCGTTTTAATGTATTTCAATGTTTGCAATAATACGTTTCTGAAGTTCAGAAGTGGCAACATTGTAGGGGGAAGTACCGCGAAGTAAAAAAAACAATTTCTAGCGCATGCGTTATTCTTCTGTTATTCGTTCAACAAAGGCTCTAAAGATGTCTCGTAAAATTACTGACTTTATGCCATTTGTAAAGACAGGTATTGGTGATAGAAGTGTTACAAGTACCGATAAACGAGGACTGCCAGAAAATGAACAAACAGCAGCTGCTGACAAATCATCAGGCCCTTCAGCTACTACCAGTAGGCCTACTCCAACTTCACGCAATCCGGGAGGTCAACAAGCAAATAAACGATCAAAAACAGTTCAAAATTTATCAGATACTATGTCTGCTGTTACCACCAGTACATCGACAACTAATGCCGTCAGTAAACATACATTAAGTAAGTGGCAAATAAGTTTTCCTTGGTTATCAGTAGAACAAGGCAGTGAAAATAGTATGTTTTGCGTCGTTTGTAGGCAGTTTGCAAATTCATCTTTAACGAGTTTCGTAAATGCAAAGGTTATATTTAGATTAGAAACAGTTAAAAAACATGACAAAAGTGAAGTCCATCAGAATTCGTGTGCGGCAGATGTGGCGAAAAAAATTCATTGCAGACACCGTTAGCTCTTACGTTGAGTGCCATGAGTGACAAAGTACTCCGAAAAATGTGTGTTTTATTTAATACTGCTTACTCCGTCGCAAAAGGCAACTTTGTGTTCACAGATTACCCACGTTTGTTAGAGTTACAAGAAAAAAATGGTGTCGAAATTGGTTCAACATACAGAAATGACAAGTCGTGTACTCTTTTCATCAGTAATATAGCAGAAAATTCACGTATCCAATTACAAGATATCATTCAAAGTAGTGACTATATATCAATTATGTGTGACGGATCAACTGATAAGGGTGCAATTGAATGTGAAATCATCTACGTAGCATCTGTTGAAGAAGGGCAGGAACGAGTAGATTTCTTAAAATTAAAGCCATTAAGTGACGGATCAGCTAAAAGCATATTCGAATGTATTTTGGACACTTTAAATGAAACATTTGATGGTGATTCTTGTAGAAACTTGTAGGTGTCTGTCAAGATGGGGCAAGTGTTAATATGGGTGTTAGCAATGGTGTGGTTGCAAAATTGCGCAACGTGTGCGGGAATATTATATCGGTGCATTGTATTGCTCATCGGATAGAACTATGTGTTTCTGATATCCTCAGTAACATAAACTACGCTCAAACATGCGAAAAAGTAATAAAGGTGTATACAATTTTTTTTTCTAAAAGTCCAAAGCATAAGAAACAATTTAAAGATCTAGCTGAAGCATTGGATGAATCAGTCGTTAACCACCTATCTATCATATCCACCAGGTGGATTTCTTCAAAAAATAGAGCTTTAAAAGTATTGCTCAGGAATTTCACAGTCACTGTTTCGTATTTTGAAGACTTCTGTGCTGATAAAAACTACAATAAAAATACAATAAAATCCTTCAAGCAAAAGTGACGAACTACTTAAAAACGGTTCATGAGATTTTTGTGCTTTCTGATTGATGTAACTGATGTTTTGTCAACATTTACCAAAAATATTCAATATAACAAGGTGAACAGCGAGAAAGTGATGTCTGAACTTACAATCTGCGAAATGAAACTGAAAAATTTAATTGCTGCCAATGGAGCACTCCCGTCTCAATTTGATAAGGACTGTAACTTTGATTCTGGTACTTGTGAGTATAAAAGCATAATTTCTTAACAGGACTAACAAAACGTTTAGAAGATCTTGGAACTAATTGCATGTTTGAAAATATAGACATTTTTGATGCAATTAACATTCCTAATGAGGATATATTAAATTATGGAGTAAAGGAGTTTGAAGAGGTCCTCAAGAATTTACCTGCAGCAGTGGCCATATGCAAAGAACAAGCTTCTGATGAATATCTGCGCTGGAAAATATGGGCTAAGGACAAGAAATCTCTCTCAAGTCTTCAGCTTTGGAACAAATTCCTAGATAAGAAGTGACACAGCACTTCAGGTAAGGCCGTAAGGCATTTTTCCTAATATTTAAAGTGGAGAGTCATTGAATTTACTATTCAGCTACGATATATTCAATAAACTGAATGGTTTAGTTTGTGTGATCTTTGCAGATAAATTGTACACAGAAACTGTGAAATCAAATTATTCTTAGAATTTGTACATCAAGGAAAATAATTTACAATTTTTATTTTACATATTGACATATTTGTATTTAAAAGAAAAAATCCTCTGTCTATGAATCGGAAAAAAATTCGAAAATATTTGGGAATTAAATCTCTGAAGATCATTGTGTAAAATTCAAAAGTTACTGTCATAGTACAATGAAATTAATAATCATGTTAAATTATTTCACAATTTTGGTATATGATGTATTGACACATGCAAATCATATTGATTTTTTCTGGGCCTATTAACAGTTTAAAACTGTGCTGGAGTAGGTTGTAAGCTATAATATCTGTATTTTCATAATTATAATATAATTACGCCTAACATTTTCATTTTACGACTGAGTCTGAAAGTTAGGCGTAACAAATACGCCTGGATTTATAAACGAATTTCTAGCACTGCGCTTGGCTCCCTACGGTTTTTCGAGATTAAACATCTTGATTAATAGTGGTGGAATAATGTGAACGGTGATGCAATTTGAACAATGACGTTATGCGAACATTGACGTGTGTATTCTATCTTCCTTCCATTTATTACAACCTAGGCTTTGTTTTACGCTGTGGAGCCAACTGTCAGTACAACGCTGGTGTAGATCTACACCTGGTTTCGCAACTGACCAATCACGGTATGGTTACGTCATTGGAGTCAGCCAATCGGACGTCGATAACGATCCTGGCTCATTTCTGTTCCGCTGTTCGGTTCAGTTCTGGTTGTTCCTGTATATACAACGGACCTGATGATGGCGGCAGTGCAAGTTGCCGAAAGCTCGTCGTCAGCAGAAAATGTAATCCGGCAGCAAACCCGTGAAGAATTTATTTCAAAGATACGCCGGGAAAGACTTATCTCTCATATTAAATACCTCTACGGGGAGGATATGCACAAACAAGTAAGACATCTAGAAAAGTTGCGGAAGAAGAAAGCCAGACTGTTGTGTTCCTTGACCTTCTTATTGAGATGTCGGGATTACAATATTTTACCTCGTTTTTGTCTGGTTGGCCATTGCATTGCTAGCACTAAAGCTGACCGTATTTTACGTCGCGCCAGTATTGCGTTCCTTCAAGAACGCATTCGCACACGCGCATTGAGCTTGACCGTAACGCACGAGAATTATTTCACTGCCATCTGGAACTTGCAGCTAAATTGTATCCTACCTCCTGGGATTGGGTGGATACCACTACATCTGCACAAGGTAGCATGGTGTTTGACAGAACATCGGCCAGACAGATTTCCAAATTCAATCGTCTGTCACAGGCACATGGCTCTCTAAGGAGGAAGATTTCAAACGTGTGGTAATAAACCTTACTGGAACACAGCTGGACGAAGCAACTGAGAAGGTTCTATCCAAAGGGTTAAACTTTGCCCCAGCTCCTGATAAGGTTCCTGTAAAGGATATTGTCTGTGCAATTGAAATAGCTGCTCGAAAGCTTCCTGGGGATGCGGCTGAAGAAATCCGAAGGGAAACGTGCAGAGTTCTCGAGAAAGCCAAACCACCTAGGTCTAACATCACAAAATCGGAACGCTTCGCTCTCCGTGCGTTGCGTCGGAATGAAGAAGTTGTAGTGCTACCTGCGGACAAAGGGAATGCCACTGTCCTGCTTACTTCTGATATGTATAAATCAAAAATACAAAAATGCTTGATGACACCGCTTACAAGCCCCTTCATGGGCTTGAAAGGAAAGTGTCAGCTCTTGTTAAGAAGGCCGGATTTACGCCTGATGTCGTCAAGTACCTTCGACCTCGTGCAGCCAGACCACCTAGGCTTTACGGCCTGCCAAAGATCCATAAGGAGGATGTGCCTTTACGACCGGTTGTAAGTACTATTGGTAGTCTCACATATAACTTGGCCAAACATTTGTCTAAGATGCTTAGACCCTTCGTAGGCAACTGTCCACACCATGTTAAAAACTCGACACAGTTTGTCGATACTCTACAAAAGATACGGTTGTCAGAGTCTGATATTATGGTCAGCTTTGATGTTGTGTCGCTCTTCACCAAGGTTCCTTTGAGAGACACTCTGCAGCTGTTACAAGGTGTTTTTGAACCTAACTTGGTTGATCTGCTCGAACTGGCCCTCACTTCGACTTACTTTACCTATGGTGGGAGTTTTTATGAACAGACTGATGGTGTGGCAATGGGGTCTCCTTTATCTCCAGTAGTAGCCGATATGTTCATGGAACACTTTGAAGATCGAGCAATTGAAACATCCGTCCTCAAACCAGCATGCTTCTATCGTTATGTGGACTACACGTTTGTTGTTTGGCACCATGGGATCCAGAGTCTTTATGAATTCATGGACCATCTCAATAGTATTCATGAAAACATCAAATTCACCATGGAGCTAGAGAAAAATGGTAGCTTGCCCTTTCTAGATATTTGAATCCAGCGGAGACCTGATGGAACACTGTCACATAGTGTATACAGGAAAATAGCACACACAGACCGCTATTTGCATGCCGATAGCTTCCACCGTCCGGCGCAGAAGAACACGGTGTTATACACGCTTGTACACAGAGCTAAGGTAATTTCAGAAGCTGACAATCTGCAGGTCGAACTCGAACATCTCCGCCATGCCTTCATGCGGAATGGATACCCGATTCCATTGATAGAACGGGCACTTCGAAAGAAAAAGGCAGATATACATAATATTGAAGAAGAACAGCCTAAAGATCGGGCCTTCATCCCGTAAGCAGGTAGCACCTCTGGGAAAATCAGCAGGATTTTAAAACGACACGGAATCAAGTGCATTTTCCGTCCTCCTGCTAAAATACGGGATTTGCTACGCCCTGTGAAGGATGATTTGGGTTTAAGAACACCGGGAGTATACAACATACCGTGCCAATGTGGTAAGAGTTATATTGGTCAAACCATCCGCACTATCCAGGCCTGTGTGCCTGAACATCAGCGCAATATCCGGTTGTTTAAACTAGAAAAATCTGCTGTGGCACAACACGTAATAGAAAATGGTCACAGTATGGATTTCGACAATGTGAGGGTTCCAGCCAAGTGTTCCTTCTTCTGGGAATCTGTGATTAAAGAAGCTATCGAGATACGTCTGAATAATAATAATATGAACAGGGACTTAGGTGTATGGCTCAGTGACGCATGGAAACCTGGTTTTGCCATTCTTAAACAACCAAGTGTCTCGCTGACGGATGATAGGAGAGTGGAGAGTGTAGCGTCGTCATCAGCCTATTCAAAGCTCCTTTGAGTTGGTGTACTGTGGAGTATATTGTCCAGAGTGTAGCACACACCGGTCCTACTTCTTCTATAACTGGTTTGCAGCCGACCAGTCACTGACTAGTATTATAAAACCGGGGTTATAGTCAGCCAATCGGAAGACCGCATGGCTTCCTATGGATTTCTCGAGTTTAACATCATAATTAATGACAGTAAACGGTGATACAATTTGAACAGTGACGTTATGCGAACATTGACGTGTGTAATCCATCGTCCTTCCATTTATAACAACCTTGGCTTTGGTTGATGCGCACCGTGGCACCTTCACTGCCTTAGTTAACTGGCAGGTGGATGGCAGAGTTTTTGTCCGAAGACATTTACTCCATCGGAATTATGGGGTTGCAGTGCATTACGGTTGGTGCGTCTGCTTTACGGTGTCAATTACTTAATAGGCTAAGTGGTCTTCTGTATCATAGCGGCCGATTGTGTTTACCACTGGATTGTTGCATTGCCTTGTACTTTTATAAAATGTTTCCGCCAATTGTCGGAATCTGTCCCTCAGTTTTGGATTTCCGGCTGCCTCATGGAGTGCCTCCGTGGGGAACCGGTGCGGAAGATGAAGGGCTCTCTTCAGTGCCCTATTTTCAATTATTTGGAGCTTTCCAATTTGGCGGTCTGTAGCGTATGCCCACACTGGACATGCGTATTCCATTATGGGACGTACAAGAGTGGTATATAGTTTGACTCCTGTAGCTGGAGCAAGCTTGCTGTCTCTATTTAGTATTGGAAATAGGTTCTCCAGTCTGATGCTTGTTTTCCGTCTGATGTCATTAATGTGGCTGATCCAATTTAGTCTTTTATCTAGGGTCACCCCTAGATAGCGTACTGTGGGGGACCATGGAATGTCACTACCGTACAGGTGAAGTGTGGGGTCCGGACGTGTTGGTCGACGAGCCCCGAGTCTCTTGGTGATTATGATGGCTTGTGTCTTGGTTGGATTTATGTCTATTCTCCATCTCCTTGCCCACGCCTCAGTGACCTGCAAGACTTCCTGTAGGCGCCGGGTGGCCAGCACTCTACTGCGGCTAGATGCCAGGTACGCGGTGTCATCGGCATAGGTTGCAGTAAGGACACCGTTAGAAGTCGGAACATCTGCAGTGTACAAGGAGTATAACACTGGTCCCAGCACGAAGCCCTGTGGGACACCTGCTTCAATGCTTCTGTTAGAGGAGTGTGCCTTATCCACCTTCACGCTAAAAGTCCTTCCATTTAAGTACGATTTCAGCAGCTTCACATATGGACCCGGGATGCCATGCTCGAAGAGCTTAAGCAGCAGTCCTGAGTGCCAAACGGAGTCGAAGGCACGCGAGATATCAAGAAGAACCATGGCACTGTAGTGCTTGAAGTTAAAGGCACGGGTCACTGCTTCAGTTACCCGCATCAACTGCTGGGTAGTGGAGTGACCACGTCGAAATCCCAGCTGGTGGTTTGGAATGACGTTGGTGTCTTCGATGAAGGCGGACAGTCGTTTTAGGAACAGCCGTTCGAAAACTTTACTTATGGCAGGAAGTAAACTAATGGGCCTGTAGTTCTGCGGCAGTAGTGGGTCTTTACCGGTCTTGTGTATACCCACTATTATTGCATGTTTCCACAGGCGAGGGTAGTGTTGTTGTCTCAGGATGGCGTTGAATATGGCGGCAAGGTGGGCTGAGGCCTCCGGTGGTAAGTGCCTAAGGAGAAGGTTGCAGATGTCATCACGCCCTGGTGCTTTTCGTGGGTGCAGCTTTGACAGGCATCCGGTTACTTCTTCCGGGGTAATGTCGCCTATTTGATGTTCGTCTGCAGCGTCGAAGAAGACTCTCAGGCGTCGCTTGACTGCTTCCAAGTGGATGGGATCCGCGTTGGCTTGTGATGGTCTGAAGTTTTTCTCAAAGACGTCAGCTAGTGCATTGGCCTTTTCCTCTGGGGTGGCAGCTAGGCCTCTTTCACCTTGCAGTGGAGGGATTCGCTGCCTTCGCCTGGTTAGTTTTCTTGTTTGCTGCCACAGAGTCCCGTCCTCCGGCCGGAGCATAGATATTCTTGCCTCCCACTGCTGATTCCGGTGCAGTATCAGGGAAGCTTTGACCTCTCTTTGTAAACCATTTAGCAGCTTTCTAGTTTCTGGTCTTCTGGTTAGTTTCCACTCTTTAGCAATCCGGTTTTTATGCCGGATTTGCGCTAGTAAGTGAGGGGGAAGTTGTAAAGTAGGTACTGGTCTGGGTACCCTGACTGGTGTAGAGGCTGCGGTTGCTTCTTTGACTGCAGTCTCGAAGGACTGTAGGGCGTCGTCGATGTTGTAGATTTCAGTTGGGTAGAGTAGTTTATCCTGGAGAATCTCCTGGTAACGCCTCCAGTTAGTTTTGTGGTAGTCAGGAGATGGGTCAATATAATTTTGCCAGGGTCCGACCTCAACCTCGGCCATGACCGGGCAATGATCAGAAGAGAGTCTGTTTATGACTGAGGTGGCGACGTACCCCTGGATGCCCTTTGTAATAAATACGTCGAGTATATCGGGTGTGTTGCCATTTCTCGGGTAATGTGTGGGCTCCTCTGGTGCCCAAACGCACATATTGAGTCTGTTTGACATACGCCTCAACGCTAAACCTGCCGTGTTGTTATGCCTACTGTTCCAGTCAGAGTGTTTAGCATTGAGGTCACCGCCAATCAGGAGTTTGCCGCTGATGTCCGCTAGGGCCATGAAGTCTGCTTCTTCAAGGTATCTTCGAGGAGGCCGGTAGCACGAGATGACAGTTAGCTTCCCGCTGGCAGTAGCCAATTCAACCCCGACGGCTTCCATTTGTTGAAGAGGTGGTGTGGAATACTCTGATGTAAACCGCGACTCCGCCGCCTGCAGTGGGTCTGTCTCGGCGGTAACATCTGTAATTAGCTACCGCTGCTCGCAGCCCAGGTTTCAAAAAGGTTTCTGATACCATACATACGTCAATGTCTTGGTCTCGGAGAAATTGTCTGAACTCTAGTAGTTGACTGTACATACTGTTTGCGTTCCAAACGCAGAATGACAGAGTAGATTTGTGGTTGCCTATCCATTGTGGTTGCATTGAGCGCACTTAGGGACGGCGAGAGCGGTAGTAATTGCGCCGGTCATTTTCTCCAGCTGCTCTGAAAGGAGGTTTATCATCTTTAGGGCAGACTCCAGCATATTTGTAAGTCTGTCCAGTTTGTCTTGAGCGTCGCGGTCGGTTTCGCCTGAGGTTCTTCTCTGTTGGGAGGCGGAGAGGTGACTAGGAGGTGGCTCAGTGGATGAGGTTAACCGCTCTGAAGTCGTTGTGGCAGGCGGGTAATTGCACTCGGTAGAGGCAATATGTTCTTTGCCTGAGCTGTGGCCGTCCTCTCCAGTCGGTGGTTGTTGTCTATTTGAGTTGTTAGACCCAACTTTTCTCTTCCTTCTGCGGCGCGACTGGGACTTCGTCCTCACCTCGCTACTGAGGGTTTGTTCCTGTCGAGTTGTATGAAGGTTGTCCTGATTTACTGAGGATATAGCCTGTTCTTGCCTCTCTATACCGTCAGCTGATAGAGTATGGTTTGGGGGCTTTTCCTGTGTGGCAGAGATTCCTTTCATGCGGTCTCTAGCTCTCTTGAAAGCCGGACAGCCCTTGTAACTGGCCACGTGTCCTCCTCCACAGTTAGAGCACTTGGCGGTGTCTCGTCCCTTCTGAGTTGTAAATTTGGTGGAGTCGTGCTGGCCGGCGCACTTCACGCAGACCGGGGGCATTTTGCAGTTCTTGGACACGTGACCGAAACGTTGGCAATTGTAACATTGCGGAGGTCCGGTAGTGGCCCTGAGTTTTTCGACTGTTACTTTGAGGTGACAAATTCTCTCCACCCCAAAGATAGTTCTGTTTTCCTGGCAATCCGCGAGGGTCACCAAGAATAGAGGCATTAAAATGTTGCTGCCTGGGCGGCGAAGTTGGGCCACCGTTTGAACAGTAAAGCCCATCTCTGATAGTTCTTCTTTGAGATCTTTGGTGGGCAAAGTTCTAGGGATGCCCCTGAATACTACCTTGAGTAGTGGGACTGCACCAATGGGAAACGTATAGTATGGGATATTGCTGTCCTGCAACATCCACAACGCTGGTGTATATCTACACCTGGTTCCGCAACCGACCAATCACAGTCGTGGAATGGTTACGTCATTGGAGTCAGCAAATCAAAATACCGCTTGGCTTCCTACGTTTTCAGACTCTCGACTCGGGGTTGATACGTGCATGACTAGTATCAGGCCGCTACGGTTGATCTTCGCTATGACTGGACGCAAGTATCTACGCGCCTCGCGCTGCCAGAGCGCATTTGACGATGGTGGTCTCGCAAGTACCGAGCCACAAAAACAACTGGAAATGGAGGTAGATATACCGGTGGAGAGGGACCCTCCTATAGGTCCTGTGGATCCACACTATGTAATCATCCAAAGCAGCGTTTCCTTCTTCGTCTCAGAGTTGCAGGGGTCAAGATTCTGGCCTTCACTCTGGCTGACGACCTCATTATCTCGAAGCAGATTTCGGAGTTCGAACAAGCAAAACGTTCTCCCGAAGCTCGCAAGTTTCTCTTGAAGAAGATGGCAGCCACGTATACATCTGCTACAGATACCAACAAACCCGCAACCGCCGACAAGTCGACTTCTACTCGAGCTGCGAAGTCGAAGATGCAAGAAATCGTGCAGTGCTACAAGTGCCAGAACTTCAACCACTGTGCGCGGCAATGCACCATGCGGCAGAGGTGCGTTCGCTGCGGGGGAGAACATCAACCGGCAGACTGTCGCAGACCAAGGGAAGACCCGATCTGCTGTAACTGTGGCGGACATCACGCAGCCTGTCATCGGGGATGTCCCATCAGGAAACAACAGTTGCAGAAGAGACGAGCAATTCCTCGTGCTGAGTCGGCGCGAGACACGCTTGGGGACTCAGCCACCGGCAAGGGCCCGTCGTTGCATGCTGCCAGACCAGTTTGTCGTCAGACTCCCAAGAACGCTGCAACGTCCAGCGACGAGAATCGGTCAAGATACCGCGCCTCACCTCGACCAGCTTCGAGACAGAAGACCCGCGCCCCACCCGGCCGAACACCTGGCCACATCGAACATCGATGTTGCAATCACGAACAGATGGACCAGCAGTGGGGTGCTCAGATGACGCATATCATCGAGCTGCTAGTTCAGCTCATTGCATGCACCACCAATAGTTCTCCGCGCCCGGCGCCTACAAATGTGGTCGCCGATAACTGCAGAAATATGTCGCCTTGACAAGTCACCGAAGTCAAGAAATAAAGCCTACAGAGAATACCTACCAACAGAGAAGTAATGCCACATCTGTTGACGCAGGAGTAAATGTCGAAAGACAAAGACTCCAACGTACACTGTCGGATGAATGAATCGGCAGAGAATGTCTAAGTCGGTCGGTCGGTCCCTACGTTTCTCGACAGTCGTGGAATGGTTACGTCATTGGAGTCAGCCAATCAAAATACCGCTTGGCACCCTACGTTTTTTCTCGAGGACGTCAAGAACGCAGATGAACATGGCTGATACTAGTTCTCCCACGACATCGCCGAACACCAAGACGGCCAAGTCGAAGAAGAAGATGAGCCACAAATCTCTCGCGTTTCCGCGGGAAGTCGGCTTTTACGCAGAAGCCTCTTTGCTACCACAAGGTGCTACTGAACGTATGGTGCATGCTATCAATCCTGAAGAATGGTCCATGAAAATATGGAGACGGCGCCTCGAAAGAGGCAACCCGAAGAAATGGAAGTTCATTATCACCGTTCTTCTTAACAACCTCCAGTTTAGCTGGGAGGTCCCTACCAGCGACGCGACTACCTTTGAGCTGCTCCTAACTAGCCGAGACCATAGCCACCTAGCCGAGAAGATTCTCCCAGAAGGGGTCGCTGAGTGGCTGGAGGCACTTGTGTTCCCGACCCCACTTGCCAGCGACTTCGACTGGGAGAAATATGTCGACCTAACGAGAAGAAGATTTATGGCCTCCTGCTACGACCCGGTAACTGGTCGTAACTTCCAAGTGCCGCCAATCTGGAACCCAGAAAACTCAGCCCCTCCAGTGCTGGGCCCTGTGCCGCCCATCCAAGTCTACTACAGCCATGGATACTATGGGCTACAAGCTCACCTGCAGCGTCACATGAAGCTGCCTTTCTTCTGCTGGCCCGGTTCCTAAAGGAATGAAGATTCTGCTGGGCTCTCCCAGCGACCTTACGGAAGCCATCAAGATCTCCCTGAACTTCCGTATCAAGCACCACATCTTACCCCCTGGCAGTGAAGAAACTGCCACTTCCACGCAGAAGGCCACAAAGAAAGCTGATCTTTCTACCCAGACTGCAGAGACCGACATCAATCTCCCCAACGAAGAAGAAACCTCCGTCCACTCGCATAGGAAAGAAGACAGCAACGACGGAGAGAAAACTAACTTCCCCTTGCAGCAAACCCGCAGCGAAATCACATTCAAGCAAGATCCAGTGCTTCAGGTGTCAGAATTTCTGGCATTATGCCAGAGACTGCGCGGAACCAGCCAGGTGTGTTCGCTGCGGAGGCAATCATGGAGGTCGCCGACTGCAAGAAACACAGAGAAGATCCTGAATGCTGCAACTGCGTACTTAAGCACGCTGCTTCCTACCGCGGCTGCAAGGCTTGGAAACAGCAACGCCGCACCAAGACACTGCAGCAGAAACGAAGTCCAAGGCTCCATACGCAGCCCGCTGCAAATCCACAAGAAGAGGCCACCCACCACGACATGATCCAGCCCGCTACCAGTCGCATCGAGAGCAGGGTCACATCGCAGAGAAGCAAGACGAAGAAGTCCTATGCTGGGGAGAACAACAACAGCGGCGGTAACACCGGTCGACGGTCAACAGAGATCGGTCCAAAGCGAACCGCGACGGCAAAGCAGTCCGCCACCCACCATCATAGACGTCAAGCGTACTGCATTTACTCCGAATGCTTAGGTTTAAGCGTCATCATGCAGCTACTACAACAGCAGACCACGTTACTGACAGAAGTCATAACGAATTATGCCAACAAACAGGGGAACGACACGCCCGAAAATGCCATATAAAGCAAGGACAACCTCTCATTGATATGGAAGGAGATGCGACCAACGTTGCAAGAACTTCCCCACACTCTGGGCGAAAAGCTGACCCAGAAGATTTAGTGTCAGGCCGAAACGTTTTCTCGAGATTAAACATCTTGATTAATAGTGCCAGCCTTCCGAGTTTGCCGCCGTGCTGTTATGACGAGCGATGAGGAAAGCGCTAGCTGCGCTGCCGCGCCAGGCGGGCCGAGTGCCCAAGTGCACTCGGCTTTGCCGCCGGCAACCGCGGCAATGTTGACGACTGAGCATACGGAAACGGACTTGAGTGGGGCTTCAAATGGATCATTACAGCCACTGCCTATGACGACCCAGCTAACCACAATGGACTTGGAAATGGATTCTGATCGGAACGGTTATCACTCGCAGCTGATGACTGGGATAGCCCACGGTTCTGTAGACAACCGATCTACGAAAAGGAGTACCTCTCCGCCTTCTTCTGGCAAGACGAAGACTTCCAAGAATGAAGAGAGGGGTGTCAACTCTAAAATCAGAGTGCCGGTTTCACAGCTCTTGGCGTCAAGTAAAGGCAAGAAACCAGCTAAGAAGAATCTTAAGGGGGCTTTCAGCTTCCCTGAGCCAAGTACCACGGCTCAGCCTGGAGGTGCTGTGAAGAAAAATTACAGGAAGACCACCGAAGAAGAAACAGCCGCTAACAGCTGCCAGACTGCAACGCCTGGATGCAGCACAGCAGAAGATCTGCCCGACGGCGAGGGGTTCGTGTTGGCTCGCCGCACGAGCAAGCCGCTGCCGTCGCCTGAGCCCGAGCGGATGGAAACCTCAAATCAGTTTGCACCGCTTCAAGAAGAAGAGCCTCCCAGAAACAGAAGCCCACACATTCCGCCCATCGTGGTGGAATTCCAAGAGAGTTATAAGAAGCTCCATGAATGGGTGAAGAAAATTGTAAAAGACCCATTCTCTGCCAAAACAGCGGGCGGAGATAAAATTAAATTTTCGTTCACCACTGTGGAAGACTACTCAGCCGTGACGAAACAACTGGATCAGATGCAGACTCCGTATTTTACGTTCCCTACTGGCGAAGTTAAGCGACTTAAGGTGGTGTTCAGGGGAATACCGCGTTCTTTTCCAGTCGCTGATCTTAAAGAAGAACTGATCTCCTTGGGCTTCGAAGTGCAAGCTGTTGCCCAACTAAGGAGCCCAGGAACGAACATCGAAATGCCGCTTTTCCTGGCAGTAGTACCAGATACTTTGGAGAACCATGGAATCTTCCAGGTGGAAAGTATATGTCATCTGAAGGTTACCACCGAGAAGTTACGCTCCTCAGCTGGGCCTCCCCAATGCTACAACTGCCAGCTGTTCGGGCTCGTGGCCCGGCATTGCAGGATGAAGTCGGTCTGCGTTAAATGCGCCGGCCCGCACGACTCCAACAACTGTACTGCAGCGAAGACCAAGGACACCGCCAAATGCCACAACTGTGGCGGCAACCGTGTTGCCAGCTATAAGGGCTGCAGCGCATATAAGAGGGCGCGCGATCGACTTCGTGGGACGAACACCACAAGAGAGAACCTTGAAAAGAAGAATGAACAGCCAGCAGACCAGGGACGACAGCTGGCAGCTACACCTGGGCCAGCAGCAACGGGCAAGAGGCAACCTGCCAAGAAGAAAACCAACAACCGCACGTTTGCTGCAGCTACTGCTGGCGTCCCACCTAATGGAAATCCTCCTGACAGCCCAGGGGGGATGCAGGAGCCTATAGAGACTGCTATACAAGAACCTCAGCAACCTGCAGCCAGATCAAATCTCAACCAGCGAAGGATGCAGCGGACCGCACAAGCACCTGCTGACACCATGGAGCAACTCATCACCATGATGAATACCTTAATGAATTTGATGGTCAACCTATTGCAGAAAATCGACACCCTGCAAGCAGTATGCATGCCTCAGCGACGTCGGCTACGGCCTCTCCCATATGCAAATGTCACAACCACAATGGCTAGAGGACCCCATATACGGAACCTCAAATTCTGCATATGGAATGCCAATGGCATGTATTCTCAGATGATCGAGTTCCGGCATTTTCTGAGGGAGCAGGATATAGATGTCTGCCTCATCAGCGAATCCCACCTCAAGCCGGGACTCCGTGTTTCAGCAGCTAACTACTGCTGCTACAGACGAGACCGCCCCACCGCCGGGGAAGGAGTTGCAGTCTTCATCAAACGCAGAATACCGCACTGCCAAGTGATTCTACCGCCAATGCAGCAATTAGAAGCCGTCGGAGTGGAGGTGACCACTGTTACCGGTAAACTTACGGTCGTGGCAGTCTACCGGCCCCCCACCAGGCAGATGGTGGAAGCCGACCTCACCGCGCTGGCTTCAATCAGGGGCAAGGTTCTGATCGGTGGTGATTTCAATGCGAAACATCCCGATTGGAACAGTCGAATCAAAAACCCAGCTGGCAACTTACTGAGACGCCTGGCCCTCAGGCACAATATGTGTGTGTGGGGCCCAGAAGAGCCTACACACTTCCCAGCCAGCGGTTATCGGCCGGATGTCAGACATAGCGGTGACCAAAGGCCTCACTGGATTCATCGACGCGACCACTATCAACCGGATGTAGTCTGACCATTCGCCGGTGATAGTCGCAGTGGATGTTGGACCGTAGCAGGAAACAGAAGAGAACCACCTAGATTTCCGCAACACTGACTGGGCAAGCTACCGACAACTCGTCTCTACCGCTCTAGCCAACCAGCGAGTCGAAGACGTGGATACGGTACTGCGCGCCTTCGAAGAAATAGTCAAGGGCACCACGTCAGCATCCACACCTCTGCGCAACCGAAGATCAGTCGCTACGCAACGGCTGCCACCACACATAATTGCGGCTATCCGGCACAAGAACCGTGTCAGCAAGGAGTGGAAGATTACCAGAAATCCTTTGACTAAGAGACTCCTTAACAGGCTACAGAAGGAACTGAAAGCGGCACTGGTTGAGCACCGGAACCGGGAGTGGGATGCCCGCGTATCCTCGCTCAAGCCTGACGATGGAACCATGTGGGCGCAGACCCACAAATTCACAAAGAGAAGACAGCGCATCCCACCATTGCACGGCGTGAATGGGCTCGTTTACAAGCCATCGGCCAAGGCGAATGCCCTGGCTGACAGCTTCGAACGGAACTTCCGCCCATCTGAAATAAACGTAAATGACCGGGAACTGCGCCCTGCTCGACGCCGTCTACGAGTATATCTCGACGCCGATGATGGTGAAGAGCAGATAGAACCGATCTCCCCAGCGGAGGTGGCCAGTTGCTTGGCGAAGCTGCAGCCGAGCAAAGCACCCGGCCACGATGGGATTCCGAATCGGTGTTTGAGGAACCTGCCGAAGGCTTCCCGGGGCCGTTAGTGAAGATGATCCGCTCGTACCTGCTTGGAAGAACATTTCATGTCAGAGTCGACGGGAAAACTTCAACGCGAAGGCGCATCATGGCAGGAGTCCCTCAGGGGTCCGTACTGGGTCCAACACTCTACTCCCTGTACACGGCCGACGTTCCCACGGCGGACCGGGTGCAGACGGCTATCTACGCTGATGACACAGTTTACGTCACCAGCAGTCGAAGCAGAGTCATCGCCACCAGAAGGCTACAAGATATACTCCAACAGACGGAGGCCTGGGCGCGCAGATGGCGTATTGAAGTAAACGCCGCGGAGACCCAGGCGATTGTCATCACAAGGAAATACGGACCGAGGAACAGGAACCATGCGGATCCAGTACTGAAACTCCATGAAGTAGTCATTCCTTGGAAGACAACCTTAAAATACCTTGGAGTCACACTCGACTCCAAGCTCACGTGGCAATCACACATAAATGAAGTATGCAGGAGAGCCAGCGGAAGACTGCATGATTTTTACCCCCTGCTGAACAGAACCAGTGCGCTACCATCTGCACGGGTCGTGAAGATCTATCTCACACTGGTCAAGCCACTTCTCGAGTACGCCTGCCCAGTGTGAGGGTACGCGGCGGAAAAAACAAATCAACCGGCTTCAAGTCATCCAGAACAGGGCGCTGAAGCGCGCCCTACACCGGCCATCGCGCTTACCAACTGCAGCGGTGCATCAGGCGGCAGGCGTTCCAACCATTAAAGACCGCTTCCGAGCACTCGCTACGGCGTTTTATCGGAAAGCAGAGACGATCAACAACCCACTGGTCAGCGTGCTCGGTCGATATGAAGTTCCCACCGGCTGGCACAGAAGACCACTAACATTGCTTAGGCAACACTAAAAGCCAAAATAAAAATTTAATCAAATCACGCCAACCAAAATGACACACCTAAAGTGACGTAATGTACTATCGATCGAATAAGGAGAAAATGTTGAAAGACAAGAACTCCATAGTAGACTGCCAAGAAAATAATGGCAGTGAATGGCGGAAGAAGAAGAAGTGATTAATAGTGGTGGAATAATGTGAACGGTGATGCAATTTGAATAATGACGTTATGCGAACATTGACGTGTGTATTCTACCTTCCTTCCATTTATTACAACCTTGGCTTTGTTTTACGCTGTGGAGCCAACTGTCAGTACAACGCTGGTGTATATCTACACCTGGTTTCGCAACTGACCAATCACGGTATGGTTACGTCATTGGAGTCAGCCAATCGGACGTCGACAACGATCCTGGCTCATTTCTGTTCCGTTCAGTTCTGGTTGTTCATTTATATACAACGGACCTGATGATGGCGGCAGTGCAAGTCGCCGAAAGCTTGTCGTCAATAGAAAATGTAATCCGGCTGCAAACCCGTGAAGAATTTATTTCGATAAACACAGGTTTTTCTAGAATTTATTTTCGAATATACTATGCCTCCTATGACAAATAAACAGCACCTAAACATACAATTTAGGAACTGTACCAATTTATGGCCATTACATTAATAAATATAAACATCTGCTATTTTTTGTGTATAAGTTACTTAGGTTATTTGATATGTTGAAAACTGAAAGAATATCAGCACAAATTAAGTTAATATTTGCTTTTATTGACCAATATAACGCTTCAGAATGAAATATGTAGAAGACAAAAACCATATTTTTTAAAGAAATAATAAAGTAATAAATAACCAAAGCTAAATACATTGGCGGGGGCAAGACCGTAGATTCTCTTTCTGCCTCTAAAAGAATACATTAAAAGTATACACTAAAACAGCATATAAAGCTGTAGCAGACAGCTTTATTCGATCTACAGATAGATTTTAATTTTTCCGTAATTTAATTTAATGTTATTGACATTCTGTATTGTTATTTCTCTGCAAATTTACTGAAACTGTCTGTAGGAGACTGCATTATATGATCTGCAGAGAGATTATCTTATTTTTTCTTGGTGCATTTAATTTTATTTACATTTTGTATTGTTAAAGGTCTCGTAGTAACGGTTCTAATCAAACTGCAAAGAGATTTTAATTTTTTTCCTTAGTGCTTTTAATTTTATTTACATTTTGAATTGTAATTCGTCTCCTAGAGATGGCTGCAATCAATCTGCAGAGAGATTTTCCTTTCCTTCTTAATGCTTCAAATTTTGTAGTTGTTGTGTTATACGACTCACAGAGACTTCTTTAAGCAATATGCAGAGCAATATGCGTTTCTTCTTAGTTATTTAGGTTTATTGTCATTTTGTTTTATTATATGTCTCCCAGAAACAACTCTAATCGGGTGTCCGAACAAAACCGCGAAGTGACAAAACCGCGAGGACGAAACCGCGGAGACAAAACTGCGAACGTACAAAACTGCGTACGGACAAAATCGCGAATATTAGCGATAATAGATGTCACTATTTATAGCGATAACAGATGGTGCTACTGGTCCATGAATTGGTACTTTTGAATGAATGAACGGTATTGGTCGATAAACTTTAGTTACCGTGCATTCTGTTGTGATCAGTTAACCGAATAGGTTATGTCCCTTTCTTAATGATGGCTCTCATGTTTGTAAACAATAATAAAGGGAGAAAATCACGTCATTCACAAAGGATATACTTTTAGACAAGAAAAGAAATAAGTAAATCTCAAGTGTCTTCCGAAATATTGGAGATGCACCAGTTATGATAGTACAAGAGCCCCAGCAAGAGTTACGTTGGAAAGTCAATCAAACATTATTGAAACAAACGAGTTACACAATCACTCTGCAAAACCAGCGAAAAGAAAAGCAAGAGAGGTTAGACAAGAAATGCTGAAAAAGGCTAGAACCACATTAGAGGCAATTCATTATTTGCAGGAACGCCCGAAAAAGTTTCTGGAGCACTACCATCCACCGATTCACTTGCGAGAGAAATTAGAAGAGAAAGACAAAAATCTGGAAGAGCACCACCAAATTCTTTATCAAGAGCGGAACTTCAAATTTCTGAAGAATATACAGAAATCAACGGTGAAAATTTTCTTTTGCGCGACAGTGGTCCAAGAGAGGATCGTATACTAAATTTGTTAGAAAGAACCAACAATTCCGTCGAAGGTTGGCAAAATGTTTTTCGCTTATTACTTGGATCAAGCCATCCTACAATTTGGAAACTCATAGAAGCCTTCAAGAAGCAGCAAAATCTGACGGAGGTTAAATTGGTGCAATATGCAAGGGTAGATAGAAAAATACAGAAAAAGATAAATGCGAGAATCACCAAGCCGATTTTCAATTTAGTTAGAGATTATGATTCTAGCAATGCACAGAAATTTCTCTCTGATACAATGCATAATTTCGATTAATAGAAATTGTGCTTGTGTATTTTGTTACAATTTATATTAACTTATTAATGGTTTATTTATATAATCCATGTATATTGTATTTGTATTTTCCAAAATGTTCATGTTTTTGGGTAATTTTGATTTTTTAATAAAAAAAATAATGGTCTGTTATGTAGATCACCTCCTAGTGGTGCAGCTCGGGTAACGCTAAGAATCTACGAGCTCTCACGGTTTTCTGTATTCGCGGTTATGTCCGTTCGCGGTTTTGTCCTTCGCGCTTTTGTCCATCGCGGTTTTAGCCGTCGCGGTTTTGCCCTAGAATTGTCTTATCGATCTGTAAGGTGATTTTCATTTTTCCCCCTTGGTGCTTTTAATGTTATTGACATTTTTATTGTTATATGTCTCTTGGAGATGGCTTTCTCTTTGCCACTAGCAATGATACCTGTTGTCAGTACCAAGCCCAGAACTTTATATTGTAAGAGATAAGGTAGCATGAAGTTGAGGAGTAACAATCCAGTGAAAAAACCTGTGTCCATCTTGATCCGGATGGTAGCACCCTGTAAGGGCCCCTGCCTAGGGTTACTGATGACCTCAAATGCGGAAGATAAATCCCTGGTTCCCAACGTTGGAGAGAGTGAAACAGCCTAGTGGAGCAAACCACAAACAAAAAACCGGATTGAGCCTCCAAGTCAATTGCTGGGATTAAAAGGGCACTCCTTAGGGTGAGAATTTGCACTTAAAAACAGATGAGCCAACACTTGTGGCCAACATCATTAGGATGCAGAAGGCAAGGGAAAACCTCTGCATTAGAAAATCGTGTTTCCCAAGTAACCGCGGTATTATGGATAAAGTGTTATTGGTAAAATATTACGGAATAGTCCATCATATAGGTCGCTTGGATTGGACTGCTGAAGATAATAAACAACGAAGTGGGATGAAGGAAAAAGGAGAAGTGCAACATGGAACATCCAGTCAATGTTAGAATGTGGAAAGCAGGAAAATGAAAGCAATAGATCAAGAGAATGAGAATTGATATATTCAGGATCTAAGAAATAAGATGGCCAGAAACTGGGGAATTCTTGAGTGGAGACTATAGAATAATTCAATCAGGGATAGCGCCAGAGAAGCCAGGACAAGCTGGGGTAACAATAATTATGAGCAGAGAAATGGGCCGAAGAGTAAAAGGATATGTCTAATTCAAAGGGAGGTAAATAATGGCAAGGCTGTAAACAAAACTAAAGACGCTCTAGTGGTCCAAGTTTACATGTCAATAGCAGAGCATGATGATCAAGAAAGAGGTAATATATATGTGAAGACATAATAAAACTATTAGCGAAATAAAAGTTGATGAAACCTTTATTACACTTGGTGATATGAACGCGGTAGTGGGAGAAGGTAATGAAGAAAATATGGCTGGAAAATATGTTTGGGGAAAGAGGAACAGAAAGTTGACCACATACTACAAAAAAAAAAAAGTTTATGCACAAAGTTAAATATAGGAGTTACCATGGAGGGGATGCAGATCACAATGATGAAGGGGGTACTAAAGTTAAAAAAAAAACTGCGGGAAAGAATAATTACCATTTAATGCAAATAGAAAATTTTGAAAGAAGCAATTACTGTCAATCTATACCAACATAGAACGGATAAATTTAATATAAATGACATGGTAGAAAAAATGGAGGAAAGATGAACACGCATTAAACAAGACCTGATGGAGGGTGCCGATGAAATTTTAATCGATCTGCACAGGGATTTTTTTGTGCTTTTATTGTCATATTGTATTGTTCTTTCTCTGCAGTTCTACTGAAGCTGTCACTAGGAGACGTTTTATTCGATATGCAGAGAGATTTTCGTTTTTTGTCTTTATTAATTTTATTAACATTTTGTATTGTTACATGTCTCCTAGAGTCGGTTCTAATCAATCTGCAGAGAGGTTTTCGTTTTTTTTTTTTTTCATAGTTCTTTTAATTTAATTTTCTTTTTGAATTGTCATACGTATCCAGGAGACAGCTGTAAATGATTTGCAGAGAGATTTAGTTTTTTTCTTCGTGCTTTTATTTTTATTGGTATTATTGTAATATGTCTCCTTGGGACGATTGGAATCTATTGGCTCAGAGATTTTTTTGTGCTTTTAAGTTTATTAACATTTTGTATTGTTACACGTCTCCTAGAAATTTCTTAAATCGATCAGTAGCAGTAAAGAAATGGGGACCGGGAATGGGAAGGAATTCTGCCATGGCCTCTTGATGCAACCACACCGGCATTCACCTGGAGTAATCTGCGGAAATCGTGGATAGCCCAAATCTGGATGGCTTCGTTCTCCAGAATGCGAAGCCAGATCATTAACTGCTCACCCACCACGCATGGTATTAGCGTTAAGAACCCCTACTTATGCCAAGTATAAATGTTATCTTAGTGCATTTGTTGATCATTTATCTTGATGGTCATAGTAAAATCAGTAATTGTTTCATTAAAGCTCCCCTCTTCTGCTTGAAATTTACACAATTCTATTGATTTAAGTGACCAAGAAGAAATAAACTGGCAGATCACTGCATTAGACCCATTATTTTTGACGGGCTTAAAAGATATTTATAGTCGATGTAGATAGGCTAGTATTATAGTTCGTAGTTTCGTCGGTGAAATTCTAGGCACAATGGAAGAAACTCACAAACCACAAGGGTCGCTAAACAATAGTGCTGAGAACAACACCGCAAAAGTGTTACTTCACACTTTATATTTGATCCTGACCTCTTCTGCAAGTCAGACGAAAGTTTCCACTAACCACACCTTTATTTTCTTAGTATTATTTTAATCAGTTGAGGTAAAAAAATTTCCTGGTTAGCGGTTGTCTTCAATTGAATTATGGTCACTTCTGAATTAGGTAAACCATTCGTAAGACCGTGTCCGACCTAGAGCTAAGAATCTGTAAGTTTGATGCATAAGATGAAAAAATTCCGTGAAAATTTTCCCCAGTTTCACTGTAAACTTCAAGTGCATAGGTTGGTCTCGTAAATTGCACATAACGCAAACGCTGGAACAACTCTAAAATTTAATTTAATTACAATAGAGTGCCCGCTCTGGAGGCAATTTCCATTCCCAACCATTTTTCTCCTTTCATGAACCCACCTACTTCTGCCCTCTGCAAATGTCAACTTTAACTTCATTTAATTTTTTATTAAATTATTCATGCTCTCTCTCCTGGTAAATTATTTCAATCTCTGCCCTCCTCCCCACCAACCAAAAAAAGAAAAACTTCCCACACCTTTGTACCGGAAATCGAGTGCCTGCTAGGGGTCATGGTCGTTGTAAAGCGAGATTTAAAAGGACATATAAGAACTAACAATAAGAAAAATAAGGGGAAACACACACAAACTAGAGAGTGGGTGTTGATGAAAATAATGCTGCCAACTGCATGTTGCTAAGACATTCCCTAACTGTGTAATTAAAAGAGATCCATTATTTTCTGAACAGGATTCTTACATTTGCTCGACGCCCTGTAATCTGTTTTAGAAATCTATTTCAATCATTTGGCACAAATATTTATACTAGATAGCTAACTTAAAAAAAAATTAAGTGCTTCTCTCAAATGGAACCAAGTCCTAAGTAGTAAACATCGG
The DNA here is from genome assembly GCA_031002005.1 of Vandiemenella viatica. NCBI lineage: Eukaryota > Metazoa > Arthropoda > Insecta > Orthoptera > Morabidae > Vandiemenella > Vandiemenella viatica. The sequence continues at coordinate 56,775,698 of JARYHS010013631.1, read as the reverse complement.
ATAGCGTGTTTAAACTTAGTTGTCTCATTACGACCGCATTACACAGTGTGAATAACACAAAACATCAGCATCCCTTAAACATGCCCGCGGCAGCAGTTATAAGATGAGCAAATACGATAACCTGTATAAACAGCTGGACGTGGCTGGTATGGCCGCGGTGCAGGTGAACCCGTGACAATACAGCGCCGTCGCCGACCTCTAATCGGATTAGCGGCCGACCCGCGTGGACAGGTGTTTCAGTCGCAGATTAACCAACCGCCAAGGAAACACTGTGCTCATTGGCCATACCTCCACACGCCGACCATGGACATGGCCCTTGGCCACTCCTCTGTCACAACACACTAGTCCTATGTCGGCTCCGCTCTTAAAGTATATAAGGCATTTGACTGTGTAGATCATAAAATTCTGATACAGAAATTAAAGTATTATGATATAGAGGGCATTGTTAATAAATGACATAGTTGTTACCTTAAATAAAAAAATAAAATAATTGTTTAAAAAAACATAAAAACTGCCTAAAAAAAGCTCTAAAAAAACTTTAAAATAATTTTATACCTTGCTTAGGAGAAAGTAAATCTAAATGGACAATATTTTACATTACTGTCATTGAAATTTTTACATTAATTAGTTTTTGGATTCAGTGCCAGCTGTCACATCGCGAAGATTGAATAACTTAACTTCTTTTGTTGTTAGAGGCGAAACAGAGAGTACAAACAAAAATTCCCAATATTTTACAGCATGTCATGATGCAGATAGTGTTAGGGAGACAGCTTAGGGAAACAAATTAACAGTATTTTAATCTGTGGCTCGGCCTTATTGGTCATCCAGGCATATATCTGGTGCTACAGTGTCAGTTGGTAGGCTGCATCATGCAGTAAACGATTTACAGTTAGTGTAATATCGGCGTATCATCTTTACGTTTCAGTTTTGTTGAAACATGTTTCTAGCATTAATTGTAGGTAAACAGTAACATCATTTTTTATATATTTTTGTTATTCATTATTGTTTTTATCTTTTTGTTTTTCTTGCTTTCGCTGGCACCGACTCCAAAAATAACCCAGAGTCAATCCCTCATATTGGGATCAATTCATAAAATACAATATATTCAGTTCCTATTGATGGTGGGTTAAAGTGTGGGGGAGTAGAGGTCATTTTGGATATATACATTTATTTGGAAGAATGAGGATTTTTAGTTAGATGAAATATTTCATGAAGTATTGGAGCCTCAACTCAGAACAGTATGCAAGTACGATCATCAGCAAGAGCTGTTTAAATGGAGCGATGTCCTCTTAGTCAGCAGTTAGCATTTTACTAATAATGATGCAAAACTGAACTTATATCCAAGCACAGTGAGCCATACTCAGCTTCACTTTGTCAGTCATTACCAACCAGTCAATATAGGTTAATTTTTAGCTACACTGTGTCTCATTGTCGCATGATGGTGAAGCAAGCTAATCATGCCAATTCGCCATTCAGTCAGTAAGTTAACATTCTCTAACAGTCAGTTTACACAGCCAAGATGTGGCTAAATCAATTACTAATATTTGTAGAGATTATTGGCAGTTATCCATACAGTCTTCAGTGCTCAATAAAAGGCACTATCTATGAGATTCTGCCTAATAGGTGATTATCATCTTAATCATTTTGCCCTGGTCTTTACCTACCTAAACTGATTCTCCAACCATTACTAATAGAGTTAATTGTCAAGAATCATTAACATCTTTCTGTAATCCACAAGTCATTGCTTATATCAGCAGAAGATCAAGATTTTTAATGACATCAGAACACATTATCAAGAAAGAAGATAGTGCAAGAGGAATAGCAGAGTTAGCAAAGTTCAGTAAACTTCCACTCTAAAGTCTGCTTCCACCAAAATTCCATAAAAATCACCCTCGCCCCCCATCCGCTCAGCCAGTTCGGCATGGGGAGCTGTACATTTACAGAGATTTATAGGGAAGTATTCTAGACAGATAGGTCAACATTCTACCCAATGAGGTTACTCATTATAACAATATTTATTCAGAGATAGAAAGAATGGTTTTGTAGAAGGAAAATATTAATATTTTGGAATATAATTTTATTATAAATTTCATTGTGCAGGACATATTGGGAAAGTGATAGCAAAAGGTTTCAAAGTCCATCTACTATAAAGGGACTTCAAGGTTTTGATGCTCACCATGCTGGCACATCCCCTTAGCAGATTCTTCCTTGTAGAAATTGAAGAAATGTCCAATGGTGGTCAACTAAATTTTTAGAAATTTTGAATAAAGCAATCAGTAGCTGATTCAACAAGAAAGCCTACACTCTTTCACAGTTAGAAGTTTCCATTTTTGAATAAAGCTAAGACATTAATTCTAAATTGCAATTAATACTACATAACTTAATTCTCACATCAGAAAGCACGATACCAACAAAGCAGAAGAAAAATTTATTGAAAAAAGCACTTTTTATATCAATTGAGTCTTTTGAGGCATACAGATGACAAGACATTCTTCTTGGGTGTTTGGTTGGATCAGTTCTTCCATGAGCAACGTTTCGACAACATCCTTGTTGTCTTCATAAGTTGAATAGGTCGAAGTTGACACTGTGATAGCAAGACACAGACTGTGCATGCCTCATGGTTTCAGCTAATATAAATACCCCATGGCTGGCAGGTGACTGCAAAGCTGCTGCTAGAGCTGCTCTCCCATTGGCCACAGCGGAAGCCACTCTCACTGGCTGCCTCATCATCTGGTATCATATGTGGCCAGTAATTGACAGTTGTGAATCTGCTGTCTTCCAGCATGCATGTCTATCATGCTGCTCTTGCAGATCCTGGATGACAGGCTTCCATGCTTCACTTAAAACAAGTCCCCCCATCATCTGTCGATGTTGTTCGTGCTCAATCTAATCTCCAGCGATTCTCTGATTGCATATTTCTGGGATTCTGTAGTGTGTGCCCGTAAGTTCAGTTTTGTTAAAGTTTACTTTATAGAATTTTTCCATGGCATGTTCAGCTAATGCGGATGTTTCCATCTATAGCTTGCACAGATCTCACTGGTGCTCAATGTGGCATTCCTCTATGGTTCTGATTATTTGGCCGATGCATATTTTGCCACATTCACATGGGATAAACTTCCAGAACTCAAAGGCCTAGGTTTTCCTTCAACGAGCACATCATGTCATATCTTTGCTTGCAGTCAAAAGATACTCCCCTTATGCCATATTCTTCCTATATTTGGCAGAGGTATTCCCAGCATAAGGTAGCACTGCAATGGATCTTGGTGGTGGTTCTTGTTAAGTTGATGGGCTCAGAGTATGGAGAAGATATGTCCATTTGATTTGCTCTTGCAAATATCGATATAGCGTTAAAACCTTCTGAAGTTGCCTTAGTTCATCTTGCAAACTATCACTATCCGAGATGGCTCACATTCAATGGACCAGCAGTCAGTTTTTCGCCGGGCCAGGTGGTAGAAGCTGGTAAATCCTAAATATCGGACTGTGTGCGTACGTTTCCTATAAATGCTATGCGAAAAAGTACCATCTGGCTTGTGCTTGATTAATATGTCCTAGAACAGGAGCATCTCATCCTTTTCAACCTCCAGTTCATCCAAATTTACAATTCACTATGAATTTAGGTGTTCCAGGAAACTTGCTGAGAAACCGCAGAGTATGGACGTGTCACCAATAAGTTTCTTTTTCTTATTTATAATTATTTTTAATCCAAATTTTATTTTTTATGAAAGAATGTGAGCACTTTCCATCTATTGTCGATGACCTCCAAGGATTCCAATGTCTTTGAACTTATGCACAACAAAAATCAGTGACCATCCATAGAACTATTAGTTTCAAACAAGTGCACGACTAATATATGCAGTTGTAAAGCTAGCTACTAAATCATTAGATCTAAACTTTTTATCAGGTGTTTATCCTTGGGTTTACTAATGTATGCGTGTTGATGGATAACTATTACACACTAAAGCGTATTTGCTGTTTGCTGGCAGACCAAATTAATGTTTATTAAAAGTAAATTACTTACTTGAGAGTCTTATGTCTGGAGTTTATATTTTGAGGCTGCAAGACTTCCTTCAGATGAATAGGTTGGTGGCAACCATCTGGTTATCAATTTGTCTACTTCTTTCCTAGCTCCAATTCTTACATCCTACACAAACCATTTCAGTAGACTCAGATATAGCCACTACTCTCATAGTACAGCAGTTTTAACTATTGGAATTCTTCTGTTTCTTCACTATCAAATTAAAAAATAATAATAAAACCGTTTGCTGCTGATAATTTCCCTTTAAACTGAATATTTTTCAGGGGCAAAAATAAATAGTTTAATTATATCTGGTTACATAGAACATATTAAAAATGAACATCTAATCTTAGGTTAAGGTCAAAGGATGGTGGAGCATGCATTGCATCTGTCATAGTGCAGTAACTTTAGAGATTTTTTTCCACTTATACTCGAATGAAGATCCTGATACTAACTTTCTTGATTTATAATGACAATAGTATAAATATTCCATCTGCTGTAGTTAAATAAACCCCTTGGTAACAGATTCAGTACTGTTTGTACAGTTTTACTATACCCTTTGTAACCTCTCACAATTCACTAGTTTGATAACTTGAAAACACAAATTATTGAAATTTGCTAAAATTGGAAAGATTGACTCCTCAGGCGCTACAGTTATCACAAGAAATTTCTCAAAATTATGTTATTAGTGACATTTATTCTGTGTCCTTAATGAATGTTCAAAAATGCCCTCATAACTTTAACTAGTCTTCTTTCATTTACAGTGTAGGATACAAAGAGGTGACATCCAACATTGTTGCAAGTCATGGCCACATTCATGCAAAAAAATAAAAAAAAAATTAGCTACGATTAAGCATAACAAGTTTCTCCAAACGTTTCAGAAAGGAAAGCAGGTTTTCTTGCAACAGACAAGTGAATCCTGTCTGACAGGACTATTAGTAGTTGGGGGAAATTCAACAAATATCCAGTTCTTACAAAAAAAAAGTTGCAAAAAAAAAAACATTTTCTGCAAAAATCTAGGAAGAATCCAAAATATCTTTAATACCCATAATTACAGGTCTTGTGCACACATGTTAAAGATCTGCGGAACTGATGAAGGAAGTATACTATTTTTAATAATTATGGCAAGTTCAGTCAGGATCCAAGGTATCAGCTTCTGCACCTAAACTCAAAGTCATCCAACAAGTTGTCAAAGTTCGTAAAAAGTTCTATAACCATGTTAAACCATGTAGAATGCTAACTGTAAAAATTACTGCGGTCGCCACTTACAGATTAACATCCTGTAAGAAAGGTACTAATGTAGAAATGAAAGTCTGAATCCTGATAACTGAAATATATATTCTTGTAAATTTTCACACAAGTTACAAAAGTCACAGTTAGCAATGGCAATCGGAGAAAAATCATCAGCCGAAGATTACACATCATGAAACAGAACAGACCGCACCACCCCAAATGAACTTGAAATCTGTCATAAACACATGTCGGAAAATGTTAGTCTGTTATATCGGTCATGCCGAATTTAGAAATGGCGCCGGTCGGCCATCATGCCATCACGCCTAACTTCCCATCAGCCACCGCACACTCCTTGCCCGTCTCGTTCGAACTCATCAACCGGAGCTCTACATCTTACCCCGGCCAAGACTTTCGATATACTGTCCAAAAACAAGGCAGCCGAGTCCCTTTTATCAAACTGACCTACTGGCCGAGACAATAGTCTATCTGGAAAAAGAACCTGTTACCTGCGTGCTACCAGAAATTCACAGGATGAAGAGCGTAATGAGACAAGTGTAGTGATGTGATTGGTTAGGGTTTTAAAGCTTCCAGACCAGTGAAAATGAATTTTGAAGTTTGGTTAATTTAAAAGCATACGGTATTTGAATCGCGTAATGTTAAACGTCATACTACGTCACAGGAAAAATGCTTCACCTCGAGACCTTAAAATCTGAAGTTAATACTGTTTTCAAATCGTTCCCCAGCCTTTGCTGAGCTCAGTGGTGTAAAAATCTTTCAAATCGGTTAAGTCTATCGGAAGTTATGGAATTTCTAAATTTTACTGTTTTCCGTTGTGCAACCAAATATTCCGCTTTTTATTTAAAGGCGGTCGTGTCGTGAAACTAAATTTAAATCGAACCTTTATTTAATTTAAGCACTTTAGAAAAGTGCTTAGTCTGTTAAACATGTTGGTTTATGAGTTATTGAATCTTGAAAGTTCGATTTTACGGCGCCATTACCATTTGGCTCTTATTTACTTACATTTTCTATTTACTAGTTGATGGTTACCGGAAACTTAAAGAATATTAACTGGCTGGTTATTTTGCTTGTTTACATTTACTTTCAAAGCTCTGAAACTGTTTAGATGTGGTGTAATTAAATATTGAAATGCACTCCAGTGGAGATGCATTAAATTTCCTATTTACTACTTTAAATCGGTCTGGAGCTGTGAGTTATTAGTGAATTTAATATCAGATGGTGAAATTCTAATTATTAAAGTGCTTTATAGTGTTTAATTTAGTGGAATATCAGTGTTATAGTGGTGTAAACAAACCTGTGTTTTCTACTTCATGGATTATTATGGATTACGCCCATTTAGGTAAGTTTATGGTTCATATTATACTTGAATCTTCTTATTTATGGTTGCTATGTGCTATTTATTTACTTTTCTGAACTTAAAGTGTTGTTATCTCGATTTTGACTATGGTATCGTGTACTGATGTTAACCTCAAACTTTGTCGGATTTTAACGGAATCTCGAAAATAGAGCGAAAGGTAGCTTACATTCAGTCAGTACTGCTATAATAAAATACACATTTAGTTATATTTAATGAATATTTACAATTCAAAAGACAAACATTGGTTGACTTACTCAAAGGGGACACACAGACAGAAAAATATAAGAACCTTATATGGGAATGAAACAGAAAATTAGTATCTGGTCACACATATAACATTTATGAAGGTGTATCTTTTTTTATTGGCTCTTTCTACAAATATCTCTAAAGCTGATGGATAGCCATAGTGTGTAGATGCTGATGAGTTGAACTGATAAATTAATTGCTTCACATGGAAGATTTAACATGTGAATTAATAAACTTTGAGTAGGCCCCATTTTTGTAAGGAAAGTAACAGGATCTGTTATGAAGAATCTACATGTAAAGAAAGCAAATACACTGTTGATTCATTACATGATTAGCACCAAATATTAGTAAAATGACGACTAATTTACAAGCCTACAAAAAAAGACCATACACTTCTAAGGTCAACAAGTGTAAGACCCTAGGCTGATACTGGGGCTGAAGTATAGCCTTAGTGCCTCAACTAAGCTCTTGAGGTTGACTCACAGTTCTATGGAAAACTTATTAAATAATTTAGACTTGACCATGTAGCCAGATAACTCAAATGCTGGAGGTCGCCACAATATTTGTTACACCACAAATAGAGAAAATGTTGTAAGATAACTATGAAATGAAAACAGTTCACTTTCCGAAAATTTCAAATTTATTTAAAAGAAAATCAAAAGTTCAAAATAGCATTTAACAGTTAAGCTGGCAAATCGAACACACTTTTCCAAAATTTGCAAGTTGTGGAGAGATATTAGAACCGACCGAACCCCTGATGCAAATTTACCAGTTCATGTCACGAGTTATGCGCGCCAAACACCAAAGTCCAAAGATGGCCGACTCGGTAGCTTCACCTTAACCGCCTTCCTCCCAACCGACCCGACACTTACACAGACTATACGCACATACTGCTCAGCTTGCAAAAGAATTAAAGATGGAGTGTCATGTCCGCACCAGATTATATAGGTTCTATGACGTCACAGCCTAAGCGCAGCTTTCTGCTACCACCTAGCAAAAATAGGCCTTAGCTAACTCTGTAACCAACAACAGATATACGGTAATTAAAGGCTGACAGTGTTTAGACTTTTTTACTAGAGAATCAGAGGATATGCAGTGAGTAACTTTAAGTGCTTGGTTTTAAAGATCTATTTTAACCTACGCGTATGAGGCGACCTACTTTCTGCTTAGGAGAATTACTACTCTTTTTGAGCTTGCATCATTTCGTCATTTCTGCTGAATCACAATTTATCTAAATAATTATTATTTCAGCGTGTTCTCCCAAAATTCCCGAGTTTAATGGTGTAAGTTTTATTGAGATTGATGCACGGATAGTGAAATTACAGCTTTGACAAGATTTACAAAAATGATATAAGTGTTTTAATTTAATAACTTAACTTCTATTGCTTTTATCGAAAATGTAAAATTACCAAAATATTCTCTGAACTAAATGACGTATTTTAAAAGTTGTCTCATCTCTGTATCTAACTTCGATTGGCTGTAATAAATTCCTAAACTTGGCACATGGCTATATGATGAAATAAATTCTAAAATATTTATAAAATCGGTTCTACTGCATGAAATGGCCTGAAATTAATATATGTGATATTAGATTTTTGGTCTTTCAAGAAATCTACTTTTTATTCCGAAAGCTTTCCAGGATTCTGTGATAAAAAATGCTAAGTGAAGTGCATCTAATGAAGTGTTTAAAAATTGATTTAAATTATTTATACATCCAGAAACTACGGAATTTTAGTGAATTTATACTTTAATTAAATTATCATTCCTTTAAAACTACTTCATTTCATTCTAAAGTGCGCAGAAATAGTGAAATATCGAATATCATAAATCTATTGTTTGGTGAACTGGATTATTGTGGATTATCACATTTCAGGTTAGTAGAAGGTTTTTTATATCATTATAGAACGTTAATTTAGTTGTTTTATTAAATGTTGAGCCACTTTATTGCTCTTAAATCGGTTTAGAAATGACGAAATGCTCACATAGTAGAAGCTCATTGTTTCAAAACTGAATTATTAATGATTATTTTATTTTCGGTTGACTTAGTGTTTGTTAACTGTGATACAAAGTTTATATAGGTCTTTTATTAAATACTGACAGTCTTTACTGCATTTAAATTGGTTTAGAAATGGTGAAATTGACCTATAGCAAAGTTTATTGTTTAGAAACTGAATTTATGTGAATTAGGTAACCTATTTCTGACCAAGATAATGTTTTCTTACTGTCATAGAAAGTTTACTTAGATCTTTTATTAACTTTTAAATACCTTTACTGCTTCTAAAAGGGTTTATTTAGTCTGTTTGGTCATGGTATCTGCATACTCTATAAAGCGTCACTCTCCTAACCTATAAAAGCAACGAAATTATCTGTTACTAAAGAGTTAGCTTCCCCCCCTATGCCTAAAGGTGAGGAGCTAGAATTTGACAAAATTCTAAGGTGCTTACACAAGGACGAAATTGCAGGTACAATCTCCAATCTGTAGCCTTTTAACTATTGCTATATCATTTATACACCATTTTAAAGCAAAACTTTGGCCTTCGGCTAAACTGAATTATGATAGTTCAGGTAATTCTTGTGGTAAAATAAATAAGATTCTTAATATATTTTCAGCCAGGGGTTGTGTTACTATTCTTAGAATCCAGTATTTCAATATAATTTCTACTGTTTGAAAGTTTTGTATTTACCTCAAAATACGCTACAGCAATTTCTTTTAATGCTTATTACATTTTTGACAACGCGAGTTATGTTCATTAACTGTCACTAAGATACAGCATACCCAAAGCTACTCAACTGATTTGGATAGGGTTTCCATGGTTTGGAGCTTTCATTTGCAACTTAAATTGGATTACCAATAACGGCTGTACAAAAATTACCACTATGAATTGATATGGATATTATTTCATGTAGCATTGTAATCAGTAAACTAATTTCTTATATTTTATAAATTAGAATACATTAAATTTTTTATGGAAATCAGTATGAAAACCAAATCTAAGGAAGTACCTAAAATATAGTAGGTTTCTTGGATGACATTTACATTTTTTGCCTCTCCACAATAATATTTGGTACTAAAAAAAAGGGTAAATCGTTTCTACATACGCCAAGATCCATGTGCATTTGAAGCTGTGAGTAAATGCTAGTTCCTTCTGCACTGTGGCAAAGAGCTGTTCAATATTCAAAAGAAATTGCATAATTACTATGACCTATGGAATCTCTCTCACACACACACACACACACACACACACACACACACGGCACTGTTTCCTCCAGCGTTTGTTTCTTAAAAACTGTTTGCATTTCCCAGAAATGAAAAAAGATTATACTATATTAAACTATCACTGTTATTGAAGTATTATTGCATTAAAATGTGTGCAACATTACCTTAATAAACATTTGGTATTTAGTCTTCTTATATTCAGCAAATTAAAATTGTAGCAAGACAAAATGGCAGCTTGACTATTGTGTAGTGATTAAGATTATTCCATGTGTTGAATGTTGTTAATAACCAAAAGACACATTGGGTACATTTATTTTCTTTGAATATAAGGAAATTCAACAAACTAGTAAACTGTTTATACCTAAAATTAGCTTCCACCACTCATTTTTCTTTTCAGTATTGTGAAGAGACTTATTGTAAATGCCCGACAGGTCTGATTCAATGAAATGTATACAAAAAACTTGCAATGGTATTATTTTTATCAATTAACATTTATATTTTACTTTTGTGCTTGCTAACCACTTTACACATAGTCATCATGGTCATTAGAGGCAAGAAAGGACTTTGGGCAAAGAATGGGCTATGGCTTTTGAAGCAAGTTTATCAGTATTTAACAGCAATGATTTTGGGAAACCATGGACAACAAGAATGGCATGACAGGTACTCAAAAATACATCCTTGAAAATATAGTTGTTTTTCTCCCATCCTTTAATTTTAAGTACCAATATAATACTTTGAGCAGCTAGGGTCAGAGGTGTTTCTATCAAAGTGTACTATGCAAGCTGAATGAGAATCTCTGCCATTAATGTAAGACTAGTTGATAATTTGTGATGAAGTCTAAAAGGCCTTGAGACATCAAATTGCTTATCTGCTAATGCAGCCAAACCACTGGCTTCCCTCAACAGACTCTGCACCGCTAGTCGCAACTCATAATAGTCACTCATCTTTTATAATACTACTCTGTACAACAAAACAAATTCCTCCCTTACATAATCTTAATATGAAATATCTACATCTGTATTAAAATCAAGGCATTTAATAAATACTTTGTGACATTGTTACTTTGTGAGCAAGTAATTGTATCATATTCACACATGTAAAACTAAGTGTTTCACGCTAGGAAACCCAACGGCGAAACACCCATTTATGTATTGCAGTAACACCCTACACAGTAATCACCTAATCCCAAACAGTAAGTATGGAACACACACTTACCTGTCTAACTTAACACATTCTGCTAAAGAGGAGTGTTATAAATGTACATATTTCTCCACTCAACACAAAAATAAAATGGCATGGAATAAAATAAAACATGCATTTTTTTTAATTATTTTTATTTTTGATATCTAACAGCCAAAAATAAAACATTTGAACTGATGTAGAAATAACTCCACAGATACAGTTGAAATTATAGATACTTTCTCACATTCCTTAAATATTTAAGAGTAAAATTAGATTTGTCTAACACCTAAAGGAGACATTTTAAAGAAAAACATTTGAGAATCTTAAAACAAGATTAGTAAAATTTCCAAGTGCACTGGATATAGTAAAATTTGAGTATAAAAATAATACTGAATATTTAATAAGCACACATCCTGATTGCCAAATATTTGGCACTGCACACAGTTTTTAGTGAAGAACTTTACATGTACACTGCATTTGTAGAGCCATAGTTAACTGCAAAGAAAACAAGATTTTTAAATAGGATAATTAATGTTTTTTTTTTACTCCTTTAACTCACCAAATTCCAAAATTCTATCACTTAACCCAGTCTGAAGCCAAAAAACCAACAAATGGAAAATATGAGAGGTATTATGTATGAATAAGTAAATGTAACCAGATAGCAAAAATAATAAAACACAAGTTTGCAGTACATTGAGACTAGAGCATAAAAAGGACTTTGATGGCTCAAATGAAAAAGTAGTGAAATCAACTGATTGTTTTTTCACTCTGAAACATGCAGCTACTAACTGGTGTATGTCACAAGCATGTGACTATTGATCCCAAAGAATACCAAAGGAAGAAAGTGAGGTGGAATATAAATGGGTAATAGCATGACAGGTGCGTGAAAAAATTCTTGCAAGTTAGATTATGATCCATTTTGTGGTCAGTTTGCTGCATATTATACCATGTTGTAGATGGTGAAAATATTTGGGAGATGAGATTAATTTGTGAATAATTATGTTCCCAAGACTGAGTAGTCTGCTGAACCAAGTGCAATGTTAGAAACTTTGTCCCAAGAATCCTTTGCTCTAAGAATGAATGTAGAAATGGTTCCCTTCGTTTGTAAGGAATATGCATCTTCAGAGGTCAGATGGCCAAGAGAAGCAGAAAACTGTGTGCTTAAAAGAGGTAGTGACTTGACCCAGGTGATGACAGTTTGTACGACAGACAAAAATTGAGAGGTTTATACACAAAGCAGACCTGGCCAATAGCTGAAAACTGTTTATGGATCTTCATTTGCATTTAGATGATTCGAGGCAAGAGACATGGTGTGCAGGGTAGAATAGGAGTTTAATTAAATGACAGTTGAGTATTTAGAGTTCCACCACATTGTGTACATAACAGTGGCGTAGCTAGCGTGGGTGACACCCGGGGCAGATATCGATGGTGTCACCCCTTGAAAACTTAAATCCAAAATTGAGTATATTATATCATCTTTTAGGTGTAAAATATGATATTAATAAAACATAATTAAATAAAAAAGTATTGTTATTTAAAATAATAGTTAGTAAAATTGTAAGATTAACAACATATAAAAGATATACAAATAAAATAAAAACAATTGCTTTCACAATCCCCCCTTTCTAGCTTTAACAACTGCAAACCAGTAAATCACATTTTCTAAAATTAAAAATTTGATTTACTTCATGTTTAATAATCAATATGGCAAGATTTTAGCCACGTGTTGATCACTGGTGATCGAAAGTGGTTTTAGATTAATTTTAACTCCTCTGAAGATCGGGCCTCACTTACATGATACTGTTCCGCACCGTCACCGCACCGACACGTTTCTTACTATTGGCGCTCACTCGGTCGACGGCATGTCGTCCGACACTCGGCCGAAACGTGGCCATCATTGGATTGGTTTATGTTTTTACGGTGTGGACCAGTGTCTGTCTACTGGATGTGGAGAACGCATAGAGAGAGTTCGGAAATTTCCCTTCCCTTACGACCAAATGTTGTTTTCATGTTATTGTTGGTCTTAAAACAAGTGTCTTTTTTTCATCCATGTTCATAAGATGTTCTTAATATGTAGAAATTGTTCTAGTATCTTCGCATTAATAAATCAAAACATTGCCAGAGTTGAAGATCAATTTTAAGACCCACAAAAATTGCAGCCAAGATCTGCATTTGTAACGGGGACCTTCCACACCCGAATCGCACGCCGTAACCATATGCCAGACTAATCTAGAAGTATTGAAAAATATGTATTCAAACACACAAAAGTTTATTTGTGTTTTTTGATAGCAAAAATAGATGGTATAGAAAAAAAGTATATTCATTGTATCATGTTAGCAAACTTATTTTTCATTACACCTGCATTCGGACTGGTGACTCAAATGACTGCATGCGGTTTGGATACTGAAGGTCCCGGTTCAAATCCCGGACTCGACTAATTTTTGTGGACCTTTACCTCTGCCAATGCTTTTATCTGTTAATACGAGGATTATAGGACGCTCCGTGTTAGAATTTCACGTTAATCTCTAGGTCTCCTTTTGAAGTTAGGTGACTACGATATAGGTGCACTGCGAGTTTCCTAATAAGAAACTGACTAGAACTTTGAGATAACATGAAATTATTATATTTATTATACAAAATCTTTACGACCTAAATTTAAATTAAAATATGTTATAACCTCACTTTCCTAAAAAAAAATTTTAAAAAATTACTGAATGAATCGAAAAGAACCTCAAGCAAAACAAACACGTCAAGTGCAAAGTGATTGACATTTCATTTCGATTGCGTTGAAATATGCGATAATCTTTCATTCCTGTACAGTGTGGTAATGATTTGTTAATACTGCGCTGCAGGGCCGGATTAAGACAGCGTGGGGCCCGTAGCAAGTGTGAAGAAGAGGCCCTTGATTTTTGCCGTCCTGGGGAAAATTGTGGAGCTGAAAACAAAAAAGGTCGTCCATCTAGCTTAGGTGCGGGGCCCCCCTAGGAGGTGCAGGGACCCCCTAGGAGGCGCGAGGCGCCCTAGAAGGCGCGAGGCCCGTGGCATTTGCTACCTCCTGCTATGTGGTTAATCCGGTACTGCTGTGTTGGGATACTATTTTTGTACATAAAAGATCAACCAGATAGGTGATTACATGAGTCAGATAAAAAAGTATTTTAATGTACTTTCGAACCAAAACTGTGCAAAATAAAGTAAAGGTATCAAACCTACCTGCCATCTGCAACACTGATTCCCTGTAACAATCACTTAAGGAGACTAAAGACCAGGTAGGAACATGGGCGAGCTATGGAAAATTGTTGACGCGAGGGGGCGAGCTGCCACTCGGCCGATTGTCGTTGCGGTGACGGTACAGACCAGTATTGGCAAAATAGAGCTTGACCTTTTTACGTAGCAACTGATACACACACTGGCGCAAATTAAAATCCCAACACTCATACGATGTTGTGATAAATGAATGAAATTTGGCCCCAAGTATGCCCACATGAAGAGTATTAAATGATTTAAAATTGAAGTTTTACATGAAATAATATGAGAATTACGGTGCTATCTATTAAATAAATTGCTATTTTTTTATATTCTTTTAACGTACTAGTGGCGTACAGTGTGGTGTAACATGACACTTTGTTGTCCACGAGTTCTTGTTGGCTAAGTATGCCCAGGCGAAGAGTGACAACTCTATACAATCAAATGTCTAACTGTGAGAGAGGTCGGAGAATTGACGTGTTTTAAAAAGGTGCTTACACAGTGATGAAAGAAAGCTCTAATACTCCAGGTCTATACTGATGGATAACAGCACGTGAAGACCGCCAAATTGTGTGGGTGGCTGCTGCTGGCAAATGGTTGACTTCAGGCCAGATCCAAACAGTGGTTACAAAGAGAGTCAACCCCCTCCCCGGACGATTGAAAACCAATTGCTTGAAGCTGGAGTACGCTCTCTGAACCCTATGCAATGTGTCCCATTAATCTGATTTCATTGCCAGCATCATCTAACCTGGCGTAATGCAAAACATAAAAGGACATGTGAATGGCGTACATTTGTGTTTACAGACGAGTCTCGATTCTGTCTGAGACAAAGTGATAATTCAAGACATCTTCGGAGGCATATTGGAAAATGGCTTACCTGCTGTGATTTCACAACATCACACAAATGCAGTCACCGGTGTCATTTTTTGGCGGTAATCAGTTTCGACAGCATGACTGAGTCGGCTGTTGTTGAAGGCACAATTACAGTCCACCACTATGTGGACGGGGTGCTGCATCTTATTGTGATACCCTTCATGTTCACCATTCAAATCGCATCATACAACAAGATAATGCCCGTCCTCATATTGCGGCCAATGTTACACAAGCCTTACAAGGAGTTTCGATCACAATTTGAACAGCACAGTCCCCAGATGTGTCCCCAATAGAGCATGTCTGGGATACCAGGATTAGACACATTTGATCACATGGTGACCCAGCACAAACTGCGCAATAACTGACTGCAAAAGACATGCAGGCGTAAAGAGAAATACCCCAAGAAGACATTCAAAACACTTGTTGATTCAATGTCGGCAAGGATCCACGAATGTATTGATGCTCAAGTTGGACGCATTTCTTACTGAAAACTGTATCTAAAGGTAATAACTTAGCTTCATCCATTTCCATTTGTTATCATTTCTTCTAGGTATAGCCCTTTATATACCTTCAAAGTTTCCTAAAATTTTACCATTCCTGTATGCATGTTGAGATTCTAATTTTTGCCAGTGTAACTATAGGGCAACTATAATATTTTGCCATAAAATTAAAAAAAAATCCAAAACTACCCAATCATTTGTTGTTGAAACATTAACATAGGTTGTATTTAAATGACTTCGCAAGGGATATCCAGAGGAAAGTTAACAGAAGTGGCTTGATCCAAGTAGAAGCAATTCCAGACCCAGATGGGGTTCCATCGGTGCAAACCCAGAATCCGGGTCCCACAAGAATATGCCTTTGTGGTATTTGCAGTCTTTACATGAAGTGAAGTATTTTACTATCCGCCTAAGATACACATAGCTACAGACTTCTAAATATGACATTGTATGTACTGAAGACAGTCTTCACGTATCAATTTTACATTTCTAGCACCGCTATGTAGCATATAAATAAAAATGTTGTAAACGGCTTGAATGTTCGCTCAGTTTGATCAGGAACAAAAGTTCGACATCTCTGTCGATTTAAGGAATACACCTGTATTCGACAGAGGGGTTACCCATAGTACAAATTTTCTTCTTCTCTAAATTTATTAAGGAAAATTCATAGAGAATCATACGCTTATTTATTTCATCACGATCATATTTGCATATTCTCGATCAGAAGAAAGCATAGCAAATTTACATGAACCTAGAATTTAAGTGCTTACTAATGTTACGATTTCGCTAGCAAGATACGCAGTTCCGATTTTTTTTATTTATTTATTTAAATTGCTTTCGGCCTTATCAGCCACACAGCCAAGTTCTTTGCGTTTTATGACAATTTACATTTCATTTCCTTTACAGTTTTAAATATATATAATTTACATTACAGCTCTATACACAACAGTTACGGTTCCGACTGTTTTAAACACAAGCTTTACAAAAACTGATTACCAACGACGGACGATACCATCGACGAACACTTGGACCCGATCAGATTGATTTGAAACCTGACAGTATTGCTAGTTTAATGCACTGTTTTTACTAGCATAAATTCGAACATGATACGATTTCATGTCGAATATAGGTGCACTGTCGATAATGGGCAGGTACGTAGAGTGTAAATCGGATAACGCAAAATGTACTCAGTTTGTACATCACGAATCTGTCAGATAATAAATTCAAAACTTACTAGAAAAACTTCAAAGCACTTGTAAATCTTAGCTTGAAAGATAATGGAATTCTAAATAAGCAAAACAATTTTAAAACCTAGACTACGCGTATTCCGACATACACTTGGTTTTCATTTCCAAATTTTCTCTAAATATTTTCGAGGATTTACAATTTAACTGTCTAATTACTATGATTTTAGCAATTATATATAAACTTTAATTTTAAAACTACCTCTCTTTATACAAGAAAACTTACATTATATCCACCACCACTTCTAACAAACCAAACAACAGTGACGGACGGCAAGCACAACAATGAACGATTTCTTGTGATTGTTGGAGCTACAGAGTGGTGCTCTCTTTGTTTAAGCACACGGTATTGCCAACGATTATATTCTACTATAACGAATGAGCACAGCCGCCTGGATCGCATTTGAAAAAGCGCTAGATCAACCTAAAAACAAATATTCATAACAATAAAAGTAGACATGTTTCGACACCAAAGGATGAAAGTAGTTTATTATTATTTTTTTTTTGTGTCACACTAATTTCGACTACTATTTGGGGGCATCCACAAATTACGTGAGGTGTTTTTCCGGATTTCTGGACCCCCCCTCCCCCCCAGGTGAGATTTCGTGAGATCTGGCCAGAACCCCCCACCCCCCTCTGGTGAGATCTGGTCCGTGAGAACTCCCCCCCTAGAAATCGCCCTCGAAACTTTTGTAGACTTTTTTTTTAGGTCACACCCTAACTTTTTTGACGAAATACCCTCCTAAAATCGACTTTGGCGCAAATTGTAGGCTTTTTTTGGCTCTACTGTCCCCAATTTTTCGCAAAATCTCACGTGAGATTTCCGTAGACCCCCCTCCCCCCTGGTGAATTTTGCCGGACCCTCCCCCCCCTATTTCACCTCATGTAATTTATGGATGCCCCCTTTTCGAAATGTGGGTGTCACCCCCAAACGGGTGACACCCGGGGCGTACCGCCCCCCCCCCCCCCCTAGCTACGCCACTGACATAACAGGTAAAGAGAACAAAGCATTTAGATGGAAATATCCAAACTGAAGAGCACAGATTTAAGAGTGCACTATAACTTGTCCTCAAATTAATTTATATTGGTATATATGGATAAAATATAGAGATAGAAGTATACTATATAAACTAGATAATCAAGTGGCTATAATAAAAGTGGTCAATCATGAGAGATGTGCATCAGTTAAAAATAGATAGATAGATAGATATGTTCACTTTGATCCCATGTGAGAATAATCTCGGGGATGTGGAACAGTACATACACTTATTAGTAATGTCAATATTACTATATAATTGATAATATTATTATATATTGACAACAAGTTAGCAACAACCCATTAGTATAACCAATATCTCCTGTAATCTACAAATACAATCCCGAGTTAATTAATACTTATTATGTGGAACAGTGTATACACTTGTTACCAGCATCTAATAACCAGTTATTTTCTTACCAACCAGTTACCATGTAAGGTTTCACTGTAATTTGTGACTACATATTATATTATGTTAGTTGCTATTTATGTGGAACAGTACACACACCTATTAGCAATATCAATTATATTACCAACAACTCATAAGCAGTCAATTACTTAAAAACCTGTTAATATGATAATTTTTCACAGCAGTTTTTGAGTGCATGCTATCCCATGTTAGTTACTATATATAAGTGAAATTTTGTAAACAGTGTAATTAGTTCATTTGTCAAGTTTCAACAGAAAGAAAAACCATATATCATTTTAGTAATTGTGGATAATTTTGTCACCTTCCCCTTCCATACACCATATATACTATTTTATCAGTCATTCTTAGTTACCAAATTCCAAGAAGAAAATTCTTTTACAGAGTAAAATGGGTTCTGAAGCAGAAACTCTTTCAGTTTGGACTTAAAGTAGTTGGGTTTTTGTAGATAACATTTAATTTCTGTTGGTAATACATTGAATAAGGAAGCTCCAGTAACTGTTAGCCCTTTCTGAACAATTGACAGTGATTTGTAATCCTTGTGAATATTATATTTATTCCTAGTATTATGGCTATGTATGTTAGCATTAAGATTGAAGTGTTCAGGATTTTCTACTACAAATGATAATACAGAGTATACATACTGTGCTGGCATTGTTAGAACACCCAGGTTTTTAAATAGATTTCTGCACGGTGTCTGTGGGTTTGCTCCACAAATAGTTCTTATAGCACGCTTTTGCAATTTAAATACCCTCTGTGCTTGTGACGAGTTTCCCCAGAATGAGATGCCATAAGTGAGCAGGGAATGAAAATATGCAAAATATACTAACTTTCTGGTTTCTATATTAGCTATTCTAGATATTACCCTCAGTGAATATGTTGCAGAATTCAGTTTTTTAAGAAGTTGTTGAATATGCTGTTTCCAGTTCAATTTGTTATCTATATATACACCCAGGAATTTTGTGAAACTGCTTTCATTGATTGCTTTTCCTTCTGACAATACATTATAGCTGTCCTTTGTTTTATTTTTTGTAACAAACTGAAGTAACTGTGTCTTTTCTACATTAAGTATTAGTTTGTTGGCATTAAACCACCTGTTAATTTTCTTTATAACTTCATTTGCTGTGTTTTCGAGGTTTTGTGCTGATGGGTCTTTCAAGGATATGCTAGTATCATCTGCAAAGAGCACCATGTGTTCATTATCACCTAGTATATGTGGGAGATCATTTATATAGATTAAGAACAGCAGAGGACCAAGAATTGAACCCTGAGGCACACCACATTTAACTATACCCCATTCTGAGTTTATAACATCTCAATAGTGAGAGACAAGGTCATAGTTTGTCCCCATTAATATTCAACTTTTATGTAGAGGAAGCAACAAAGAAAAAAGAAAAATTTGAATGTGGCATAAATGTTGAAGTATGCCACTATTTGCTGACATTGTCTTGTTAGCAGAACAGGCTGAGGATAATGAGAAGTTGCTGAATGGCATGAACAAATAGTGAAGGAAGATTTTGGACTACATATAAACCAATCAAAGACAAAACTGATGAAATGTAACAGAAATGATACCAATTATAGTAATTACTTATCATACCTGATCCTATTTTTATATTTAAATTCTGTTACTTGGGAAGTAAAATTAATACTGACTGACAATCAAAACAGGAATGATGTTTAAAGCAGAATAGCACAAGTAAAAATAGCCTTCATGAAAAAGAGGAATCTTTTAGTTTCAAATATAGATCTAGGACTTAGAGCTCTTTGAAACTTTGTGTGAAGCACAACACTAAGATAGCAAAGCATTGACTTTAGGAAAATCAAAAATAAAGAAAATTGAAGCATTTGAAATATGGTGTGGTAGAAGGATGCTGAAAAATAAGTGGACAGATAAAGTACTTAATGAACAACTTTCAGAAATGATGGGTGAGGAAAGAAGTTATAGTAATAATTTTGCATGGTCGTAGTGACCTGGTGACAGGGTTTCTATAGACTGTGCATTCCACCTATGTCGTAGCCGCCTTAACCTAGGTAGGTAATTTTTTGTTAGTGGATGGAATAGACGATGGTAAGAACTGTAGAGTTAGACAAATATATGAAGCAGATAATTTAGGATGTGGGTTTTAAGTGGTATGTCGAGATGAACAGGTTAGCACAGGATAGGAAGGTATGGTTTGCATTAAACCAGTCAAATGACTAATGACAGAAAAATATGGATATTAAATTTGTGAATACACTAAGTCATTAAGAAATAAGAAGTTTCAGGTTGTGGAAATATTACATATTCAGGAGGCTAAGTGTCAAATGCTGAAGATGTTAGTTCATAAGAGCAGCCTGTCACCCATATGAAGCTACTGCAGATCATCCAGAATCTCACACTTATTTGCAGTGTGTATTGAAATGGTTCAGAATAAGTCAGGAAAATGATGATGTGGGAAACTTTGAATCTGATGTTGGAGGAAGGGGTAGTTCTGATTGCAAATGGAATTATATGTTTTATAGTGTGTGATCAGGGTAAAATTTTAGTCCAAGATGCCCATAAAATCTGGGGTAAAGTTACTGTACCACAAGAAGAAAGTAACTGTATAACACACCATATATTTATAATGTGAACAATAAAGATTAACCTAAAAAAATTCTTTAAAACTAGCCTTATTTTCCAGTAGTTTAATTGAAATTAAACCTGCTCTTGTGGCAATTTCCATACACAACTATTTTCCCCATTTCCTTTCAGCATTTTTGGTAAATGATTCATCAGTAATTTATTCCAATCTCAGACCCCCTTACCAATAAAAGATGTTTTCCCAACTCCCTAATTCCAGAAATTAAATGACAGCTTTTGATCATAGCGATTGTTACCAATCCATGAACTACTATTAATTCTTCCATCATCATCTTTCAAACATTCAAAACCAATATGTCATATGCATCTCCAGGGCTCTCTTCGCCTTCCTCCTGTCTTCCAACAAATCCCATTCCAACACATTTATCATATCAGTAACTGATTTTGTCCTGCTGTAATTTCTACAGACAATTCTACATGCTCCCTATATATCCCCTTCTATATTTGATACCAAAAATGTGGTTACCATAGTACACCATCATATTCAAGCAATTGTCTGGCCAGAGTTTTGTAATCCAATTCCCTCACTTATCTGGTACTTCCTCCCCCATCACCTACAGCAGTGAATGATAGATTTTCCTACCACCTGACCAATTTGCCCCACCCAGTTGAGTTTATCATGAAATATTATGCCAAGATATTTACACATCAGATAGTCATTAAAAAATTTGTTCCCACCCTATAATAATAAAAAAAAAACTATTTTATTTATGTAGCTAACAGGCCGACTCCTCTTTGTATTTTTCTTCATCCCATGTTAAACTACCCAGCTAGATATGCTGTCCAGGTATTCACGAGTCTCCGTTTAGTACCCCTTTGGTCAACTATTTTTACTCCTCACAAGCAGCCTTTAACCTAAAAACTGGCCCATCATAACTGGAAGTTTGCTTCCTCACAACTGACATTTTGGAAAATATCCCCTTGCCCCTTGTTTTCCCATCCACCAGTGGCATCCACAAGCGCAACTGCAAAATTAGAACTAATGCCTTTCTGAAGCAGCACCACTGTCTATACATATACACTCCATAAGTGTGGTTAAACTTCGGCCTGTCATGGGGACTTAGGGCTTGGATGTCACCAACTTCCTTGGGTCACTATAATGTAACTTGTGTTTATATCAATACTATTTCCTGCAACTCCCACTATCACTACCCTGTCCTTATTGAAATCCCTACAAAACGAAACTATAGCCTTAAATACCTGAACTAATGTTGCACTAAGTTTAAAAAAATTTAGGACCTGGCTTCATTCGCAGTATTAAACTCTTAAAGAAATGTCAGCTTATCACATGTGTCAGGGGCAAAAAACAAGAAAAGTGCAATTTAAATCAAGCATTATTCCAATGAAGTGACAGGATGTCTCAGAAGATGAAATTATTTATTATAAATACTCTTAGTTATGACTGAAAAAGGCAACATACTTGCCATCTCTATACATTTGCATTACCCTTACTGAAAGGAATCTGTTTATCCTTTGTAAGAAATGAAGACATAGTTGTATTAAACTTTTGTATCTCATACTGAAAATCTGCTTCCCCCTTTTGATTTACTCCCATAACTGGCCATTTTAATTTGACTGCTCAGTCTTCGTCCTATTCTGTTTTGTTATATATCTCCCTCTTCCTTTCGTTGGGGATTTCACTGACCCAGTTCGGTTTTAACAATTTTGTCGCAGTTACCCTGGAATCAGAAATCATCCACATCAATCAGCCAAGGGGGAAACAATCACATTTAAGAGTTTTGTACAATAAACTGCATACAACTTTAAGATAGCTGAAAATAAACCTCTTAGAGGAACACATACATGAAGTGTTGCTGTGGACCTTCAGTCTGAAATAAAAATCAGAATGCAACAAAGATACAGCAATTCATTGAAGTAGAGAAGCAGTGTTGAGAAATTTGTTTTCTAGTTTGGTGGCTTACTAAATCAAACAATCTAGTGTTAACTATTCATGTAACAAAGCTTTAGGCAGTTTGGCATCTTTTGGAATGATTAATAGTGTTGATTTCCCTTATTGTGTCATAGGGTGAAACAGAAATGTCACTTGTAGAGGAGTAACAAATTTCTAGCATATTAAAGGAAAGAAATGCTCAATGTTCATAGGTGTAAATATATCAGTTATATCTATACATTTAAATATCTGTAAGACTAGATTCTTTGAAAATAAAATGAGTCATGATGAAATAAACTACAAAGCCCAAATAGCCTCTGGGAAAAAAAAAGAAGTAAATGTAACCAATAATTTATGCAACAAAACATTTGAAAGCTTCAAAAATCATCATACCTGAATGAGATTTCTTTGGATGAGGTGGCTCATTCCAAGACTGGACTTCAGCTTTACCACAGACAACAAACGTCAAGTTTCCCAGGAAATATATGCCTGCTGCTATAAGAAATACTGTTCTCCACTCTTCAGGAGTCTGTTTTATGAAATAAAAATTTATATATATATTAAAAGCCATTAAAAAGCAAAGGCATATCTGAATGAAATCTTGATTAAAAATCTCTTTAAAAATATTAAATTAGTCCATATTTGTTCACAAATTCCAAGTCTGTTTACAAATCATCTTACATGCATGTAATGGCTTACTATTATCCTTTCCATTACCAATTTCACCTCTTTGTGACAGTGTACTCCAAAAATTCAAAGAAAAAAAAACTAGTTTCATGATTTTCTCTGCCATAGGGTGGTTGTGTTATTTTATTTTATTGTTTTTCTCTAGGCACTTATTAGACCAAGAAAAATATTGCAGTTGTGCCCTATATTACCTCAAATTGAATTAGAACCAGATATAAACTCAATGCAAAACTTTATGCTTACTGATGAACATTTTCATACTCCCACTTTCTTATAATAATTTATTCTTACATAAATGGGCAAAGAAGGAACCATTGCGTACAACAGGTAATGGTAGGATGATTCAGATATCAAGAAACAAAAGCGAAAAATATATGAAACCTGCAATTGTACTAGATGGAAATCTGGGAACCCGCCATCAGTATAAAGCAAATTATTACGTAGATAATAGCAAGAATAAGGTTTCCTCCTCCCTCACCAATTTCATAAAGTCTAGCTTCTTTACGAACACCTTTCAGAAAGAAAATGTTAAGCTTGTGTCTTACAACCAGAGGAACTAATTTTTATTACATCTATTTAGAAGTGAAAATAACAAAATAGGGAAAATGAATCCATCACTAATCTATTTGAATTTCATCTCCAGCAAACAAAAAACATGAGATGAACATAATTTTATTATATTTCAATTTAACACTTCTTCATGTAAAGTGTACAAATCATCTGGCAAGGGAGGTGTATACATAGCAGAACCTACTGCATTACTGGACGTGTATTGGTGACAAGAAGAGTAATGAG
Source organism: Vandiemenella viatica (assembly GCA_031002005.1). NCBI lineage: Eukaryota > Metazoa > Arthropoda > Insecta > Orthoptera > Morabidae > Vandiemenella > Vandiemenella viatica. Next base: position 56,751,111 of record JARYHS010013631.1, on the reverse strand, counting down.
GATAGAGACTGTTTAATAGAACAGAGTAAATTGAACATCACTATAGTAAAAGTTAACACATATGGCATTATTGCGCAGGAGATCCTCAAGGATGTTCGGTTGCCTGCTGAACGAGATTCAATTTGCTGCCTATTCTGCCCTTCATGGCTTGCCCTACAGTTTAACATAGAATCTAAGCACTCTATTGGCTCAGTTGGTTAATGTTCATGGTTGGGGAACAGAAGGTCCCCACTTTGATCCCAGTCTCATCTATAATTTTTAAGAGCCCTAAAACTGACCTTCACCTCTGGCGGTCCATGTGAAGCATGCAAGGCCCCCTTTCCCCAGTAGGATTATCAGGGTAGGGCAGCCATCACATAGGACCATGCACGGCTAATGGAAACTGTCACACAGCGGCTGAACAATCCTTAGTGATATACTGGCCAACAATGCCATACACGTGTACCTTTTTAATGTAGAATTCTAACCATGTGGCATGGCTCATATGGTTAAATAACTTAAAAAATCCTGGCCTCGCTGTGATTTGAATCTGGAACCAGGCTCCAAATAATTGAAAGCAAGCATCTTAACCACAGAGCCACCAGATTGTTGATAATTATTGAAAAATAACATGGCTCATAGAGGCAGAACATGAATATGTGCAAATTATAAAGTTAATAATTATAAATATATTATGAAGGGAGCAATAATGGAATAAATATATAAAGAATAAATAAACGGTGAATGGCAGGTTTATTGGTAGAGTCTTATCAGAGGTAAAGGCCAGGAGAAGGCATGGTGTCAAGGACATGCCGGCAAGTTGATTCCCATCTACAGAGGTCAGAAGCAGATGTGGCATCCAGGAGAACTGACAACTCTTACTATAATAGATTGTGAGAGTTGTGGGAAACAGGCATAGGCTAAAACTGGTATGGTTTATATTGGTGGTATAGACTGTCCGATTCATTGTGATTGAATGATAGTTAATCCCATGTCAGAACTAGTGCAGTAAAGTTTGTGGCATTTCCAGTGCTGGAGAAAATTTTCCCAGTAATCAGATTGAAATAGGTCATGGAGGGCAGATGCTTGCTGCAAGTTTTGCAATGAGGTCTGTTGCATGGAAAGTATCTGGGATAATGTAAAGGGAAGAATTAGTGTCCTTCAAATTAGGTGGTGTTCTGAGGCATGTGGGGGGAGGGGGATGGGGGGGAAGAGGGAAGTGGGTGGAGAGAAGAGTACACGTCTGCGCAGGGTCAGTGTTTGGAGTGGAGGTAAGAGGGGCAAAAGTACCCCCTGTCTGAGAACCCAAAGTGGGTGCAGTGGTCATGGTGCCTATCTAAATAGAAATAAAATGAAAGCTTTAAAATCTGCACCTATAATTTTGACTATTTTTGTAGTAAAATTTTCTGACTTTATAATAAAAAAATAATAAAGAAATAAAAAAAAACAAAGATGAAAGAAACAATTTCATTGGGGGGGGGGGAGAGAGGCTAAGCACTCTTACCTGGGACTCAAAAATCCTAGCACAGGTCCTGCAATTGAGGGAAAGAATACAATTTAAAAGTGAAATGTATTAAAGTCCTACTTACATTTTCCTTGACGATTATGCCAACCACAAGAGGAGCAATGAGTGACATGACATTTGCTGCAGCATTTGTAATTCCCATTAATGTTCCAGCAAAGTTAGGTGACAAGTCAATGTGGTTCATCTGAAATCCAAGGTAGGAAGCACTGTCAAGTGCTACTGTTACTACTAGCAAGACCACGGCGACTGTGCTATTTTCTACCTCAATAAAACTCAATACAATAAGGCTCACTGCTGGACCCCAGTGAGCTGTTGGTCAAAAGAAAAAAATCCCTAATTAGATTCCATAAAGATAATTCTCTTAGTTTACAGGAACTAATTTTACTGCATTGTATGTTATTGCACATCTATTGCATCTTGTGATACAAATTCTTAAATTCGGATGCAGGTTTCAAAATAAAAGTAAATCAATTTGGAATCACAGTATCAACAACAACAACAAAATCTTTAATGCCATCACAAAGTTCAATAAAAGCACATAACTATCTGACTATCTTATGAAAATAATTGCACAGGATTATACATTAATGATAAAATCAAAACTATGGCAAACAATCTAAATCTGACCAAAAATTACAGCTTTTTGAACATGTTTATCTCTTACCTATGGAATTAAAAAGCTTCCTGGAGGATCCTAAGGATAGAAGATTTCGTCTCCTTACAAGATGTGACAGCCCCACAAATATGAAACTCAAATGCCACATCACAAGATAAGGTACTGCAGAGAGCATCCCATTCTGCAACAATTGTTACTAAAAGAAGTCAACAATGTTCAGGAAATTTATTAGTGCAAATGAAAATTTTGTCATGTATAGAGATATCTTAAAAGTATTTTTTATTTATTTCAAATGTAGTCTTCATTTTGAAATGTTTCATCAGCATAGGGTTAATCTGGATTTATTAATTTTTATATATCATGCAGTTGTAGTAATTTCTTTGAAGATTTAATTTTATAATCACTTTATGAAGTTCTGGTGAATCTGAGAAACGAAAAGCGCCAGAAAAGTATTCAACAGTTAAGACATACTTTATTTGTTCTGTATCAAATTTTCAACTACATCCATCCTTTTCTCATCACAATCAGTACATCTGGCAAAAATAGGATACATCTCCACAGCTGGGAATGTCTAAGCCTTGTGTAGAAGCAAAAGCAAACAAGCTTGGAAGAAAACGAGTGAGCCTGAAAGTTAGAAGTAAAATTTTCCACAATGTAACACTCTACTTCTGCAGGCTAACTTTAGTACATGCTACAAGGTCACATGCATGATACCTTGAGCAATGCTTGGTCAGATGAGACTATAGCAGTACTGCCAAGGGTTTTCATGAAGGAGAAATTGAGTTATAGCCATAGGTGGGCACAGTTAATCGAAAAGTTAACTTTGTTAATCTGCTACTTAAAAAGTTAACTTCAATAATCATTAAAGCATTACATTTTTGCAAATTTAATGCAAGTTAAAGTTAACCATCCAAGATTGGAACTGATGTTTATGTACTGTAATAGGTATTACTGCAAACAATACCAAGCTGCTATGTACCATGATATGAATCAATAATACGTCTACCAAATGTCTTTCTGGAAGTTGAGTTTTTACTGGGGTTCAAAGTTTTCACCAGTTTCTCAAAAGTATCGGATTCTTCAACATGTAGAGGAATCATGTTGGCAACGAAAAGGTTTGCAATATGTTGGTCCACATCAGCTTGGAATATGATTGTTCCGGTAGCTATCATCAATTTTTTTTTATTGACGTGAACTTTTATTATCAGAGTGCGATGAAAACAAATCAATTCTGCTGCTATCTACATCAGAAGAAGCCACAGAACTTTAAGATTTTGAATTATTTTTATTTTATTTTTCACTTGAGTTGGCTCCGTTTTTACTTATTCTTCAAACTGATCATATTTGTATATATGTATCCTCTTTATATGTTGTTTAAGATTATAAAAACTAGAAATATGTGCCTTGATTGTAGGAAGTTCAGGAAAATAGTTTGAATTCTTAAATCGTTCTCCCAGTCTTGATTTAAGTGCAACATAATCTCATAAATGTGGCTAAAGATTTTTAATCTTCTCATTGCTATTTTTAGCATTGCTACCTTCATTAACTGATTGAAGAGCTACAGTTTTCATGACAATCGTGTAACGAATGTCAGATTAACTTATTTCACTAATGAATGCCAAACTAATACCAACTAAAAAATGATATTTTCCTGGCAGTAAAAAAGATTGATTTTGATATTTTTATAATCTATCACCAATCAAATTAGAAATGATTAGTGAGCGATGGGTTGAAGATGTAAAATAGAAATGCTCCAAACTCTAGCTTTCCTACTATCACCCTTGCTACGCCTAGCATAATAATTGTATAAGAATCACTCTCGCACCTATTACTCATTCGAAGTCCGCCTCGACGAAAGTAATAGCATGGCATGACACAGAATTCAAATATACCAAACAATGTCAACTACCAATGTAACTAAGTTAGTGGTAGTTCAATTTAATAGAAGTTAAGACCATTAACGGCGTTTTAGGTTAAGTTAAAAGTTAAATTTTTTCCAATTTTGTTAACTTTGTTAGTGAATAATTAATGGATTAATTGTGGTTATTGTAAGGGTTGAAGGAATCAGAATCGATTTGGATACAGATAGAGAATGTTGTGTATCTCTCTCTCATACAAATGGTGAATCCAAGAGTTGCCTGGATGTTAGCAGAGCAGCCTACCAGATCACTTCGCACTACCATTTAGGGTGTTATGTGAACAAACAATGCATAAAATTACAATTGATTTGGTGAAATATCTCCAAACTATATTGACTGGAGAAGAAACCTACAGATAATGTATTTTCAGAATGCCCCAAAGAGCAAAATATCACATCCAGCTGGAACAAAGCATTGATTGTGTTCCTACACAAAAAAGGCAGTCATTACAATATTAAAACTACTGCCTCCTTCCTATCATTTTCTATGAAGTGTTTATGAAGGTCATCAATAACCACATCAATTCTACCCTGGGCACAGTAAAACCAATTGAACAGGCTGGCTTTAGGTCTATTCAGTACAATAGATCACATCCAAGTCATCCACGAAGTAAGTCGAGCAAATGAATACCAGATGCCACTCTGTTTGGCCTTCAACAATTCTGAAAAAGCTTTTGATTCAGTCCATCACACAGCAATCATGCAAGCCCTTCTAGAACAAGGAATGAATCCAAGCTATATCAACATACTGATTAACATCTACAGCACTTCCACTGAGTTTGTCAACATCGCTGAAGCCACCAAAGAGTTCACAGTAGAAAGAGGGGTAAAACAAGGAGACTATATGCCGCAAGCTATTCACATCAGTCCTGGAGTTGGCGATGTAAAAATCCAATGGCAAAACAGAGTTGAGAATAAATAGAAGAAGTCTCAACAATTTAAGATTCACTGATATAGTTTTACTCTCAGTCTGGAATAGCTAATAGAACTGATAAGTAAACTACATGCAGCTTGCAGCAAAGTGGCTCTTAAAATAAACCTGACAAAAAGCAAAATCAAGCAAAACAAATGGGTAGAAAAAGATAAGGCAGACACGAAAGAAGCCGATATTAAGTACGTAGAACAATACATCTATCTTGGCCAACTGACCAACATGGCGACTCAAAGCCAGAGATCTACAGATGCATAAAGCTGGACTGGAGAGCATACAGAAGAAATTCTGTAGTTTTTAAATCAAGCACACCAGGACATCTTAAAAAACAGTTATTTGAACAATATGTATTACCAGTCCTCACATATGCCTGCAAGACTTGGACCCTAAACAGTCACATGAAGCAAAAATTAATAACTGTCCAGCAAAGTATGGAAAGAGCAATACTAGGGTTTACAAGAAGAGACAGGAAAAGGGCCACGTATACACTTTACCATTATTCTTGGCAACCACTGAAAAATTCTCTCTCTTAACTAGTACAATCCCACATCAATGTCATTTCAGGAAACAGTAACGCAATACTGACGAGCCAGTATTGCATTACTGTTTCTTAGGATGACATTGATGTAGGATTGTGCAAGATAAGAGTGATAGAATTTTTCAGCGGTGGCCAAGAATAATGATAAAGTGTGTACATTTGTTCAATAATCAAAGTGACAGACAACTTTTTCTAAAATGTCTGTCACTTTAGTTATTGAACGAATGACCCAAAAATGGCAATGGTTTGGTCATATTGCTCACAAAAAAAGATGACAAATGTACTACATCAGTACTGGATTGGGAACCAAGGAACCTGAAAAGAGCAAGAGGAAGACCCCCAGATTGCGGGGATAAAGACATACGTCAAGTTATAAGTATGAACTGGAAGAGAGTTGCTCAAGATCAATCAGCCTGGAGGAAGCTGCAACAAAACTATATAAAATGAAATTGTAAAATTTAGCTCAGCTGGTTCAAAGAGGCTACAACCTGAAACAAGGATTGATAAAGCTGTATAAATAAAGATATGTAGATGTATTAACATTTTTGTGACTATGCCCATTTAAATGTGTTACTTATATTTTCATGTATATTGTATTTTAAATAATTTTAGGGGTTGTTTAATATTTCATTTTGAAGTAATATTTAAGCATGTTCAAATGTTTCAGTGCAGTTCTGAATTGCAACTTTGAATTTCTATGTTTCCATCAACTGTGAACCCCAAATTTAGATGGGCAATATAGAACTGAAGTGGAATGTTGAGCAAGGGTGTAAGCATTCTCCGCAATAACACTCTCCCACAAATTGTCCATCAAAGTGTCACTCTTCTGCAAAACTTTGATTTTGCACACCTATAATATAGTCCAAACTTGGCACTCAGCCATTACCACTTTTCCCTAATCTGAAAGAACATATGGCTGGCACCAAAGAAGTGAATGATGAAGTTCAATGATTCCTCAAAGACATTACTGCATGCTGGTGTCTTATGGGCATACAAAAAACTGTCACATCATTTACAAAAATTCTTTAACTGGAATGGTGATTACGTAGAAAGATATATAATTGTTCTGTATTTAAAATAACTTATATATTTAAAAAAATAAAGTGATTTTGAATCTCTAAATAGTTTGGAGTCCTTACTTTTCAGATTTTCCATGTAATGTCTCAGTATCCACTACTTCAATACCCCCATTAGAGAAAAGTTGAGAAAAGATTAAAATATTTTAAAGTATGTAAAAGAAGTGACCATGATGTGTTTTTCTAAGCGTGGGTTGCTCTCAAGGAATTCAGAAAAACTATTTATTCAATTAATTGACATAAGACATGATCAATGCAATAGAATCATTTTGTAGGACTTTTACTAAGAAGGGTACAGTAGTGTATGCAGGTCATAGTATTTATAGAAACACAGGTTACATGATAGAGGGAGGCCTGTGGGGAATGGTGAAAGAGGCACAACATATCAGGGTGGAGCTCATGCAAGTTCCGAGATGTCATGATTGACCTGAACTACACTATGCGGAATGTAAACATGGGGATCAAGGTTTTGCTTGGGAAAGGCATCAGTTCTGTCTTAGGAGTTGCGTTTGTGGACACCATTCATAAATGTGACTTCACCAGGCATGGCCTATTCCTTGAAAATAAGTTGGAGTGGGTAAAAAGGAGGGCAGCTAGATTTGTTTGCAGAAAATACCACAGAAGAATCATTAACTGGCAAAAAATTTGAAATACATCCTGAGGAAATCGTGAAGGAAATAAGAAAGCTGAAAAATGTAAAGGGGATGGTGTAGATATTACTACAGATATCTTAAAGCTGGATGTGACATTGTACCTTATCTTGAAATTATTTAGATTGAGTCTAGATACTTGCTGCTTATCACAGGAGTGGAAAAGTGCAATAGTAGTGCCGGTACATAAAGGAGAGGTGAGCAAGAGTCGAAAATTATATGCCAATCAATTTTACATCAGTAGTAGGTAAATTAATGGAGAGATTTATATGCAACCACATCAGAAATATGTGTGAGGAATGCAAGTGGGTTTCAAGAAGGCAACATGGCTTTAGGCAAGGCTATTCATGCAAATCTCAGTTGGTGGGATATATGAAATATTTCAGATGAAATGGACAAGGAAGGCCAAATTGATAGTGTAGCACTAGATCTGTGAAAGGCTTTTGACAGAGTGAGCCATAAAATGTTAGTATATAAGTTAAAAACTATTGGATTGGATGAGAAAGTAATTTTCTGGGTAGAAGAATTTTTAAAAGGTAGAAAACAAAGTTAGTGTAGGAAATTCAGTACTAAAAGAAGTGGAGTGCCGCAGGGTAGTGTATTGTGACTATTGCTATTCATTATTCTAATGAATAATTGTGTTGATTGTTTTCTATCTGAAATTAGATTCTTTGCAGATTATATAATGCTATATAAAAGGACCAAAATGGCAGAGGACTGGAAACAGTTGCAGGGTGATCTGGACAGAATATCTAGTTGGGTTGGTAAACATGGGATGAAGATGAATGCAAAGAAGAGTCAGCTTATTAGATACACAAATTTAAAAAAAAACTAAAGGATGATTATGATTATAATGTGGGGAAAGATTTGCTTGCTGGAGACTTGAAATGTAAATATCTTGGCATTACATTTGATGGCAAGTTTAACTGGGCAGGACACATTGGACAGTTGGTAGGAAAAGGTTTCAAAATTCTGCACTTGTTGGAGAGAGTGATGAGGGGATGTATAAAAGTAGTAAAAAAATTGGGTGACAAAACTTTGGTCAGACCATTGCTCAAATATGGTAGTGTAGTATGGGACCCTGTTGCATTTCTTCTCTTAGAAAAGCACACTAATGCTCGCGGATGGTGGGATTTATACATTTACGAAAATGTTTGAAACAGCAAATTCTGCTGAAGCGGTCGCCAGTGATTCAGCTTATTAAGAATCACATAAAAAAGAAGAATAACAAAATTAAATTTCCAAGTTTAATAGCGTTCATATCTTAACCCACACCAGTCGTGAACATATATTACATCGGACTTCTAGATATATATATGTACCCGAAGATTGCAGAATCCTCAGTTAAAAACGGTTCACATTAGCAATACTTTATAAATTACACTCGCATTTTCACAACTAGAGTTCAACATTAAAAAAGAGAGTTCGGGAAAAACTCGCACATGGGTGGCGTGCCCGATGAGCTCGGCTGCCCCAGGAAGACTAGCCGGTACCACAAGTTGGGTTCGCGGGCGTTTTTAATTGTCTTCCGGTAGCCGGCATGCACTCCGGGGTCTTCCACGGTACTCCCACGGACCGGCGGGAAATTTAACATCAACTCGGCTGTATTTCAAATAGCACAGCCGGTTCGATCTCCCGGGCCACCGACTTTGGAAGCAGCCTCTATCATATGGCTATGCTACAGCCCCCTCAAGTTTAACATAAGATTTTGGATATTCAGACAAAATGGCCATGATGAACTTCTTCAATGGACTAATGCTCCCCAAGATTACTTACAAACTTCACTCCACATTCACTCACATACAAATTGCAACCTCGGGTTCCTATCCTAAATACCATACATAATATCCCTTTACTGGTGTGGGGCTTCAATACATATTTCCAAACACGTCCTTATTAAAATGTACACAGAAAATAATTTATAAGTAACAGTAAACATCAAAATAGCTTCACAAGGAGACAGGGAAACACATCAAGATTATATCAAAGAGACCACACAATATATTATTATCTGAATTGCATCTTTTGGGGTGCGATGATTGTTCTAGACCATAGTTTTAACTGTCCATGCCAAATGTCTATTGTCACTTTTACTAAAGTATCACTTCCCTCTAAGAAAATTCTGTAAACTGAATATTAACATATTTAGAGAGAAAGAACAAAGATACAATGGTAGTCTGCTTATGCTAAATCACAAAATACACAATACAAAATCATTTATATTCGTCCAAATAAACTTAACACGAATTGTACTCCAGAGCCGTCACGAAATTTCATGTTACAATTAATATTCATGGAGTCCTTCATCAGCAACAATGGAGCAAATAACACTAATAATAATAATGATGATAAAAACCACTTCCTGATGCACATCCAGAACACTTATTACTCATGATTGATGTCTTCTTTGTCTTGGACGATGCTCCAGGTGTATTCTATGTGGATTGTCAAGACAATTTCTCTTTCAGGTGGTGGGTTATTCAGGTAATAACATTTGGAAGTTTCATTTAGAAGGAAATCTTTGAGTGATTCCCTCCCAGGTTGATATTTCCTGCCATACCAGAGACCCCTTTTAACTTCATGTTGCCTTTCCTCTGACCAGAAGTTATTTAGGAAACTTGCTTTGAATTCTGCATACGTTTTACAAATCTGAAGCTGCCTTTCTCCCCGAATTCGAGCACTACCCCTTAAATTTTGATATACACTGTTCATTTTTTCACTGTCATCATAAACACTGAAAATCCTGTACTTCTCAAAACTGTTGATAAAATTTACTGGATGGATCCCTCCCTTGTCACTAAAGTTCTCAATTTCTATTTTTTCTGGTATAGCCAGGGACATTGGGTTTGCCAAAGCAACTACATGTTGCACCTGTGATTTCTTTAGATGGCACTTCACTTCTTGTAATTCTTCCCCAATTTTGGTTACTTGACTCTCGAAGTTGGGAATTTTAGTCATCTCCTCACTTAAATTCCTCACTCGCTTATCCAATATTTCACAGCTTATTGCAACTTCATCTACAGCTGCTTCCAATTTAATATACTTTTCACCGACTTCATCTACTCTTTCTGCAACTCCTTCAAGTCTTATACTCAACTGAGTATTTTGCTGTTTGATATTTGCTATATTGTTTTCATTACTATCAATTCTTTGCCTGACATTTACTTCAAGGCATTCAATTTGTTTCTGTGTCTCCTGTCTAACAACTTGGCATGACTGTTTACACTTTTCTATCTCACTGCAGACTTCATCAAGTTTCTGTGTCACCCCTTTTAATTCCTCCTTTATTTTACCCTCTAACTTTAACTCCAGAGCTGCTAGTCCATTACTGAAACTTTTATGGACATCTTCAGCATGACTTTTGAATTTATTTTGTATTTCAGTTGATTGTATTTCAAACTTAGTTTGGATATCAGTTGATAAATTTGATAACATTGTGAAAATCTTAACTATCAGGTTTGGATTATCCTTCTCAGGATCTGCTGGACCTTCAAATGCTTCAAATATTGATGCATTTGTAGTGAGTATGGGAGAGCAAGTTTCAGAGTTTGGTGGACTGCTTTCAGGAGCTGGTGACAAACTTTCATTGATTGGTATCTCGGTGTTTAAAAATACTAACAAAGGTTCCTGGCTTGGGGGATCTTCTTTACTAGCTTCCCCCCCCATTTTCAAAACTGCTTTCCTTATTCATGGTGAAAATTTAAAAAGATGAGAGAAAAAAAAAATCGCCTATAATGGGTTTCCCTTTAACTGTTCAATTTTATCTGCACTGCACTTATCTTTCGACGTTCTGCGCCGCTTGTGAGCCCTCCAATTTTCTTCCAATCAGTTGTTAGTTGTTATCCCGAATTATCGCTGCCGGGTCTTCCTCTGTTGTTGCGGCCGCGTAAAATATCTCCGCTCCTCGTCTTCTTTGGTTTTGGATCTTCTGGCGCACTGCTATCACTTCACAAGTTTGTTGATGTACCGTTTTAACTTTTTTCTCGTCGGTTTACTTAATAAATCACTTTATTCGTAGGTCGCGAGAGTCCTGTCCTGTCACGGTCGCCATGTTGCATTTCTTCTCTTAGAAAAGCACACTAATGCTCGCGGATGGTGGGATTTATACATTTACGAAAATGTTTGAAACAGCGGTCGCCAGTGATTCAGCTTATTAAGAATCACATAAAAAAAGAATAACAAAATTAAATTTCCAAGTTTAATAGCGTTCATATCTTAACCCACACCAGTCGTGAACATATATTACATCGGACTTCTAGATATATATATATGTACCCGAAGATTGCAGAATCCTCAGTTAAAAACGGTTCACATTAGCAATACTTTATAAATTACACTCGCATTTTCACAACTAGAGTTCAACATTAAAAAAGAGAGTTCGGGAAAAACTCGCACATGGGTGGCGTGCCCGATGAGCTCGGCTGCCCCAGGAAGACTAGCCGGTACCACAAGTTGGGTTCGCGGGCGTTTTTAATTGTCTTCCGGTAGCCGGCATGCACTCCGGGGTCTTCCACGGTACTCCCACGGACCGGCGGGAAATTTAACATCAACTCGGCTGTATTTCAAATAGCACAGCCGGTTTTCGATCTCCCGGGCCACCGACTTTGGAAGCAGCCTCTATCATATGGCTATGCTACGGACCCACATTTTGAGTAACAAATGCAAGAGTTGGAGAGGGTGCAAAAAAGGGATGCTAGATTTGTTTCTGGAAATTATCGCAAAAGATAAAAGATATGGAATGGGATTCATTGCAAGACAGGAGGGTGAAGAGGGTCATGGGAATGTACAAGGCATATACTGGTGATAAGGCATGGAAAGATATTGGTGTAGGTATGAAAAGTAGTGCATGGATGGGATAAGATGTCCATGACCACAAGCTGACACTTAATTTCAGGCACAAGGTTATGGGAAGATTCTCTTTTTTAAGTAAGGGTGTCAGGGATTGGAATAAATTACCAAGGGAAATGACGAACAATTTACCAAAAACACTGAAAAATATATATTTCATAAAAACTATTATTTTTTATTTGTATAATATATATATGGCCGTCTATGTGTACATATGTAATGCCACCTGGTGCTTCACCTTCTGCATGTTTAAGGCTGCTGTAGGCCGAAATATTGCGCTTCTCTTGTGTTTGTTTTTTGTTCGTCGTCCCAGCCGCCTTCATCTGTAGTAAGTGTTGGGTCATATTTCCCTATCCTTCCTTAGTTTTATATATATATTGATCTTCCCACCAACCAGAGATTAGTTTGGATATTTATCTATGCTCTGGTATTAGCTCTGATTCACTGCCCCTCTACTTTTCCGATGTTTGAATTTCCCCACCATTTTCTCAACCATTGGTCTTTCTGTGAGGCAGTCTCCAGCTAAGCCCACTTCTCATAATGTTCTCTCATTGATGAAGGTTTTTTTCCCGAAAATTACTTCATTATTTGTGTTTGCGTCTTTTCTGTGTGTTCGCGCCCCGCATCCATCATCTAAAGGTAAGTGGTGGCTCATTTCCCTATCCTAATTTGATTCCTTTCCGCTATTTAGTGTCTTATTTCATTGTTACTATATATATTCAGGAAATAGTTGTGTGGGAAATTTCCACCTGGGCATATGCTCAAATCCAATTAATTAAAATACCAGAAGTATCAAAGAATCCTTAAATGATACTTTAAATAGTGTTAAACTAAATGTAATCCATGTAATAATTCATTTTCTTTCTACTGGTATTTTTTTTTTTAATCAAAAAGGAATTAGAGGTTCGTTTTTACTTACAGAAGCAATATCAAATCCCAGTACATTGCTGAAGTATGATGGCATCTCAGTCAACAAAGTGTAAAATCCCCAATTCTGAGCACAATGTGCTGCCAGAAGAGCCCACACCGGTATTGAAGTTAAAATTGAGGACCATGGAGTTCGAAGTTTCTGAAACACAATACAGTTTGACATTGACATACATTTCATTCACTACAAGCAAATATGAATGGATATCTATTTACCTTTTGGTTTGAAACAGACACCAATTCTTCTTCAATGTAAGCTTTTTCTTCCTTTGAAATATACTTGTGTTTCTCTGGGGTGTCTGCTCCAAGGAAAAAGTAAATAAAACTCCATAACATTGTGATACCACCAAACACATAGAAAATTGATGGCCAACCAGCGGCACTATCAGCAAGTGCTCCAGATGCAGTCATTGATATTACAGTACCCATCTGTGCACCTGAAAGAAATTGAAACAATATTTAAGGGCCACCAAATTTGTTATAATATATTATATTTGGAAAAACTGCTAATTAAATCTATACTATTATAAATGGAAAAGTAGATATGTTACATTTTCAGGGCTAAACTGCTAATCCAATCTTGATCAAATTTAACAAGGCGATAGTATCTGCAATTAGGAAGGACATAGAACACATTTTTCTACATAAATAGTGTATTTTATCAAAGAATTTTTAAAAACTGTTGATGATGCACAAATGTCTATCTCTGTAATGCTCTTAGGGAGAGCAGTCTGGTAGCTCAATGGTTAAGATGATTGCTTTCTTAACTTCTGGGTGTGGTCCTGGATTCAAATTACATTGGAAGCAGAAATTTTTAAGAGTTGTTTTTGATTGTATGAGCCATACATGGACGTTCGGTGATTCGGTTTCCACAACAGGCAGAATGTGTGGCAAATCAAAACTACACTCCTGGAAATTGAAATAAGAACACATTGACGCCGGTGTGTAAGACCCACCATACTTGCTCCGGACACTATGAGAGGGCTGTACAAGCAATGATCAAACGCACGGCACAGCGGACACCAAGGAACAGCAGTGTTGGCCGTCGAAGGGCGCTAGCTGCGCAGCGGTTGGGCACTGCCGCAGTCAGTGTCAGCCAGTTTGCCATGGCATACGGAGCTCCATCTCAGTCTTTAACACTGGTAGCATACTGCGACAGCGTGTACGTGAACCGTATGTGCAGTTGACGGACTTTGAGCAAGGGCGTATAGTGGGCATGCGGGAGGCCGGGTGGACGTACCGCCGAATTGCTCAACATGTGGGGCACGAGGTCTCCACAGTACATCGATGTCACCAGTGGTCGGCGGAAGGTGCACGTGCCCGTCGACCTGGGTCCGGACAGTAGCGACGCACGGACGCACGCCAAGACCGTCGCATCCTACGCAGTGCCGTAGGGGACTGCACCGCCACTTCCCGGCAAATTAGGGACACTGTTGCTCCTGGGGTATCAGACAGGACCATTCGCAACCGTCTCCATGAAGCTGGGCTACGGTCCCGCGCACCATTAGGTCGTCTTCCGCTCACGCCCCAACATCGTGCAGCCCGCCTCCAGTGGTGTCGCAACAGGCGTGTATGGAGGGACGAATGGAGACGTGTCGTCTTCAGTGGTGAGAGTCGCTTCTGCCTTGGTGCCAATGATGGTCGTATGCGTGTTTGGCGCCGTGCAGGTGAGCGCCACAATCAGGACTGCATACGACCGAGCCACACAGGGCCAACACGCGGCATCATGGTGTGGGGAGCGATCTCCTATACTGGCCGTACACCTCTGGTGATCGTCGAGGGGACACTGAACAGTGCACGGTACATTCAAACCGTCATCGAACCCATCGTTCTACCATTCTTAGACCGGCAAGGGAACATGCTGTTCCAACAGGACAATGCACGTCCACATGTATCCCGTGCCACCCAACGTGCTCTAGAAGGTGTAAGTCAACTACCCTGGCCAGCAAGATCTCCAGATCTGTCCCCCATTGAGCATGTTTGGGACTGGATGAAACGTCGTCTGCACGTCCAGCACGAACGCTGGTCCAGCTGAGGCGCCAGGTGGAAATGGCTTGGCATGCCGTTCCACAGGACTACATCCAGCACCTCTACGATTGTCTCCATGGGAGAATTGCAGCCTGCATTGCTGCGAAAGGAGGATATACACGGTACTAGTGCCAACATTGTGCATGCTCTGTTGGCTGTGTCTATGTGCCTATGGTTCTGTCTGTGTGATCATGTGATGTGTTGTATCTGACCACAGGAATGTGTATATAAAGTTTCCCATTCCTGAGACAATGAATTCACGGTGTTCTTATTTCAATTTCCAGGAGTGTATAATGTACGCAGGTGAACAAACCCTTGGAACCAACAATGCCATATGCCTTTAATATTTTATGCTATATCAGTTGCTGAGGCTTTGTTTCTATCACAATCAGTTTGTGTATGATCTACACTAATAATAATATAAATCCGAAAGTAACCGTTTCTCTAACTGTTACGTTTTGATGACTAAACAGCAATACCAATATTGATGAAATTTGACAAGGAAATATATCATTAGGGAGGTCACATGAAAAATAACTTTTTTCATGAAATTTTGATAACTGGATCATGACAGACAAGTATGTAATGTTATATTGATCACTCGAGCTGTTTCTCTCACAATCAATGTATGATCTGCTCATAAATTTTGCTTGCAGATGACATCATATAGATGTTGATCTGCACTGCACTATACTACTATTTTGTGACCACGTAAAAGTTTCTGGCATTGGTATAATTTGCCTTCTTTTTGACATGCATCACTGCTGTAAATCATAACTAAAACAGCTCTAGTAGAACACTAGAAGCTAAAATTATTAGCATCCAAGAATCTGATGCTTGTGCTGAAGAAAAAAGACAAACCAAAAGCTGAAAAACCAGCTGCTCTCAGTTAATCCCCTCCCCCACCTTAATTTTTGCTGTTTTTAAACATGTTGCAAATTTATTCTTTTCATGAGACAAATTCGTTGGTAGAATGGTATGGTCATGCCTTCACTGTCATATTAACCTGACTCCATATTTTTGGGCAACTTATGTAGTTTACAGCTTTCTATATTCTCTAGCAATAAAGTTCTAAGTCCACATGTACGAAGTTGCAGGCAGCGGCTAGTGCTTCATAATTCCGAAACTATTGAAGTATGAAATAGTTCTGAAAAAATTAGTTAGCTGTATAAAATTCAGAGTTAAACAACATATATCGAATTAAACCCCTCAGCTTATTAAAACCAAAACTTACCAGAATTACATATCATAACTGAACATCTTTTGACCAGGATAAAAAAAAGGGAATGTCTAATGTATTAAAAACTATGATTTCTTTACTCCACAAAAAATTGGTAAATGTTGCACACCAAACTTTCTCTCGTGTTTTTGTATAAATTGTTTCAACATTGGTGGAGCACAGTAATCTCATTTTTAAAACAGGCAAAAACTATTTCAGTGAGGGAACAAAGTACTTTCACCACAAATCAGAAATATGTTTCACTGATATCATGTGAATTCAAATAAACTAGTGCAACAAGTATTTATTCCACTTTTCTTATATAGTTTAAGTGGATATTGCTTCAAACCATAAGCAAATATTCCAGGTTTTAACACAAATAATTATAAAACCATACAAATTTGAAGACATTAAAAAATCAGAACTGCTATCAGCATAAACATTAGACATTTTACCATTTCCATCAACATCAACTAAGTAATTAACACAGTTTAGCAATGAGGGGCAAATTGTTGAATTTCAGCATTATTTCAAATGAAAAATAAGAGTGCCATAGAGGAGTCTCAGAATAATCTTGAAGATCAAATGAGAGCTTTTTGAATTTCCGATTATTTTAATATGGAAAGGAAAGAAAGAAAGAAAGAAAACCAATCATTTGCCAGAGTTGATGGGAGGACTACTACAGTGATTATTCATTGAACAGTTGACCATTGGCACATGGGTGATCTTACCCACGAGTATTAGTTTCTATTTTCATAAGGAAGGGTATAGCCTGAAATGGCGATTTTCTTCTTTTTGTTACTGCAGCCCTCCTTCCTTCAACTTAAGCAAGTGTTGATTTATTTTAATCTTTCATTTCTGTATTAACACCTATTAACACTTCATAGCATTTTTCATGCTCCATTTTTAAAATATTGTAATTAAGATTTTGTTTTAATGTTACTAAATAATATATAAATATTAAGATTTTCATTATTTTCTACTTACCAGAATAAATTATTGTTCCCAACCTGTCACTTTCTTCTGGTGGAATCCACTTTGCAAGTAGGGTATGCATGCATGGGAAGATAAAGCCCTGTAATCACAGAAAATATTAACATTTTCAATAGCTTCAAAACAAAAGTAATTTGATTCACTAAGCTCTTTAGAGCTTTTTTCATTATAATTAATGTCTTATCAAGTCTAAACTGTTCTAGGCATACAATAATCCAAAAATTGAAATAGATTTTTTTTTCCTTCAAAATATGTTTGTTGACTTCAGATAAATGGTATACCTGGAAAAGCCCTTGGACAGCTCGTGAAGCACAGACCAGCCATACACCACCTACATCAGCTGCGACTTCTGTCAGAATAGTCAAGACTCCAGAGAAGAAGAGAGAACAACAGACAAGGTTCTTTGCTCCATAAAGCCCAGCCAGCCAACCTGCCGGGATTTGCATCACAACGTAACCCCAAAAAAATGAGCTTAGTATCAAACTTGTCTCCGAAGAACTCCACCCATAATCCTAGAATTAAACAAAGACCTTTGAGAACCTAAAACCTGTGGTGATTCATAATTAAATGTGAGGAAACAGAAGGAATATCAAGAAAGAGATGAATCTTTAACTCAAATGGCCATGCTGCCTTTCAATTCTGATTAGCAAAATTTAAGTCTAACACTTACATGTAATTACCATACCAGAATGTGTGTTTTTATTTAAATTAAACAATTTTAAATGATTTAATAAAGGGGCAAATGGGATATTTCCCTGTTTACAAACCACACAAAAAAAATGAGCTATTTAAATAAAAAATAGGCAACTTAAAAAGACTGAAATGAAGGTCATAATACACAGAAGAAAAAAATCCTCTGCATTGAATAAAAATCCATTTCTCCCAAAAATAAATGCTTCATTATCGCCACCCTGGACCACTACCATTCTCAGATTTACTGTGGATAGTCCCCTCCAGCATCTCTGTCCTTTGACCATTCCTTTTCTACTGCTGTCCATGTAACTCCTATTTTGCACATTCTTATTCCATTTATCCTGTGATCTTTCTACATGCTTCCTCTATTCAAGTATCAAATTACACATTTTCTTTGGCATCCTTTAATCACTCATTCTCTTCAGTGCCCATATCATCTGGGTTTGATCTTTCAGTTCTATTTTGTACATGTTTCTTTTTTTTCTCATATTAACTTACTTTTTCCAATATAGTTGCTCCAATATAATCCTCTAAAACTTCATGCTGCATTTTAGTAAACAAATATTTATCAAATTAACAGCAGTCTAATTAGCAAAAAATTTCAAAACTTATGAAGGAACTTTTAGTTTACAGTATTTATAACTTATGTGACTTGCAGCAAATTCTTAATAATAATTTGAATTACACTTATCTGGGCCTTGTGTGCTGTACCAATTTATAAGTCATACATTTTTTGAATTGTGAATGAAGGTGCAATCCTGTGAAAACCAATTTGATGATATATGCCACTGCAAACTAATAGCACTAATGCTACGATACTAGACTGGTTTTTCTTTTTCACTTCAGTAAAACATATCACATTAATAGTTTAAGTAATATTTTATTTCTACTGACATTTAATGTTTGGAACTTTTTCACTCAATTATGCAGTGGAAATAACCATTGGTACCATCAGTTCCACTCTTCATTGGCTATTTTTTGGGAGAATTTTCAAGTGCATGGCAGGCACACATACTACAGAGTGTAGCATCTGTATTAAGGTTATGTTGATGTGCTGCACAAGCATCATTTCCACACCCAAGATTCAGTTCTTATTCTGGGATCTATGGAAAAATGTATTTTATAGAAACATAGCAGAATTAGCCAAAAATATTGTGTATTCGTGAAGTACTTTTTGTTACTACTGCCCTCCTCCCTTCAGCTTTGGTAAATGATTTGTGCATTTTATATCTCCTTTCCATAATAATATTGCACACTACACTCTTACTATTTTACAGTTTGGGTTCCAGAAACTTTTCATCCTCAGATATAGATGCATTTTCTTTTTTAACAACACATTTTAGAGCTGAACAATAAAATATTCATTCTAGTCTTTTGTAAGCTTTTAAAAATATTTGCATCAACCATAAATTAAATTGAAAAATGGAATATTACCACATTTAAAAGGTTTAACTTGTTCATGGAAAACAAAGTACAATTCTAAAATCAGCAAAGATGTTTCATAAGACTGGAAGAAAGTTCCACATGCCATTCCACAAGGCTGCCCTATGACAGCTTTTGTTTCATTAAAGAGGGTGTTTCTTAAAACATGTTTCAGACTTCACGATTGTTTACAGATAGGTACAGAGAGTGATTTGATATAGGGCATAGAGTTGCAGCAGCCTCAAAAGACCTGAAAAATGTGGTTTAAGTAGGACCCTGTGCCCCTATAAGATAGCTTTCAACAGTGAGGAGAGACCTGGTTAATGGCAAAAACTGTAACTGAAAGTGTGACAGAGTCAAGAAGGAGAGCTAAAAATGATGGGAGAACCCCACCATTTTTAAATCTTAAGTGCCTGCCATCGTTGCACTTTCGGCTACAGTTTCCACCATTAAGCACATCTTTTCTCACTGCTGTGATGCTACTGAATGCTGCTTACCTATCTTACATAAATGCAATATGTGGGTTCCTACTCCAGCCACATTTTTCAGGACCTTTTGACTGCTGCAACACCATGTTCCCTATATCAAACCACTATGTAAAACCCCCTAAATGATCTTAAAGTTTGAACTATTTAAAAACATTCCCTATATCAATGATCTCCTGCATTTGCAGACTATTCTAACCTGAACAAGGAAAAAATGTTAAACTAATCAAAAATTAAATGCAAATGAAGTGCTTAGTTTGAAGCAGCAAACTGGTTTAAGGCAAGCTCATTGAAATTAAATTTTCATAAAACACAGTACATTAGATACGATATTACACACAGCATAAATTATAAAAGTAACACTATGTTGTAGCAGTTATTAGTAGTAAAGCACATATTAAAATGTCCATGTCCATGGAACTAATCTCTATAATGATTGGATCACTTGTGTTTTTATAATCCTCATATACTATATTGGTTACTGTTTACACACATCTAGTATAAATTGTCCAATAGATTTTAAGTCACTGTGAATATCCATAATATAGGAATCTAGTTAGTCACAACTTGAAGCCAACACACAAGTTTTACTTTATGTGGGATTCACAATATAGCCTTTTAATACTAAATACCATATTAAAATTGTATCCTTGTTCTTTGTAAATAAAAAAATGAAATAAATAATAAAAACAAAGAATTTGGCATTTGGATAGATTAGAAACTCAATTTGTAAGCACCTTAGAATTTTAGCAAATTCAAGTTCCTTAGCTTCAAGTATACGGGAGGAAGTAAATTCTCAGTAAACATATACATAGGTTATGGGAGGGACGTTTTATGTAGAAGCTGATACCACAACCTAACTTACTTAATAAACCATTTTAAAAGCAGTAAAGACACATAACATTTAATAAAAGTACTAAATAAACTTTTTATAATAATAAGGAAACTTTTATACTAAGCTGAAGTGGGATAATCCATTTTTGTTTTACTACCAAACAAATTTTTGATACGTGACCATTTCATTATTTCTTAACACTTTGAAGTGAAATCAAGTAAATTTTAAATAATTCAAAAGAAAGTTAAATTTACTAAAATCCCGTAGTTTCTCACTTAAATAAATTTTTGAACACTTCAA
This sequence comes from Vandiemenella viatica, assembly GCA_031002005.1. Taxonomy (NCBI): domain Eukaryota; kingdom Metazoa; phylum Arthropoda; class Insecta; order Orthoptera; family Morabidae; genus Vandiemenella; species Vandiemenella viatica. The sequence goes on along the minus strand of JARYHS010013631.1, from coordinate 56,730,128 downwards.
TAAATACTTCACTTTTAACCATTTTTATCCTAGTAAGTTTCTGAACTAAAAAGTAGATTTCCTGAAAGAACCAAAAATCTAGTTCAACATATTTAAATTTCAGATCATTGCATGCAGTAGAATAGATTTTATAGAGATTTTAAAGATTATTTCGTCACTAAAGTCATGTGCTTCTTTTAGGAATTAATTGCCACCAAACCAAAACACTTTCGGAGATAAAGTAACTTTCAAAAATGTAATTTAATTCGGAGAAAATTCCGGTAATTTTTCCTTTTCGATATAAACAATACCTAAAAAGTTAATAAAAAACGATACGACTTCTATAGGCCTACCGTTAATTTACCAAAGCTTGTCTAAGTTGTAATTTCATAATCCGGTCACCGATTTTTACACAAGTTACACCACTGAGCTCGTAAATTTTTGTAGAATATTTCGACACTAATTTTATTCAGATAACTTGCAGTTCCATGAAATTCAAATGGTCGGGTTAATCCCCTCACTTCAGAGATTTGTATCACCACGCGGAAGTTAAACAAAAATTTAAAACTAATCACTTAAAATTCCCTACTAAACTACCGTTGGACTTGTAGTAGATAAATCTAAACATCGTCAAAGTTTAAACACTTAATAATCTGGATCGTCTAATAAATTACACACACTTTTTATCTCGCGGAAGCGAAAAGATATGATACAGCTGCTTACGTCACTGGTTTTGGTGATTCCTATAAAAGACCCCGCCGCCATCAAGTACCGACACCCGAAGGAGCCCGTTCTCGAAGGAGGCGTTTGATGAATTCTTTGCCAAGCAGTGAAGACGCAAGGAAAAAGCTTCAAAAAAAGTAAAGACCACCACATGCACCGCCACAGAGAATCCACAGCACCAAGGGCATGCGAACTCGTCCACCAGGGATTCATTCGACAGGACGGATGTACCACTCCTCGATCCGAGCAAAAAGCAAAGTTCGTCGAAGCAAAGTATGTTGGACGACGTTTGGTACTCCCAGACGAGTACTCCGCAGTCGCCAACAGAGAGAAGGACGCACCTATAGACCTCCCAGATATGTCGTTCAGCTTCAATCTGCTGGACCTGCCCAAAATCAATGACAGCCACGAATGGACAGAGCAAACATCTACTGATGAGGAGGAAGAAACTACCCCGACGGGCTCTCTGACCGAGGAAACGCCGATAGCGCGGGTCATGAGCCCAATACAGGGGCCCGAGTAGTGTTGCAAACTGAAAAAAAAAACAAAATGTTTTTTTTCAGCTTTGTGAAAAAAAACGTGAAAAAAAACCTAGCACCCGTGTTTTTTTTTCTAATTGTTTTTTTTTCAGAAAACAATATATTTGATAAATTATAGTTTTATTTAAGGAATTTCCATTTTACAGTGTGTTTTATGTCTTACTGAATCATATAATGTCTCACATAATGATTCATAAGTGTATCTATATAGGTAATATAATTTTATTCATCCTCAATGACAGTACCACATTCACTAGTATCAGCACTACCAACACTTGTTCGATCGGTGTCGGAATTTTCTGTCTCTTCTTCTGTCTCCTCTAGATCCATAACTTCAGAAATAGTTAAATTTTCTTTTACTGGTTGTTCTTGTATTGTACGCAAAAGATTTTGAGATTGCAATTATAAATTGTGAGCAAAGTACACACTGTGCTTAAAGACTGCGCCAATAGTTCTGTATTACGGTCTTTTAAGTTTGAATTAAAATCTGTTATACAAAATAGGAGCTTTACTTCTTTTCAATCGTTTGTTTACACCAACGGTTACAAGGAAACGATTCATAATTAGGGACCGTGCGCAAACTACGTGGCTCAGTCCAGAGGAAGGAGGGGTTAGCTGGAAGGCTACGCTGGGCTACGTGGAGAGAGGGGGGGGGGGGGGGGGTTTCCGAGCCAGGCCACGTAACTTTCCTTTCGTAACATTTTTCACAGTTAAAATGAGGAACTGAACTCACAACAGCATGTGAGTATTTATTTCCCTCAGTTAATTATATCCGTATGTAATTTACAATAGTCTGACAAGAGAATACAGTACAAAATGTCTTCTGGAATCAAAACGGAAGAAAGCTACGTGCTATGTGAGTAGGGGAGGGGGGGGGGGGGCAGGCAAAAGCCACGTAGGGCTACGTGGGGGAGGAGAGGGGGTTCACAGGAGGCCAAAATAGAGCTATGTGGTTTATGCACGCTCCCTTACTGACAATTTAATGAGTCAGTACCACTATACTCTGAGAGTTAACAAGTATACAAATATATGGAAAGCCCAATAAGTAATAAAAAGAGGCAAAAAACCGTGGATAAATTTTAAATTCCTAATTTTTTAAAAAGATCTGTAGGTAATTTTGTAGGGATGGCAGCACTATTTCAAATAGCAAGTATCAATCCAAACATTGGGGAATGGGGATTCCTTCTGGCGCAACCTAGTCTCTTCGGGAAATCCCCGTTCATAAAGAAAATTTCAGTCAATTTTGCTAATATTTTCGTAATTTGTTTTCCTACTGTACCAGAAAAATATAGTAGATTTTAAACTAAGATAAGTACTTAGAATAAACTCTAAAACAGTCATTTAAACGATAACTGCCTTACAAATTTAAGATTTAGTAGTTGTGAAAAAAAAAGGTGTTCCAGAAAAAAAACATGTTTTTTTTTCATGTTTTTTTTTTCAAGCCAGAAAAAAAACGTTTTTTTACAACACTAGGCCCGAGGCAGCAGCAAATGAAGTGGCACCACCAAGACTGGGTCCACCTCGTCGCCTCGGTCCAGCCACCAGGGAAGGGCCTGCTGTCGAGAGGAGCGACAGTGGATGGGACGCCATTTTCATACGGCCGGCTGACATGGCAGCCGCAATCAGGGCTCTCCAGGAGAATGGCGTCCTATACCACCCCCGACTGACTGCAAAGCTGCAGGACGTGCAAGTGCAGACGCAGGCAACAATAAAGAAACAAGAGCGGAAGAAGAAAAGAGCAGCAGGATCTGCTCAATGCTTCCGCTACCAAGCCTGGGGCCACAAGGCTGCGGACTGCGACGCGGAAGAGCGTTGTGTCCACTGCGGTGGCAGGCACAGCTCCAGGAGTTGCAGCCGGCCTCGAGAAGCTATGCGAACATGCGCTAACTGCTCGGGGCCACATGCATCATGTGCAGCTCGCTGTCCTGCCAGACCAAAGCAAGAGGAGAAGAAGAAGAACAAGAAGCGCCCAGCGGCAGCCAAGGACAGCGCCTCGGGAAGGGGAAACTCGACCACACCACATGCTGACTGCAGCCGACAGAGAGGGAGGGAGAGCCCCCCACCAACCGACCGACAGACAGGCTGCGCCCAGACACTGCTGGGACGGCCGCCTCACAGATCGAGATGGCAAGCGAAAGAGCGGCAAGCGTCGCTACGAGGGTTGGTGTGCGTCCCACGCGGGGACAATACCACAAGATCAGCCGATCCTCGCCAAGGTTGTGCAACTGCTAACGCAGCTAATAAACATATTAGTCCCCTAGCGGACTCAACCAAAATAAGGACTCCAAATCCACAGATCACCCATTGTCCCATAAGCAAACAGAATTTTTATTAATCCCCAAATACAAAATAATGTATCAAACGTGTCAAATAAAGTTGTTAAAAAAATAAATGTTTACCCATATGGCTGAAAGGAGCTAAACGCTCTCCAACAGTGGAATGAAAAACACACACACACACATATATATATATATATATATATATAAAACATGCTTTGTCTTTACCTCTGGAGCAGTATGTGAGTTAACCTGCGTTAGTTTGTGTCGGAACGGGAGATAGTCTGTTGAAATTGGGCGTGACTCGGCGGCCATATTGGGACATCAGTGTGTTATCTGCGAGTATAATGTCTACTTAGAACTTTTAAATTTACAAAAAGGGGTTTGTTCGGTAAATTCTCTCTCCAAAATCTGCAATATTTTGGAAACGTTTGTTCGATCGCCAAATCAGCTGTATAATGCTAATTTTGAACTTGTGATTTTTTGAAAAATAAACTTCAAATTTTCCGAGCAAAGTGGACTTGTGATTTCATAGTAGACTTGAAACCTTTTCTAAATTTGTGGTTTAAAAACAAAGTGGTGACCTCTAAGCATTACAGTTGAGATCCAAAAGGGTTACATGGTCAATTTAAAATTATTTCGTTAAAATTCCACAGAACTTTTAATTCAAGTGAACTGTTGGTTAAGGCACTAATGCGATACTACAGTCCCGGTATCAGCCTAGGGTCTTACAAATTCGTAAAACTTATCACATTTCTACTGAAGAATACAGGCAGTGCCACCTTTTAAATCAGAAAACTTTCACTAACAGTTCTAGAACTAATTAAACAGGCATATTCCTCTTATTTTCATTCCATCATGTCAGCTGTTTCAAATGCTCATATTATTAGATCAATTTTCCCCAGTAAGAATTCTGACACCTACATTTAGATTTAAGTGCAGATTGATTTTAATATGGGCATTGAGTCACTTACGATATTGAGGGTGGGAAAGCAGAAATGTTGGGCTGTAATTTTAACTTTAACTAGTTCAGTGTTTGAGGTAACTTATGCGGCATATCGCCCAATAATTCATTCCAGAACACAACTTCATTATCTACAAATGAAAATGTTTCCATTCTTATTGCTGAAATCAAGTAATAGTTTAGTCATGGTCATCTCCTTCTTTCCACTTAATAATTATTCCATTATTTATCTGGATCTCATCAGCAATGCATGTCATACCCTCCCAGAATTATTAACCACACAAACCTTTTTTCGCCACTAATGTTCGCTAAGCTTGAAGGGTAAGGAACTTGTTGGTGAAGTACTTTCCTGTTAGGCATCACCTTCTCTGCTGGGTTTGGTGGTATATTGTCATCTCTGAATGTTTTGATTTCACCTGATCCTGAAACACTAGTTTGTAATGAAGAGCAAACTTAACTGCTTGCGCAGTTGCAGCTCACCATCATTGGTGGGATATTCTTTGCTGCATCAGCCACTGGTTTCACTAATTGTGTTAGTGTAGCACTCAATGCATTGCTGCTGTGGGATACAATGGAGCAATAGCTCCGCGGCAGTCCTTTCGTCTCTGCTGCTGCCAGCCAAGTGTTAGTGCTGCCAGTACACTGATATGGCCAGCCGTTACGGGTGTCATATGCACCTCAAGGCTGGTGGAGAGGGAGCCCGCCGCACTGAGCACCCCATGCAGCATGAGCTAGATTGCAATTGCAACAGCACATTTGGAGGCTCTGGTATGGGCACTTCGTAATGCGGTAACTCACCGCATCTGACCCATCTCGTTTCGTTTCGTTCTCAAATTACAATGCATCTTTTGAGTAGACCTGACAATTGAAACATTACAAAGACTTAGAAGAGGTGGCTTCTTGATTCTTATTGTTTTGTCATTCGCAATTATATTCTTCTGCTGCTTTGTCTACCAGCCACTAAGGCAATTTCAAAAACAAATTTAATTACACCCTCTATAATTTGATAAACATTTCTTGTTTGAATTTGTTTATGGGGTTGTGAATGAGAGTCTTCCCCCCCCCCTTTCCCACACACTTTACTTAACCTATCGCCAGTTATTAGTTCTGAAGGTTTTCTCATTTTCAACAATTTGATACTAGTACTGGTACTTGAAAAATTAAACACCGATGACCTGCGAGCATCATGGGTTATTTCTAAGATTTTAGTTTTTTATTAAATTATAGTTTTTTTTGGGTCAAACTGCTATATATTTGATGCATGAACAAAGACTAACATGGTGTCTGTGGAATGTAATATGTGTGGGTTCACTGCCAGATGAAAGATGTGGAAAGAAACTATCAAGACATACTCAATTCATAGGTCTTGTGCGTTTGTTGTGACAATCAGAGCCGCTGGCCACTTACATGATTATAAACTAATGTTATCCCTCTCCACGACCATGATACCAAATAGCTGAGGAAAACTTTGTTCCCAGAATGGGTGAAAGCTTTTGCATTTTAAACCCATTTCCTTCCAGTTCAATATTGGGATTGTTATTAGTAAGTCATAATTGGATTTGGTTGATTTGGTTTTGGTTCCATTACTCGTGGTTGAGGAGTTTTTGTGGCCACCTGAGTCATTGATTGTAGAGGGGCTCCGCACCCATTGCGTTGATCAGATGGTTGGCCAAGTTTGACTCTTCACAAAATTGAGCAGCCAGCTTCTGGAACCAGTTCCCGAACTTGTGCAGTCTGCTGGGTTGGTGGAGGTCCTCAACTTGAGTCTCTCTTCGTAGGTGATAGGTGAATCTGATTGCCTTGCTCTGCATGGTCTGCAGTCGCTGGATATGGGATTCCACAGTGTTGCCCCAAACTACAGAGGCATACTCCACTATAGATCTAATGAGGGCGGAGTAGAGTTGGATACCCAGTTCCAATCTCATCTTACATGTGGGATTAGGTACAGGTAGGGAGAGGTCAGTCTGCAAACCAATGACATGGGTTTTCCATGTCATCCGCAAATCTAGTTTTACACCTATGTCACCAGGTGAGTCCAGTTGATATTCCCTCCAAAGAGTATTATATGTTGGAGCTGCTGCAGAACCTTCTTTCTTTTGGCGTGGCTTTTGGGAGCAGTAAAGCCTAGCCGCAATTTGGTAACCCATTACTGTATACTATTGCAGACCTGCCACAGTCAAAATCTGAGGACGGTAACATTTAAGCTCTTGACGTAAAGAGCGGTGCCATCCGCATAGAGAACCTTTTGTACTCTCGCAGTGGATAGTGTGTCTGCCGTGTACAGGTTATATAGAATTGAACCGATTGACCCTTGCGGGACACCTGCACAGGTGTTTTTTTACAGCCGAGAGGTTGCCATCTATCACTACACAGTACACAGAATGTCCACCCTTCGAGGTAGCTTTTTAGAAGTTTAGCATGCAAGAGCAGGAGTCCCTTCGCTAGCAACTTGTATAAGAGGCCTTGATGCCAGACCGAGTCAAAGGTGTGGCTGACATTAAGCAGGACGGTGCCAAAGTATTCCCACTATTCAAATGCTGAAAAGGTGCTTTCAGCCAGGGGGAGCAAGTGGTATCTCCTGAAGCCAAACTGCTCATCTGGAAGCAGTCTCTCTCTCTCTCTCTCTCTCTCAATGATTGTGCGAAACCTTTTGAGGTATATTCGCTCAAACACTTTAGATAGTGATTGGACCATAGAACTATTGGCAATCTCCTGTCCTTTCCCGTATTCAGTGTTGGAATAATCTCGGCATGTTTCCACATCTGCTGGAATTCACCTGTACGTAGTACTTTTTGTTGAATGTGTCCATAATTTATTGGACTGCCAGAGGTGGTATTTGGCGTAGTATTCCTACTCCAAAGCCATCATGGCCTGCAGCTTTCTCTGTATTGAGGTTAGATAGAGTTGCAACTACCTCTTGTGTGGTCATCCTCTATGTGAGCAGCATCCCAAAAGTGCCAGAGACGTTCTTCTACCCCTTGAATGTGTTAACCATCACTCAGGATGTAAACAGGCTAAAATTTGTACTTAAGGCCTCTGCTAGGGTTTCAGCCTTCTGTTCTGGTTAACACATATAATTTGTTCCAATCACCTGCAGTCTCTTGAGAAGGGCCTTTTTGGCACGTCACGCCGACCCATCTTTTATGTACAGGGTGGGAACGAAGTTGGTCCAGTCAGCGATTCTATGCTTCCCAACTTCCGGCTTTATTCCTCTCTGCATTCGATTAATCACCCTTTTCACTGCCGCGTCTCTCGTGATGTGCCGCTCCCTTATAAGCCGGCTATTCACAACGATTGCCTCTTTGATGTGGGGAGGCAGTTGTTTCGAAAGAGGTGGGAGATTGATGCGCGGTCTGGTAGCCGCATCCGCTCCTTCATTTATCTAGACCGCCAGGTTGGCCGCAGAGGCAGAGGGGCCGGCGACCGATGGTGGTGGTGCAGACTCGATGCGTCGAGAGTTGTTGTCCTTAAAGATAACACGTCAGCGGCCATATAAAATAGGACAGGAATATGGTCATGGTCATAGGACAGCAGTTTTGGTAATGACTGCTATATTGTGGCGTAGGCCTTTGTTTATGGCCACATCCAACACATCTGGGAAGCCTCTTCCAAAGATGGTGGGTTCTGTGGGCCCCCAGATTACCGCGTCATGGTTGTCTACCATACACACGAGACTTCAGTCGTTCGCATCAGTCAGGTGCGAGTTCCAAGCCAAGTTTTTAAAATTCACATATCCCGTAATAAAGAGGTTGCCCTGCGTGCTGAGGAGAGCAGCGAAGTCTCCCTCCTTCAGACCTCTGCCTGGTCTGTAAGCAGCCATGAATACGAGTCTCCCGTGAGTGGTCTCAATGCCCTTGAGGTTTCAATGGATTCCATGGTTGGTAGTTTTACTGTATAGTGCTTAATAGTGCTCCTTATGTAAACAGCAGTACTTTCTCCCTCAGTTGGCAGGTCAAAACGTAAGCAAGAGTAGTTAGGGTGGCAGCTATGAACCCCTGCAGGGCCGGCGTTAAGGGGGAGGGGGGGTAAGCGGTCAAAAGTACCCGGGCCCACCGGCTGATGGGGGGCCCCGAATACCGATTGTAGGGGCCCTCAGGCCATGAAGACAATAATCCACCCATTGTCATCCGGCCAGTTTGTAAATTCCTAACGCCGGCCCTGATCCCCTGCTTAAGGTGAGTTTCTGTGTCGAGGCACACATCAATTCCTTCGTCACGATGAAATCCCCTGTATTCTCCCAGTTGGCGCCATAGGCCATTGGCATTCCAGCTGCAGATAGTGATGTTCTTGCCATGTCGCGGTTTGGTCGGGCCTTGCTATTCTACCTCGAGCGTTAGCTGCACTGCAGCAGTTATCTGCCGCGGGGTGTCCTGCATCATGGTAATAACAGCCTGTAGCAGAGACTGTACCATGGGAAGGAGTGCCATTACTGTTTGGCTGGCTGCTCAAGCCGGAGAAAGGTTTCCTGGTTAGTTCTTCGTTGTTTGGTTGCTTCCCACGTGTGTTGGGTTACCCATTTGAGTTAGCAGGATACGCAGGTGGGGGGTTTTGTCTCACTTTGGAGTTGTTAGGCCCTGTCCGGGTGCCGTCAGCAGAGGTGTTGGTGGTCTTCTTGGCATAGGTAGAGTCAGTTGTTGACTCTTTGTCAGAGTTAATTAAGTTTTGTTCCTTTTCTTGTTGTTCCTTCTGCTGTTGTTTTTTGGTGGCAGCCAGATAGGAGCTGTTATTGCCCTTATGCATTTCATCAAATCTACAGAAGGTTGTGCATTTCCTGATGCTTGCCACATGTTTTCCACACCATTCGACACACTTTGGTGAGGTATCACCTTTCTTGATGGTGCCTTCCTTGGAGGCATGTTTGCCTGCGCATTTTACACATTGGCTGGGATTGAGCAATGCAGACACACGTGACCTACCCTATGGCAACAGACATTGGAGTGGCTCCCGCTTGCTTCGAAGTATCTCGGTAGTTATCCTAAGGACACAGAGTGTCGTCATCTTGAATATACCTTTATTCTCTACTGAATCAGGAAGTAGCACTAAGAAGAGTTTGACTTCAAAGTTGGTCTTTGGAGAGAAAAGGCGTGCTACTGTCCTTGCTGCAAAACCTCGCTCTGCCAGTTCTACCTTTAGTTCCTCTGACTGGATGCTGAAGAGCATCACCCTGATGGCCACTTTCAGGAATTTTTCTTAAGGTGACGGGAAGGTGTATATTGCTATTTGGTTCAGGGCTGCAGATTGAGTGATCGTATTATACTCCTTGAGGGACTTAGGGTGAACCCTGTAGAGGCAAAGTTCGGAGTTCTACAGTAAAAATAATCACGAATATCACCTTTTTAGTCATAATAATTATACAAATACCCAAATCGATTGATTCTAGAGAGAAAACACTTTTTTCGTAATTTTGATAACCATGTGTATTTTTTTTCCTTCGAATAAACAGTTAACAATTCGCTAGCAAACGCAATTATATGGCGAATACCGAAACGAATCGCTAAATTACGCACGGAAAACCAATAAGAGAGTTTGAATGGACTTAGTTACACTTCGTAGTGCTGCAGCGTTACAGAAATGTGAGTGACAAATACACACAAAGGTTATGGATAAGTAGAAAGAGCATTTACGTAAGAACTCTAATGGTAAACTAAGTCATGAAATATAAATAAATTATTTCTAGAAAATTAAATGGTGCTGCATATTTTCGTCATACCATATTTAGAAGGTAAGCTTAACTTTAACGCAGTAACAACTGTTTGAGTAGTAATAATAATAATTAAGAACAGTAAATAAATAAATCCGTCTGCAATGTGAATTAGCGGTTCCACATTTTAAATCTGGAAGATGGAAGTATGAAAACTTTCATATCTCTCTTTGTTTCTAACTAACACTGATACTTCTATAAAATTTTCTGTCAAGCTTTACTTCCTGCCTTCCAAGCCCGATGAGTTATAGGTAACACTGTTGCCTGTCATTCGGGAGGACGCGAATTCAAACCCCATCGGTCATCCATTTTCAGTATTCAATAATTTTCGTAAATCTCTCCAGCAGAACTCTAGAAAACTTCCTTCAAAAAGCCGTGGCTGAAATACTTACCCGATCCTAGTTTAGAATACTATCAGGATTCATATTACATTGGCGTCGAAGATATGAAGAAGACAAATGAAAAAAAGAACATGGTAGGTATGTGTTATCACTTTAATCCGGCTTTCGGGAGGTCGTGGGTTCGAATCCCCATCTGGCTGTTCGGGTAAGCGATTTAGATGGTTTTCCCAAAACACTCAAGGCGAATCCCGGGATTGTTCCTTCTAAAGGCCTTGGCCGAATTCCTCTCCATTACTTGCCCCCAGTCCTTTCCTGCCTCTATTGACCCCGATTAGATGTAAAGCTAGAAGCAAAAAATTATTTCTCAAATAAAAATAATTACATCTCTGTGTTTTGGACCTTTTCCTTGTTGGATTTATCCTACTCAATGGCCGAACATGGTAGTGAAGGAATTAGAGTGCTATTTCCACATGTGGAGAGTCTCTAGTTCGATGTTGTTTTAGGGATGGCCAACATCGAAATCATTATAGAGGAAAAAGGACTGGGGGCATGTTACGGGAAGGAATTCAGTCATGGCCATTCCAAGGAATCATCCCAGCACTCACGGAGAGTTTTTCGATTACTCATGCAATATCGAAATACGGATGGATACACAAGGATTTCGACCCCTGTCCTTCCGAATGGGATGGCTTGAGCGTTACCGGTACTCTCGGTCACTGGTGCGATTCTGACCAGGGGCATGGGTGTTAAAGTAGATGATGTTGTTTGTCTTGTGTCGTCTTTCAGTTGTATGAGCAAAAAGTATTTGGAAAGACATCAGTACACAAGATAAACACGCAAAACGGCTTAGCTTAGGAATGCCATTAAAAATTTAAAGACAATTTTACTGAACCAAAAGGTCGCCTTCAAAAATATCTCACAGGTACACCTCATCTCAAAAATTTTTCTTTGTTTGGTGCCAACTAGTAACATGGCTAAATTCTAAAAACGTATTAGGATTAAAAGTAGGTGTACTGTAATGAAGCTCTTTAGTGCACACGGGAGGGGTATTTAATTTCAGTTGAATGTAAAGGATTTAATCTCTGATATTATGCGTGGTTATTTCGTAATAAGAAAATCTTCTTGCTGGATCAGTTCAGACGCAAGGAGGAAGTAACCGATCTGACAAAGGTTTCGTTTATTTACCAGTGGCTCTGAGGAAGTGAAGAACACTTGTTCAGTATAGCTCTAATAACGTTTGTAAATATGACCATCCGTACTCGAAATATGCCCATTTTCGAATTATGAGCACCTACAAATACAGTGCAGTCATTTGCCGAATGTAACACAAACAGCTTCATATAACATATTATTCAAGTTACTTGATCATAGGTAGAAGAATGAAAATGTTGAAAAATAACATTGAACTAATATGATTGTATTAGTCATTAAAAATTTCTAAAAATTACTTCTCGAGGAGTTTGACTTCAGTAGACCTCATTGCATCTTGTAATGTTCTACTTGCACTATTTGATTACAAAATGAATTAATCAATATTCCGTAATAATGGAGCTTTTTTATTTTTTTTTAACCGGAAGTCCATGTTATTGAAAATTGATCTGCCTCCATCTGTTGATCTAAATATTTTATGACCTTCCGTGCCTTTCACCATTTAATCTGCTGCCTATTGTGTCAGCCTTTGTTGAGGTAATGTGGCACTCTATTGTGAAGTCAACGCAAGACGAACAATTACTCATCCAAAAGCAACCATATACGTAAAAGCACTCGATTCGGTGACCTTTATTATTATTATTATCATTACTCCGCGATTCACTAAACGTGTGTGGTGGACGGAGCATTGCACCTATCCGAAAGGATAATGGTTTGTAACGTATATACGGGATAAGGCAGGAGGCCTTTACATTGCGATGACTGTTCTATCCTCTACACTGCTAGCGCCAGCTTAAGTATCTTAATCGGGACTCTAGCGAAGGAATTTCTGAATGTGTCTGCGGTCGTGGTTTGCTAACACGGAAGACAATTCCGTAGGCCAACAGAACAAGGAAATTATCAGACATTTCAGGCAAGCGATTTTCTTCACCTACCATCAACTAACTTGCTTATATTGCTACCTCAGGCTATTGTCTCACACAGGTAACAGACGAAAGAATTATACAGGAGTAGAACAGTATATCATCGAGGAAGTAGGGGTTTCTGAACTTTTTTGAATTTGTATCCAGCTTGACTTCTCGACTTCGAGGTCATGGGACACGGGAATATGAGCTTTCCGATGGAACTATCCCGACGTTCGCTTGCAGTGATTTGGATAAAAAAAAAAAAACTTAGAAAATCCAAATCTGGATGGCCAGAAGGGGATTTGCCCTCATCCTCTCGAATGCGAGGCCAGAATATTATCGCTCGTGCACAATGCTCAGTTTTTTTAATTGACCGTAACGTGTAGATATATAGTAACAATAATTGCAGACTGACTCGGCCATGAATATTTTTTTAATATATCTATTTTTGCAGCCTAGTAGTAGACGCACAAATATTTGATCAATTAAAGATGGCAGATCTGAATCATATCGTTTCTCATGAACCCGAAATCAACCACAATACACCCACTTTCATAACCACATATGTAACCTTTCAATTAGTTTCTCGAAGATAACATCGTTTTCCTTTTGCAAATCAAGCTTATTCCAGTTTGAAAACAGATCATCCTTTTCCTTCAGGATGCAGGCATAAGAATTTTAAAAGCTCCACTGCTTATGGAATTAGTCAACGTCATTAACTGTAAGACTGACAGCGGTCTTTTTCCAAGACCATTCTTGCTTTTAGAAAATTCCATGGTGGCTCCCAAAGTGAGAAGAATTATTGCGCCGTTTCAAATTCTCATTAGCTATCAGATTTCGTTTTTCCATGTTTTCTCAAAACTTTTGCAGATTAATGCCAGGATGATTCCTCTGGAAGGCATTGATCAACTTGTTTCGTTTTCTTTGTTCACAGTTCTCTCCTATATTTATTTACCTCTACAGTAACGAGACGATTAGCCCTAATTATTAAAAATTATTAATGTATAAAAAAAGAACTGACGTGAAGTTTGCAGAGGTGAAATTTCAATTCCAAAATACTGTAAAATAAAAATTTGAAAGAATTTTTTGTGTGTGTGTGTGTGTGGACAGGTATTTGGCCCATATATGAATGGCATGGTTTTCAATCGTCGTTCATAAAACCACAGATCAGTATGTTATTATCACAGCGATATCTGAAAACTTATTTCGGATATTTTTAAAAATATTATCGTTTATTAAGTGGGATTAGGGACAATAAACTATTCTTGTTTAATTTTTCTGCAGCATGTCACAGTGGCTAGTATTTAAAAGTTATTCACACATCGAAACGAGATAATTACTTGCAGTAATCATTTTGTAAACAAATCTATTCCAGCAATATTCTAGTCAAACTTTTCCAATTATAAAATTTTACTTTGATACTGTTTTTTCTAGCCACTAATGAAGGAAAATGTAGTCTTATCTCGATCACAGATAATTCTGTGTGGCATCACTGTTGGGAAGAAGTAAAAGAATACACAGTGTTAAAAGTTCCAATAATTTATGGGACTAATTACGGTAAATTATGAATTTTAGAAATTCGTAGACACATATTCCGTGTTTCTTATAATGTAGACCATTCCGGCCAATGCACTTTCTACTGAGTTCATGTCAACGTTTTTGATCGGCTAATCAGTTTCCTGCTCTTTGGCTGCTCGCGCAACCATCTAAAACAGGCGGGTCAGGTGGACGAAATATTTGTCCTGCTGTGACATGGTATGGGCGACGTAAATCACAGCCTTATCGATGGTAACATCGTGTTATACGGAACAGACACACAGTTTTCAAAATTAAGTCGGTCACAGATAACTGTCCCGCAATTACCAACCTTTACAAATGACAATATTTCACCTGATCACTGAATTATTCGCAACGCCTCGTACACGAATATTCTACCGCAAACAACAATCCTTAATGTATATTTAAACTGTGATGCTCTATAAAAACGGAAGCTGCTGCCACATCTATCCTGGCCAGATATTTTGGGTGGTGTGTGTGTGTGTGGGACTGTTCAATGACATTCCTTTCCTTTTGATAACCAAATTTACGGCATACCACGGTTTATTTTTTGATATTCTTGATTCTAGTAATAAAATCGTTCGAATATAGCCCTTCAAGCAAAGTAATAACTGCCGCCTTCTCATATCACTCAAATTGCTAGATGTGGCTGGTGTAGCGATTGACACGGAACCAGACTAATCTATATATATAAAGATGAATGTATATATGTATGTATGTTTGTTCTTCACACAAATCCACAGTTTTCATCCGATCTAGATGAAACTTTGCACATTGAAACAAGGAGAAAGATACGGTGTACATTTGGTTGAAAAATTTTCTGTATAAATAATACATGTTGTCTTATACTTTCGAAAAATTACTGGACGGCGCTAGACAGACGCGTTGGATAGGGTCGTCTCTGGACTGTTTTTCCGTGTAGCGGTCAGACAGCTAAGTGGTTAAAGCGCTTGCTCACGAACACGTTGGGGTCGTGGTCTCCAGTTCAAATCTCTGGAGAGGCAAAGATTTTTTTGATCGTCACGCCTGGGCCGTCGGTTGTTCAGATTGAATGTTAAACTGCAGATATCACAAATTTAGGTGTGCAATGCGAGGCAAATCGTAGGTAGGTAGTCTTGCAATGCTGTAGGTGTAAATTTTATTGATACCTCAGGGGTTGTTCGCAGTGTGTGTGTGTGTGTGTGTGTGTGTGTGTGTGTGTGTGTGTGTGTGTGTGTGTGTGTGTGTGTGTGTGTGTGTGTGTGATGTGCAGTAATCTATCTATCCATCTATATATATAAAGATGAATGAATGTATGTATGTATGTTTGTTTGTTCTTCATACAAATCCACAGTTTTCATCCGATCTCGATGAAACTTTGCACACTGAAACAAGGAGAAAAATACTGTCTACGTTTGGTTGAAAAATTATCTGTATAAATAACACATGTTGTCTCATAATTTCGAAATACTATTGAACGGCGATAGACAGACGCGTTCGATATGGTCGTCGATAGACTATTTTTCCGTGTAGCTAACAGCTAAGTGGTTAAAGCGCTTGCTTACAAATGTTTGGGTCTTTGTCTCCGGTTCAAATCTCCGTGGAGGCTAAGATTTTTAAAAATTGTTTTTGATCGTAAGAGTCACGCCTGTGCCGTAGGTTATTCGGATTGAATGTTAAACTGTAGATAACACAAAGTTAGGGGTGCAATGCGAGGCAAATCGTAGGTAGTCTTGCAATGCTGTAGGTGGGCACTTTTTTAGGTTATAGTGATCCGTCAGGTATTGTTCGCAGTCAGTGTGTGTGTGTGAACCGCAGTAATAATATTATAAATACGGAAGTAAGTCTGTCTTTTTGTTACTAAATGGCTATATCGATGTTGATGGAATTTGATAAGAAAATCTGTATAAAGTGAACAGGACATTTTTTCCTAGTATGATTAACAGTTGTAGTCACGAAATTTTGAGACCTTATCGAATGGTGACAGAAATATGTTGGAAATTGATTCTCTTCAAGAGACAGGTTCGACGGTAGAGTGATATAGTGATAGCTTTCCTGTCATATTATGCCGACTCGATATTGTTTGGGACCAATCTTTCGTTACCAACAACTTTCTATTCAATCCTGGATAAAAATTCTTAATCCACGCGTACGAAGTCGCGGGTACGAGCTAGTAAAAACTAAATGCTAAAATAGTAACTCCTACATGTACAACAAATGAAAAATCGCATATTCCACCAGGTGTGGTGTCTAACATACCCAAAAACAATCCGTTTTGAGACATTTATACTCCGAAACATGAATTCCACAAGTATTTAATATATTTCCACTTGCCGCTCTAATTTTCCAGCCATATAACCAATAAAATCCGAAGAAATTAGTTTTTTTTTTCTTTTTATACGAGATACTTTGACATGCTTAGATTTTTACGTCATTCTGTTTCCATCCATTTTAACCCCTCGCCCACAGATGCCGAAAGCCATTAAAAAGAAAAATCTTGCCCTAAGATTTAAGATTCAACAGCGTGGTCTCAAAACAGAAATGCCGAGCCTTCCAGCCATTCCACGACCTGGAAAATCGGTTGAACCAATCGCACACGACAGCTTGGAGTGTCGTACCTACTAGAAAAATTTAATTCGGGAAAAGTTAATTTAATAAATTGAAAACAAGCAAATAATTAAAACTAAAATTAAACAACGAACAGTAAAGGTTAATAATTGAAGTAAATATATTACAGAAGGTTTATTGTCTTGAAACAAAGCATAAATCAATAACAGTCAAGTCCAATTTCTGATTGCACACAATTAGCGCTTTTACAAAAATTAATAATCTTCAACCAGTGATATTTTTCGTGGCAACGTGGCCAGCAGTTTAGTTTTGGCTACCTCTGGCAAACGAAGGTCGCCAAACAGAGTAGTCAAGCCACGAAAGTTGAGTGCTTAGTGAATCAGCGCCAACTTCCCCCATTGCATTGGTGCAATTGATAGCAAACACAGAGTTATTCAACCTATGCATACCGGATCATTATACTTTAATTATAAACATTTTTCGATTTGTTCTGGCTCTGTGTGATACTAATTACAATTTCACTTATATAGAAGTTGGAGCGTACGGGAAAAGCAATGTTTCAGTCATTTTTAAAGATAGCGCTTTTTACCACTGATAGAAAATGGCAACAATATTCCTTACATGACAGGGGCGGATCCAGAAGGGAAGGGGGGGGGGGCTAGGGGGCTCAAGCCCCCCTCCAAAAGTATCTAGGTCCACCTCAAACCAAAATCCACTCAAGCCACCCCCCGACCAAAAGCAAAATCTGCTCAAGCCCCTCCCAAACCAAAATCCCGGATCTGCCCCGGATACATAATAGTAGGAGATGAAGCTTTCGGCTTACATGAAAACCTAACGAGACCGTACAAATGTTCAATTACCGATTATCAAGAGCACGCCGTTACATCGAATGCGCATTTGGTACATTATCCAACAAGTGGAGAATATTTCACATGCCAATAAATTTACGGCAGTTCTATCGTTACCTTGGCGCCACCATCTGATGATGCATTCTTGTAGAACTTTATGAAAAAAATCGAAAATATAGAATAAAATTTTTTGATCTCTCTTGGTTTTCGAGATATAGCATGTTAAAAATCAGTTATAGGTATCGTTCCTTGTGCTTTTCTTGGCGTTTCTTCTGGTCCATGCCGTATTTCAATAACAATAACCTGTTTTGCTGTATGCATTTACAGCGTGTTGGTATAGTAGTTTTGGTGATTTTTTTTTTTTTTTTTTCTGGGCCAGGCTGGATTTCACCCTAACCTTCTCACTTTTGAGATACAATATTTCGAGAACTAAGCGAGATATATTTTTTAAAAATCTTTTTTTCAATTTATCTCGTCGAGTTACATAAGAATCCATCATCAAATTGCGGCTCCACGGTTATCGTAGAATTCCCACATGAACAAATAGATTTAGCAAAAGAAGATTGTACAGACCTATTTTGCACATTTCGTACGTTCCAGAGGTGGAATTTCTAATTCGAAGATACTCTGGCGGTAACGGGATTTGAACCTGCTACAGATCGGAATCGTGACAGAAAGAACGGCATTCACAGTTCGAGACAAACTAGCAGAATATTTTGTTACTGAAAACCCATTACCATGGCAAGTGTGTTTAAATAAATGAAAGTTAATAAATTTACACTTATCTAATTGTTTTCTTTTTCTTCGTTCGTCATTCGTCTTTTTCTTTGAATAAATTAACTATTTCGTCCCAACATTTAATTTTTAAATTACGGTCTGAATAATCTGTTGAGGCACTGTCCCGTAAACACAGATGGGTTTGAATTTCCACAATAAATCTTTCTGTATGAAAACTCATTTTTTACAACACACTTTTTACCAATAATATTGTGCTAAAATTGAACGATCGTCAAAAGTTGGCAGCTGGTTGGCCAGAGAGAGAGGTGCTGTGCGTATTTTATTGGCAACGGCGCCAGCGGCACAGCGAGCTGTTGATCGTTGCTACGCCTCCAAATTGGCGATGTCACCAGACAGTCGCCAAGTGAATTAGCTGCCATATATTTAAATATTAATTTGTTTGGGTACGCATCTGGCAACTTCGCCATGGCGTCCGGTCTTATTGAAGAGAGAAAAAAAAAATATATGAAGCCTTTAAAACTGTTCCGTCATGAACTAGGATGTAAAAGACGAAGAGTATGGAAATCGGCAGTTTTCTTCGTCACAGTAAAAATACAGTATAATGGAAGAATTGGTCACTGAAGAGGGAAAATTCAGTATGATCAAGGTTTCATTAAAGCACTAGCCTAGAATGTTCTTAAAATCAACTACCCGTTAAGTGTGCATGGTGCGGGCTGTTTTTTGAAGTAGGTTTTTAGTACTTACCTTAATGTCGGGGTTGGAACCATTGTTGCTAGCCATAACCACTACGGCGACGGACATGTTTACACGAAGAGCGAATGCCAGCATGACAGCAGCGCACATAAGGCATACCTGCAGATGTCTGATGCCCAGCCATGGTCCTCCTGGAAACACATCGATCAGATCATTTCACTAACTACTGTTTCACCTTCTGGTAAAGATTATCATCGCGGACTGTTCAAGTTAACTTTTAGTGTTTCTTCTTCTGTTTTGGCTCTGCGAAAAAAAAAGATTACCATAGTTGTATGCATAAAAGCGCTTTTATTACATCAACAAGTATAACTGAAGTTTGGGTACAGTGAGACTTCCGCTAACTATGAAAAATGGCAACAGTTCAGACTTGTATGAACAGCATCGGTCCGTGGTTTCTTGTGTTCATAACATTCCGAAGAAGGCCGCAGACGTGAAAACAGAGGCTCTTTCATGAAGCGCATTCCAGATTTTATGTAGTTGCTTATATTACTGGTCCAGCGATCATATCTAATCATTTATTAGTTAATTGCGAATTTTATGGTTGAAATTAGCAGAAAAAAAATTTTAAAAAATTAAGCCATGAGAAATTCATTTCTGTTGCGTTCACCTTTAAGGTCTTTTAGCATATAATCGAAGGAGGAAAAAATAATTTGAGCATTAGTCAATGTATCCGATAGTTCCAAAACTTCTGCCCAACAGAACACTTTTTTTAATGCTGATAAGCCTAAACAAGGACTAATACAACATCTATATATCTTCCAGTTGCCTGTATATCGATCGTGTTAATGAGGAGAACGTAACAGTTAAAATGCAATGTCGAACACTGTGACATTGGTAAGTCTACAAGTATCTTCCACGCGAATTCTCACAGCCGCGTGTAACAGAAATGCCAATAACTCATTATAGCGAAGAAATTAAACCACATTTTAAAACGATAGCGATTTTGTTCGTAAGAGATGTTACCAATGAGAACTGCATAACATAGATACAGTATAGCAACGCTTGTAACATTCAGGTGGTCGTCTACGTCGGTTTGTCTCGCAACGGAGCATTTCAAATTTCAGGAGGATAGTATCACTTTGACTGGAGGCAGAAAGCAATGTGAAGCTGAATCCGCACGAACTCTGAAGCAGGGAAACATTGTTTATTGTGTGGAATTTTGAAGGATTACAAGATATATACGGAGATATCTTATAAAACCCTTATACATCCTTATGTTATTAGGGATATGTATCGAAAGGGACTTAAGATTTACAGTATCGAGAAAGTGCGGAGTAGCGCCACACATTGAGAGCGGTTGTATTAAATTTAATAGTGATAAAACAAATTGCCCAATGGAAATTTCCCTTCAATCCTATATTTTGGTTTCTCGATTTTTTACTTTAAATTCTTTCAATTGCTCCGGTAAATTTTTCAGTGTTTATGGAGGTCCCAAACAGTATTAGTGATTTTTTTCTTTTTTTTTGTTCTCACTTATGCCTGAAATAAAGTTTCAGTTCATGGTCATGATCCTCTCTACCTTTGCACCCTGATTACTGTAATGAAGATAAAGGCATTAAACTAAAAAATTGTTACTAGAAGCGAGAAAAGAAAAATCCTATACCCATAGACAGTAAAAGCTTTACCTTATTAGTGGTACTGTGAAAAGAACTCTGCATTAAGTCCCTTAATTCTTTTATATTAGAATTACAGAATTGAAGGGGAAAAAGATCGAGAATTTTCCTCTTTTTTCCACCTTGGGAAGCAAATGTTACCTCATTTTCCGTAGTCATGTTTAAATAACATGAACTGTATTTAATGCTATATTCTTGTAAGCAGAAAAATTTCAAGATCGTACGCTATTAATACAATCAAAGTTTCCTGTGGAAAAACCATTACGTCTTGAATTCTCTTACCATGAAGTAGGAAACTGATGATTGGTCTAATAGTTGCTCATCAGATTCCTAAATATTTAAAAATTTCGAGTAGGCTTTCGAACTTCCAGCTGCATCGAAATAGGCTATCACAATTTGGGTCGTTCGGAAAATTAAACTTTCCGCCCTCACTTAAAATCAAATGCTCTATGTTTACATTTGGCTTGATCGGTCTCTTACATTTAAAGCCCATTGTGAGGATCAGAAACTCGAAGTATCTGCCCGGAACATCATCCGAAAACTTACAAGTACCTCCTGGGAGCACAGCCAAATGTGCTTCGTACATCTGCCTGGCACTTAGTTTCTCTGCAGCAGAGTACTCAGCATCAGTTTGGCAAAACTCTGCACATGCTAGGCAGGTTGATATACCATTGAATAATACTGGTCGCATTGTAACAGGTTGCCTGAAACCAACTCCTGTCAGCCTAATATACCAAATCATGGGTACCTAACATTCGAAGGAAAACAGCTGCAGAGATGGAGAAGAGGAAACAGGAAAAAAAAACCCAGATACTCTTTGTTTGGACACGAACCTCAACCCACAAGGCTGAAGTCAAGAAAGAGCTTCTTGCAGTCAACTACAACTATAAAATCTTCACCTGGAGCACGCCGTCTAGAACTATGGCAAAATTCGTTACCTGAAGGGCACTGGAGGAATATCAAAGAGGAACCGGCCGGGGGTGTAATCAGCCATACCTGTATGCTATATGGCTCTAAACAGATTAAGACTTGAAGTGTCTCGAAGTAGATCTAATATCAAAAAATGGGGTTACACTACTGAAAACTAAATATGAACCCACAACAACTTCTGGTATGCAGGAATCTCCCTGAAACCTGCACTATCGACCTTTTTAGGACAAACGAGAAGGCCATCAAGATGTCTGTGACCAGAATTCAGCACATTTAATTGTGTTCTATAGTTTGATATTAATG
The DNA here is from genome assembly GCA_031002005.1 of Vandiemenella viatica. NCBI lineage: Eukaryota > Metazoa > Arthropoda > Insecta > Orthoptera > Morabidae > Vandiemenella > Vandiemenella viatica. The sequence continues at coordinate 56,708,262 of JARYHS010013631.1, read as the reverse complement.
TTTTTTTTTCCGACTTTTAATTCTACGTCCTGGACACGAGAAATAATAATAATTTGTCTAAAAATGCTCTTCATTAAAAAAATAATATACATCAATATTACAGTTATCGAAAATTTCTGTTACTACAAAGCAAACTGATAATACCTCATTTCATTACATACGTGTAAACTAATTGGAAGAGTGTGCATAGATTACTCACAATTATAAATAAGTTTTCTTGTCACTAAGAGATCGTTGCACGAGCTGGCTGGCTCACGAAAATTACGCGGTTTATAAGATTCCGCATAGCCACATATCAAAAAAAAAGTTTTTGTATATAAACAAAATGGAAAACACCGGGATTACATGCACACACTAACACTGTACTGTTAAGTTCTTTTTATTTAACTAAAACAAAACACACACTACGAAACCTCCAGACTTCAATCATCCGATTAGTGGTACATAGTGCACACTCGTAGATAGTCATCTGCAACGTCTTCCCCCGCCCGTGCCCTTCTCGACTTTGCATTACCCTGTGTTTAATACGACGCGGAGTCCGCGACAACACAAAACATTGTCATACAAATTTATTTTTACTGAACTGCTTCTCGGCTTCATTGTATGAATATATTGAATTTTACATTGTCTTGGCATTTGCTATTCAAGCAGTTTTGCTTCTCACCATAGCGCTTTCTTTCCCTCATAAAACAATCTTAGGGGGCTTCCATTAATTACGTGAAGTGAAATTGGAGGAGGGGTTTCGACGGAAATCTAACCAAGGGGGGGAGGGAGACGACGGAAATCTCAAGTGAGCTTTTGAATCCCGGAAGGAGGAGAGCTATAAAAAAAAAAGTTAATAAAACTACAAGGTCGATCAGAAAACGGGGGGGGGGGGGGGGGTAAGGGTCCCGGCAATATCTCACTTCAACTTGGAGGGGGGGGAGGTCCGGAATTTCAGAAAAACACCTCGCGTAGTTAATGGATGCACCTTATTAATTCATCTTTTTACTACGAGCAGTCCTAGATTTCTTTTTTTCCGTTTTTGCCATTCCACAGATTAACCTTCCAATGCACACTTAATGCAACACCTGATTGACTTGTACTTTCTAGTAAAATCAGGTATAACTGCAAATTTTAAGCACTGTAAGCAAAGAAATAAATTAACAAAAAATACGTTGATGTAAAGCTTCCCGCACTTAGTTGCAATGGCAAAAAAAATATTAAAAAGTAACTCAAGATATTGCAAATAAAGCGAGATAAAAAAAACGCTAACCTGATGAAATAGGCTCGTATCCGCTAGATTTGCCTCTCTTCATGCTTGGGACCGATTGAGGAAGTGACAGTGTTGTATACTTGCTGCTGCACTAGACAACTGCCCAGAACGGGACGTTTATGACGATCTATCGATGACGGAAATACTCTGTTCGACATATTGCACACACATCAAAACGAATCAAGTAACATGTTGACTTCAGTCTTTGGAAAAATTAAATTTTCATTACAGACTAATATATTCCGAAATGGAAATTAACTTAATACGTTTATTTCAAACAATAAAAGAACTTTGAATAAAAACGTTTTTAAAGTATAAGAAAATTGCCACTGTGGCATAAGGACGAAAGCAATTAATAATAATTATATTCCCCAATTACTCTAACATTCTTGTCGTAAGAAATAATTATCTTGAAGGTAATTTTGCAAGTTATTTCTAGTTGCCATTAACATTGCACCTATCCTGGTGTTAGCCTTTACTACCGTAGAAAGTCGGGCTTGGATACCAGGCCATTAGAACTTCGGTTTTATAATGTTTCAGTTTAGTCGGATGCTGTTTTATACATACTTCTTTCCCGTGCTTTGTCACGAGACTAAACACTTCTCTTTCCAAAACGCAAGGCTGCACTACAAAAACAAATTATGAAGGTTATTGCAGCATTTTTTTAAAAAAGCATGTAAAGTAAGGGGGCGTCCATAAATTACGTGAGTTGAAATAGGGGGGGGGGGTCAGGTGAAATCTCACCAAACACCAAATCTCACCAAGGGGGAGGGGGGGGGCAACGGAAATCTCACGTAAGGTTTTGTAAATTTTTTTTGGACTGTAGAGCTAAAAAAAAAAGTCTTCAAAACACATGAAAGGCCGATTGGGGTATTTCGTCGAAAAGTAACCGGCTTTGGAAGGGTGAAACCTAAAAAAAAACAGATCTCAACAGAGGGGATGTAGGATGCCCCCTATAATATGTTACTGGAAAAAATTATTTTGACTTTATATCTTTTTACGATTCAATGCCAATTCCGAGAGTAGGCGGTTACCACGGTAACTCTCTTGGGAAGATGAACTGAGTTGGTATTCCGATGCCTTCCCCATTGTGTCAGTTGTTGTTTTTTGGTCTGTAGGGCGCTTCACAGTGTGTCAGTGTTCGCGTGTGTTATTGCAGAGGTGATGGTGATGCTGACTGCGATAGCGTTTGTGTTCGATATAGTGTGTTGTAAGAAATGAAAGGGTGAAACCAGATGCCGGCCAATTTAGGAATACTCTTCCAAAAGATCCTAAGGTGCCAGCAAACATAAGTTTCCATCTGAGGGACTAATCGCTATCAACAGTGTCGTATGCCCTCACTACATACGCACTACGAAGTGGTTTGGCATTTAACGCAGGCCTTTGGTGCACAATCTTGTGATAGCGTACCACTATTTCTCCAACCCTGCCGGCCAAGTGTTGCTTATAAAAATTTCTTCCGCCGCCAGCACTCCAGCCTGATACCATCACGTTGCCACCGCCGACTCAGCAACGGGGCTGGGCTACGCTGTATATCGGTCTTTTCAATGTCGCTGGTCCGTAAATCGAAGAGCCATTAATTTAATGAATGTTTGAATGGATTGATAGAAATCATATTCTTCCTTAGCGAAACATTCAGCCGGATATTATGACTGTATTTAGCTAACGGAGAAAGATTTCCAGATTTTCCAAATCAAGGTTATCTTTAAGTGAATTAATGAGAGATCATTTCACACTGAGAAGCTACGTTAATCTGCTACAGTTTTTTTTATGAGCACAAGTAAAGACGATTGTCAGTTTCCTTCGCATTTACGAATTTAATAACCATGGTTAGAGATTTTTCTATAACTAAAAATATTTTAATAGTTAATAGATAACGCTAATGGTACCTTTTTTTATTTGTTTACTATCGTACGCTGTTCACCTCTCGTCGAGGCATCATCAGGACGAATCTACGTTAAAAATTTATGCTTAGTTTTACAACTTTTTAAATTATATTTTACATAATTCTAATCATTTAATGTTTTCTACTTTTTTTCTTACTATTTACATTTAGAAGACAAGGTTTATAGCTGCACATCTCCACTTTTTTCTCATAGCATGTTCGAATTAGAGCCATTTTGTCACAATTTCTCACAACTCAATTGTCTGTGTGAGACCAGAAACTTTGCAGTATCTCACAATTTGTATTCCATCAACTCGTGGTGGAGATGCAGTTTCAACCATACTGATTTACAGAAGAAGACGCCGAGGCATGATCAGTATAGGGAGTAAAACATACAGTTTTCGCTTCAGATACAATCCGGCAAGGTACGATGTGGTCACGGGATAAAATTTCGTATTCTGATTACTGCTACATCAATCGGACACCTGATCCAACACCTGAATCAGCACAGCCTGTTCTTCATATGATAGAATAATGTTGCTGTGTTCAAATTTTTCAAATACAACCACCGAAAAAAAAAACTTTCAGTGTTTACAGTCCGACTGTAAGACGTTTTGAATCACTAGGATTCAGTTGGTAAGCCACTGCGTAAAAAAGATATTGATGCAGACTAAGCCTAATCGTTTAAGGATGTTGTATAACATGGACGAGGGGAAGTCATTGGGAATGACAAGAGAGATTGAGATTTGGACTTCTACGTAACACGCAAAGCTGCGCCGCAATAAATTAAAATCATAGCCGTCGTAACCATTTAGAAGTAACCGATAGTAAACATCATTAAATGTCAGTTAAGTAAAAAATAAAACATCTGCTATACCGCAGCGATCCAGGTGAACCACGCGTTTGAATTCATTTATCATCCACCTACTTCTATTTTTGCAAGTTTCGAACTGCACACTTACGCCGATAAGAAGCACTTCGGCTATTACACTTTGCACCGAACACTTGTACATGATTTTTTGAAGAGAATTTGTTGAGAACCCCAGTTTGCGTACGTGACTTTTGAGTATTTGTCAAACAGTATCACAGGTTTGATCATAGATCACGTACTTCATAGTGTTGTGTCCTGTTGTGCAACAGAGAGCTGAGCTGAAAAGACTCCAAAACTGAAACTAGTGGGTATCGATTTTTACAATTCGGGAACTCGGATAGGAAGAGTTCAGAAGAAATAAATTCAAGAACACAAGAGGTTATGATGAACACACTTGTGACTCACGAAGCCGACAATCTCTCACTGAGAATACTCAGAAATTACGAGAGGTACCTATTCCCTGAAGTACTGGACCAACTAGTAGCAGTTCTCTCTGCTAAAGATCCATAAAACTTGAAGAGCCTAACAGTAACAACGGCGACTACAGTAGTTGAATACACGTTGTCATCTCCGCTGCGCTGTTTGCTGGCTCACTCGCCGACTGCCGAGGACGGAAGGCCTCTGGAGAAGTAGTCCCCCTGTCTGATGCAACCCTGGCCTCACACGCGTTCACTGTTGGCTTCCCTTTACTACCTATTGCACCATCTTAACACTTGGGCATTAGGCGTTACTTTTAACACTTCGTAACAATAGTTTATCCGTTTCTGATAATCTTACAATCGTGTTAGCGACCTGACTTTTGCTGTAACTACATGAAAAGTTTCACGCACAAACGATATACCTAAACTGTTTTGACAAACTGCCGAGGATTCTACACCTGTAATCAAATTTCAGAACTCATACAATTTTTTCCCTTATATTAAGCTTCTTAGTCAAAATATTCACCGTACCGAAGTACTGTTGTTCCAGTCCATAGTTCCTTCCATGTGGGGTTTAAATCTTGATTAAGCCTAACATTTTTTGAATCATTTTTGAAACACAGATCCAGCAACTCCACAAATGCTTCTTTCACATACGGAACTGATGCTATTGTTCGCAACATAGTAACCTACTTATCACTAAACAACCACGAGACTTGGTCATATTTATACAAGAATTTTTTTGTGTGATTTCATTTATTTTTGTGAGTTGATAACTTATTCTGAGTCGTCGCTCAAATGTAACATTTCCATTTCAAAATCCGTGGATGGGGACATTTCAGTGTTAAGGTCTTGTCATTATAGGTGTGTGCGTTACCAACAATGCGCACGCTCTTTGCAAACAGTGTGAGTATTGCCAACCATACTTTAAAATAAAGTATCACACTTTATTTTTGGTCGGAAGTATGTGAAAATACTTTATTTATTGTAGTATAAAGAATACACGGAGCGGAACATTCTTATGCTAATTCCACAACTTCGTACAAGAAAAAGTGCCAAACGGCAATGGTTTTTTTGTGCGTACGCCGCCTTTGTTCTGTGTACTTAATCACTTGGGACAACAAGAGCGCACCACCCACATTCGAGTCGACTCGTGTCCACTCGCCGTGGACAAGCACAGAATTCACGGTTCTTTTGTTTCTCGTCGTTTTGAGGTTGGAGTCTTCAACCGCATTATTTTTCTCTTACATTGTTTAAAACGGCAAGTAATACAGGCTCTGTTTGTGATAGTGATAAGTGATACAACAATAAAAAAGAAAGCAAAATTGGAGAAACCTAAAAGTACGTTTCTATTACTACAAATTTGTCCCGCAACATGTGCCCGAAATTTGTTGAAACGGAAACGCTCTGCAACATGTTGCGGCACAAGTGCCGGAGACTGAAATGTGCCAAGCGACTATGGGACACAATGTGCCGTAACTTGTGCCACAGCCGATAGAAACAGACTGCGACATCTCCCAGGGAAATACGCGCGCGCACATTCACTGTCCAAACTGTGAATCCTGAAATAGCAGGTTTGGAGATTCTCTGTATATACATTAATGAACTTTAGCTATCAACTAGCTAAGAAACGAAAGGTTATCGCTAACATTTCGCCGGGAGAAATTGGCTCTCGACATGTCCTGGATTTTATAATCTTCGGCCCAACAAGGTTCAGTAACAATTGAAAATCACTTGCTCTCATTCTAACAAAATTCTCGTACCCATCAACGAGTTATAAGCTCCTTCCGAATGTCTTTTTGCTAGAAAACATCTAATCCACCATCTCGGTAGTTTTTGCCTTTGTCTTTAGAAGTTCATAGTATTCGACTGCCATTACAACAAAATCTGCAGTAGCTGAGTTGTCCATATCGCTCAAATATTTGATCCAACAAATCACTCCACTCAAGAAACGGTAAAACACTGTATTTGATTCCCTGTACAAACTTCAACTGTAGTCTTCCATTCGAGACCTCTCTACAAATTCAGTGACGGATATGATAAAGGAGCTGAAATGGGATTCATTGCAAGACAGGAGGAGGATGAGGAGTGTCATGGGAGTGTACAGGGCGTATACTGACGATGAGACATGGAAAGATATTGGAGTAGGTATGAAAAGTAGTGGATGGAAGGGAAAAGATGTCCACGACCACAAGCTTGCAGTCGATTTCAGGCACAAAGGTGTGGGAAGATTCTCTTTTTTAGGTAAGGGTGTCAGGGATTGGAATGAGTTACCAAGAGAAATGATGACTAATTTACGGAAAACGTTGAAAGAATTTAAAGATAAAATTTGTAGACGGCAAGTGTAGGTGGGTACAGGATGGGGGGGTAGATGGGGGTGTAGGGAAATTGCCACCGGAGCCTGTGCTCCATTGCAATTTAATTAAATTAAATGTTGCAGATGTCCCAGGAATTTGGAAACAGTTGAACAATTACGTGCAACATGTGCCGGGCACAAGTTGCGCGACATGTGCCAGGAACTTGTCAGAATGGAAAGCTACCTTAAACAATTACAAAAATATAAAGATTTGTTGAAGAAAACATATAACTGGATAAGAAGGGATCCTAATAATAAATTATTTGTGAATTCTATGCGCTTTGACTTTTATCATTGCGCCAGCTGGGACTAGACAGTGAAGTCAGTCAATATAGGTTTTCAGTAATTTTCAGAATTCCATAAAGTATGCGGAAATACTTCATTTCTGATAAACTATACAATTGAACGTACGTTAGTATAGTTCTTTTGAAATTGTCGGAAGGGAGAAACAGAGCGTCCTTAAATTTAATTAAAAATTAGTTGTTCACTTATTTATAACCCTAGATTTAAAATGTGGTACCAGCTATAACACTTTGAAATGAAACCAAAAATTAATAGCTAGTCCCGTAAGCGCGAAAAAATGTATATTTAAGGCCATAAGTACCTAAATTTAAAAATACTTTTTTTTTCTTTCATATACTTTTTATTTTCCTCTTCAAGAGCCAAATATAGTATTTTAATTCCTTCTAAATAAGTTGGCAACCCCAGTCCTGGGTGAGTGACGCTAGTTGCTGTAGATTTAACAGTCATCACAAGCTGCCAATTCTACGGATTTACCAGTAGATCTACGGATTTTTATAAAAAGTTAGAAGTTTAGGATTTTGTTAAAATATCTACGGATTTTGCTACTTTTTACTATTTGTTAATATTTCCATATATTGGTGTTTTATTAAACTTTGAGCGTATAGTGGTAATGCATTACAGAATTGTCAATAATTGTGAATCGTTCCCTTGCAAACGTTCGTGTGAACCAATGATTGAAATCTCATATTTTGTTTGATTATAGATTTTATAGATCTGCTCGTTGGCTTGGCTTACAAAGCAGTGCCTTCCGAGAAGGCTTAACCAGTATCCGAGAATCAAATGGGTCGCAGTTTTTTAACATTTCCTGATACAGAAGATATGCTAAATTTAATGTCAACAAAGAAAATGTATGGTTCCTTCTTTTTTTTACCAAAAAAAAAAAAAAAAAAAAAAAAAAAAAAAAAAGTAGGTGCAGAATCAGTAGTGATGAAAATGACGATGTATAAAACATATTCAGACATATTTCTTACTTTCAATATAGCATATTATTTTGTATTTCGAATGTTAAAGACCTGGAAATAAAAAGTATTCTTCATTTTGACTTTCTTTTCAATAATTATTGTTTCAGTCTTTCATATAGCGGGTCTCCGGATTTTTGTACCCAATCTACGGAAATTTTTGCGGTCATCTACGGATATTCAAAGCCACAAGCCTGGCAGCACTGATCACAAGTAAGTTCCGAGTAGTGTAGGAACAAAGTAAAATTTAATGTATGAATTAATCTTGCTCTATCTAAGTGTAACAGAACAAAGAAATTTAAAAAAAAATGCGCCGAAACGTTTCACGTCTGGGATTACCATTAGATACATACAGGGAAAAACCAATACTGAACTATTCCTACTGTTTAGGAGTGAAACCGTATATATGTGTACCAAATTACCGGTTTGAAGGACCACGGTAAGTGCTGTGGAATTGTGATAACGGAATCGTGAAGTCGGTTAAAAACTTCAAAAGTAAGGAAAGAAACGAAATAAAATTTAACACATTAGTTAATCCTAATCTGTGCCATATAAATGTACACTATCTACCTAAAAGTATTTGGACACCTGTGAAGATAGGTAATTCAGTTTTTCAGTTGAATTTTGTGGCCGCCAGAGGCAGCAGGCCGGTGCAGAACTAGTTGACAAGGAGATGGCACGAGACATAGACTACGATAAGGGCTATATGTGGGCTGTCTAGTCGGGCTATTGCAGTAAAGGTTTAAAGGTCCCAAATCAACGATCGCATTCTTTCTGTATTTGTGGAATATTGATGTTTATTGTGTCGATGCTGCACGTTCTGGGAGACCTCTAATTTTGATGAACAGACATTGCAGAACCCTGAAACGTAAAATTGTCAAAAATAGGACATAACTAACGTGACCATTTATATTTTTCGCCAGAGCGGGACGCCTGATGAATTCTGTAATTATTATTATTATTATTATTTGTATTTTACTAGTTTTTATCAAAAAAACGAGGAACACTTATAATAAGTAGAATGTATTACATATTAGCTAAGTTGCTTAGCCTGAACTCTTAAGACGATTTCGCAAGTGTTAGTAAAAAAAGACCCGATTTGTGGCAGACAAGAGACTGGTTCTCCCACCACGACAATGCACCTGCCACAGCTGTCTCTGTTAGGCAGTTTTTGGCTAAAGATAGCATGATTACGCTGCCTCACGCACCTTAATCGCCTGTCCTGGCTCCGTGCGACTTTTACTTATTTCCACGCATGAAAAGGAGCATGAAAAGTCTGCGATTTGACAACACTGAAGAGGTCAAGAAAAAAACGAGGAAGGAGCTGTCAGCCATTTCTAAAGATAACTTCAGAAAATGTTTTGAACAGTGGAAGCACCGGTGGGACAAATGTATTAATTGTAATGGAGTGTATTTTGAAGGGGATAAGTTTGTTTTATAAAAAAAATTGAAAATATATAGCTTTTAAAAAATAATTCCTGTTTTTTTTTTTTTTTTTTGGGTACTCCTCGTAAGCTAAACGAAAGCCTGAACCGAAACCACCTAGACCTTAGCAGATTGTCAGCCATATGAGAAGTCGTAATAGTCGTGAGGGTCACTTAAGTTTTTACAAATGACCACTATATGAACTATTGAGATGTGACAGTTATATTGTAAAATTTGTTCTTCGTTATTGTTAAAATAGTGTGATAGATTGTTGTTGGTTTAATTAATACGATAATTAAGTAGTCCACGATAAAGTTCAATTTAACATTTGTTTTTATCCTCAAAGAAAGCGACGTCAACGATACTAGTTACATGCATTCATACAATCCAGAGATTGCATACTACACTTTTTCCACAGACAATACAGTTACCGACCGTCGTAAATTGAGTCTTTTTAAACTACTACTCTGTCTTGGATGACCGCTTTATATAAATTCTATCGAAATTTCTAGAACAATTCAAAAGCTTCCGCCAGATAATTATCGAACATTAACAATACTTAAACAATTGAAACATATTAAAAACAATCAGAATTAATACCAAATCATTTACAATCAATGCAAAATGGTCGGAAATGGAAATCAAAGATACTTAAACACAAAATTATTCACATAAATCGTTTTAAATTGTATCAAATTGTCCTTTAGACATCGTAACTTGCATTAACACTTGGAATTACGGACATTTAAGCAATTCTCTTGCACAATTTTGTTCTTAAACATATTAAATCGTCTCTAAATAATTTCTTTTCATAAAACAATGTCTATATACACCAATTTACAGGAAATTGCAAAACAATCATACCAGATAATATTCAACCAAACTCTAGCTTACTACCAATACTTTATAAAATACAATTACATTTAATTTTAGGTTTGAGGGCTGTTACAAGTGGTTGCTCAGAAACTGGTCTAGTAATTTGTTCACAGTGAGCATTTTTTTTTTTAAGTTTTGTGAAAAATGGAAACTTTACGTGAAGGTTTTCGCTTGACGGTTTTTTATGATTTTAGTAAAGGCCAAACTTAACAACAATGCCTCAAATCTCTTCGTTCAATCGAGCACTATCAGAAAGGACTGTTTGAAATTGGTTTGCACAATTTCATCGTGGTCGTGCTTACGTCAGCGATGAATTTCGCGAAGGTCGACCAAAATCGGTTGTTTTTCCAAAAAAACCTCGATGCTGTACACAACGTGATTGAAGAGGACCGGCAGTGTGACTTACTGTGAGATATAGGCATCTTTAGCCATATCGAAAACCGCAGTACATTCAATTTTGCATAAACATTTAGCTGTGAAAAACATCTGTTTTAGATGGATTCCGCATAATTTGACTGAAACTCAAAAACAAGCTCGTGTCAATTGGTGTAAGGAAATACTCAAAACATTCGACCGAGGAAATGCAAAATCTGTTTACATCGTAACAGGAGACGAAAGCCTGGATATATTCGTACTAGCCGGAAACCTGTTTGAGTGTTCCAAGATGAACCGAATCCCACAAAAGTGGTTCGTTCGAGTAACACTTCCAAGAAATTGTCTCCTGTTTATTTGGTTATACTGGACATGTCGCGACCATTGCCTTGGAGCAGGGTTTTTCAAACTACGACAGTTGATGGTAGGGAGTTAACGACAAGATTTACGTTATAGTGGCTGACTAACCGTCTCGAGCGTGCAACACGTACAATGGTGAATTGAGATTGAAAATTAGCTAAATTAATCCTAAAATCGACTCAGCTTGCAACAAGACCGTCCGACAAATTAGTTATTAACATTGTGATTGTATTACTTTTTTAAAATAAAAATCCTTATTTTTTAAAAAAGTGAAATAAAATAAAAAGCCATTTTTAAGGGGTTTGCCACTTGTCTGGGAACATTAATAGGGATACGTGGAGTTATAACTTTGAGGAACCCTGCTTTAAAGGATCGAAGAACAGTTAATACTGAATGGTACACAATAATTTGTTTTCAAGTAAGTCATCGATGCAATCAGGAAAAATAAACGAAAACGTTGCATCATTCTTCATCATGAAAATGCCGGTTCTTACACGTCACGTCAAACAATTGCTTATTTAACGGAGAAAAACTTCGAATTAATGCCTCACCCAATTTATCGCTTAACTACTACTTTTTGTTCCCGAATGTCAAATAAAAAATGGGCAGACAGTGATTTTCATCACCTCAAGAAGCTGCTGAATCCTTCAAAAACCATGTTTTTGACTTACTAAAATCATGCAAAAGTGTATAAATCTTAAAGGCGAATGTTTTAAAAAACAATAAAACGACTTGTATCTTTTTTTTGTTTTTGCTTTCGACCCTCGTAATGCGATTTTGTTTCTCAAATGGGCATGGATTCCAAATTTCTAGATCAACGATGATAAAATAGTAATTATTACTGTGGAGACCCACGTCGTGTTCTGGGTCGCTGTGTTGCAGCATATGTGACCGGCAATCGACACGAGTTTACCAGGTCAGAACACTGGAAGTTTCCATCATTCTGTAATCTGTAGCAGGGTCGGATATATGGTGATGTTCAGTTACCAATCAATAAAGCCTGTATTAAACTCCAAACATCTCCGTAGTGAACACGGATGGGTATATTAAATTTGGTAGACATTTCGGTGTCTTTCTGAAAACATGGATGAGTAGGCATCTGTTTTCATTTTCTCCTTTCTTTCTGTTTTATGTAGAACACGGGAAACACACGCTTCACATGCGTATACCCTCACGCAATAACAGTTTATAACTTATGACATTTTTTTTTTTTTTTTTTTTTTTTGCTTATTCCTTTACTTCTCGTTGACATCGAGGATATTAGAGGCAGGATGGAACTAGGACAAGGAACGGGAAGGAAGATGGCCATGGCCTTTTGAAGGAATCATCCCGGCATTCGACTGGAGTGATTTGGGGGAACCATGGGAAAGCCAAATCAGGATGCCTGGACGGGGATTCGAACCGGTGTCCTTCCCGAATGCGAGGCCAGAGTGTTAACCACTCACCCTACCATGTTCGGCGGAAGCATCCCGGCATTGGCCTTGAGTGATTTAGGGGAAAAACTCAAATCTGGATAGTCGGAGGGAGATTCGAACCCGCGTCCTCCCGAATACGAGACCAGAACGTTACCGTTCACCCACCACACTCAGTTTTTACATAACCGACATCGTGAATACCAGACATGACACGGCCTTTTTTTCTTCTTCAAATACTTTAAGAACGTGTGAAGAATTTTCTGTCACTTGACACCCCCAACCTGTTTTTAAACACATACGAAAATATACCCGAAAACAATCTTACATTGAGGAAAGATGGTACCAAACCAAATGTCCTTTGGCTATCGTCATCATCAAATAAGATTATTAAGGCCAACAACAGCAATCAAGCTGAGTTTTCTTATCAAGTTACGACTGTGTAATTAGTGGTGTGTTTACAGCGTCTGTCATGCCAGTACACACACACTGGCTAGAGCGTTGACAGTGAGACTGGTATAACAACAGAGAAGGCGTTGTACAAAAATCGTCTGAGGTGCCGCAATATTCAATGCCAATGAAGTTTTTTAACTTCTTTCCTTCTCAATCCTACCAGTTTCTGGAATTATTCTGTTTACAAAATTTGTATGCAATATTGAGGTATATATTTTCGCTGTTTATACAGGTGTAGGTATATATTGGGGCGTAAGGGTTTGGGAGAGAATATACTAACTAGCCTGTTCCAACCAAATGTCAACCTCTCCTTCACGTGGTGCACCCTGTTTGCACGGACGAGGCTCTGGTGACTGAAAGATTCCCGGTATAAGGAGTCACCCACTGCTTGCCAACGGTCTTCGAAAGGAGGGCGGAAGAGCGCGGAGCGGCTCAGGGCACCCTCTTGCCCTTGGGGTTGGAAACGGCCCCTAAAGGCTGATGAATCAGAAATGATCAACGGCATGGGGATGCAGAAGGCAACGGGAAACCACTGCATTAAAAACCCAAAAGGTATCCCGAGGACATGTAATCCTCTCAAATTACATATATCATGCATGATGCCTTCTTCCTGGGTAAAATATTCCGGAGGTAAAATAGTCCCCCAATCGGATCTCCGGGCGGGGACTGCTCAGGGAGGAGTCATCAGAATGGATAGAAACATACTACGAGTCGGAGCGTGGAATGTTAGAAGTCTGAACAGGGCAGGTAGGTTAGAAAACTTAAAAAGGGAGATGGAACAACTTAAGTTAGATGTTGTTGGGGTTATGTTTCAGTTTCAATTAATGCATAGTCCGAGCTGAAGTGTATAAAATAGGATAGGTTTCATTTCGATTGTTGTCGGAAAACTGAGAAATTCGCTAAATTATTATCATTTTTTTGCTGAACGCGATTCACAAAAAATATACTGGTCAGACTTTGATCGGTTTAGATTAAAGTTCAGGCCGTGGTGACGTGGGTATAATAGGGTTTTAATTTTGATGCGATTTCGGAAGGTTCAAATATTTATCACACTAATGTAAATTTTTCGTTTAACGCTATTCACGTAAAAATTACTGGTTGTATTTTGATGGGGTTCAATTAATGTACAGCTCATGCTCATGTAGATAAAACTGGATATGATTCATTTGTATTTGAAGTCGAAAAATGAGAAATTTGGACCGAGCGTGGTGGATGGCCTCACATCCAGGAGGACGCCGGTTCGAATCTATAATTTTATATGCGGCCCGCATGATCATTTGGGTTGGGCACCCCAGCTCTAGAGTTAAGTCACTAAAAATCACAGATGGTTCATACGAAAATTTGATGCATTGAGCCAAACTTTTAGTTACTGTAGTATACTATTAGTTATGGATACTTAAGATATTTAACATGAAATTTCCAAGTTTGCCGTAGTGCAAGTGAAAATTTATTTCTGAGAACACAAACTACATTCTTTCGCTTCTTAATACCAAAATACCTTCTTTCCTCTTGATTTTAGAATTGTCTCGAAAAATCTACTGTGGTGGGTGCGACCGAAGGTGACTTCAGAATGTCTAATGTATCCTAAAAATTTTGCTGTCACGATACATAAACGTTGCCAGCGGTAAATGAAGAACTTTCCTTATAAACCATCAGCTTACGGGTATAGCTTCGGAGTCTAAAGCATTGCCATTAGCACTGACATTGAACTCAAATAACACTAATATAACTGTTCCACGCTTTAGAGAATGACCTAATAGTTCCGTCCTTCGCGATAATATCATGAGTGGTAGACCACTTGGCGTAAGAGCTTTATCAGTAACACTGTTGTGAGAACATGCCATGTGACCAAGGGCAACTCTCTCCCAGACAGTCGTTTTATTTGATACTCCTGATCAGTATGACAAATCTTGCTGTCTCTAGTTATCCTAAGGTAATTTCCTCGTCTCAATTACAATTTATTCTTAATTTCCCTGCTTCAAACTTTCTGATCATTGCCATCCATTTCAATTATTCCTGTTCCATCCGATAACAATTCAACCAGTCTTGAAATGTGACTCACTTTCCTAGTTCGTTATTTGGTATTATTCATCAGCAAACTCCTTTCTATATCATCATTCCAACAGTGCGTTTGTTTCATATTTTATCTTCACGCATAAATTTTGAAATCATTCGGTAAAACTACATTTCAATCTCAAATTTTATTCTTTCTGCATTCCAATAGTCACAGCCACTGTGCTGTAAATCCCGGCATTCGCCTGGAGTGATTTTTGGAAACCATGGAAAACCCAAATCTGGATGCCCGGACGGGAATTCGAACCGACGTCCTTCCGAATGCAAGGCCATAACATTAATGAAACCCAATGTACTACACTGAAACGCCGTAAGTCATGGCATACCTCCTAATCACTTTTTGCCCGGCGAACACAGCAACGTGGCAATGACACAAACAAGTTGTTGGAAATACCTCGAATAAATATTCAGCAATGCTTCTTCTACAGCGGTCCATAATTGCCGAAATGTTGCCTGTGAAGGATGTTGTACACGAACTGAGCTTTCGATCATTTCCCAGATATGCTCGATAGGATTCATGTCCGGCGATCTATGAGAGCAAATCATTCGCTGAAATTGTTCAGAATGTATGTGTAACCAATCGTGAACAATTTTGGGCCAGTGACATGGTGCATAGTTGACCTGGAAAAGCCCATTATTCTTTGGGAACTCAAAGGCCATGAATGACTGCAAATGGTCTTCACTTAGCTAAGCATAACCATTTCCAGTCAATAGTTGCTTCAGTTTAACCCATCGAGCGTGGTTAGTGAACGGTTAACGTTCTGGCCTCGCATTCGGGAGGACGTGGGTTCGAATCCCCGTTCGGGCATCCAGATTTGGGTTTTCCATGGTTTCTTCAAATCACTCCTGGCGAATGCCGGGATGCTTCCTTCAAAAAGGCGGTGACCGAATTCCTTCCCGTTCCTTGTACGCAGTCCCATCCCGCCTCTAATGTGCTTAGCCTTCGACAATGCGTAAAGCAATAAGGAAAAAAAAAAGTTCAACCAAAGTTCTCAGTCAATGCATGTAAACACAGCACATACTTCAATGGAGCCACCACCAACTTGGACAGTGGCTTCTTGACAACTTGCATCCATGGCATTGTGGGGTCTTAGCAACTGAAGTCGTGACTCATCTGACCACTTAACCTTTCTTCAGTCAGCGAGGGTCTAAGCGATATGTTCAGGAGCCAAGGAGTAGAGCTGCAGCTGATGGCGTTTTGCTAACAAAAGTACTCGTGTCAGTCTACTGATGTCATATCCCATCAACGCCAAATTTCGTTGCTCTGTCCGCACTGATAATTCTTCGCACGTCCCACATTGAGTGTTGATATTCTTTGACGCAGTATTGTCTGTCTGTTAAAACAGGCATCAAGACGCAGATGTCGCTGATCTTAGACATTAGGGGGCGTCCATAAACTACTTAGCTCCATTTTGGCTTCCTGCGAAACCTCCCTCTCCCCTCATGTACCGCGACGTGGCTTCTGCCTCTATCGACACCGCCCCCCCTCCCCCCCGCGAGGCACGTAACTTTTTTCCCTGTTGATTCCAGAAGACATTTTGTGCTATTTTCTCTTGTCAGAATATCGTAAATTACATACGGAGATAATTAAATGAAGGAAATAAATATTCACATGCTGTTGCATGTTCTGTACCTTATTTTAAATGTGACAAATAATATGAATGAAAAGCTACGCGGCTTGGCTTGAAATCCCCTACCCCCTCCCTAGATCTAGTCACTTAGTTTATGGACGCTCACCTAAGTAGACATTGCTGCCACTGCGTTGTTAATTGCGGGAGTTAATACCGGAAATTACATATTCACACACTCTTGACTGTGTGGATCGAGCAATGTTGAATTCACAAACAATTTCCAAAATGGAATTCCCCATGCGTCTAGCGCAAACTACCATTCCGCATTGAAAGTGTGTTAATTCATGTAGTGCGGCAATAATCACGTCAAAAAACCTTTCACACGACCCACGAGAGTGCAAATGAAAGTCCCGACACTGCGCGGTACATTTATATGTTTCTTCCTCGGTGCTACCGTCATCTCGAGACTTCGGTATTAAGGCGGGTACACACCAATACGAGGCAACACACATACGGCTCCGAGGCGAGGCGAGCATACCAGTGTGTACGCGTAGCTGAGGCGCGGCAAACCGCCTATAACAGTGGTTCCCAAATGGTGGTCCGCGGAACCCTGTGGTTCCGTGGAAGGGTCACAAGTGTTTCGTGTTTCGTGTTCCGTCCAAGAATTAACTAAAATGTTTGTTGAAAAGAGTCTCATAATAAGATTTTTTAAAATAAAATAAATAAATAAAAAAAAAAAAAAACAGGATGCTTGGCGCGAAGTAAGTGCACTTATTGGAGAAGAGACTGATGTTTTGATACATTACGAGGAGGGCGGCCGCGTAGCTCAGGCGGCAGAGCGTCTGACTGCAGACCGCGTTGACCAGGGCTCGATCCCCGACGAAGCCGAGGATCTTTCCTCGAAGCTCAACGTCCGGAACGGCCCCCAGGCCCACTCACACGGGGAGGGCACCACCTTGGGATTTTATTTTGGGATGAGACTTTGTGTAATAATTGTACCCCTTTAGGATGTTTACCTCCTACAATCGTTAGACGCAACGCTCAATAGATTCGGAGAAAATGGCCTTTAAAAATTCAAGCCCAGCTTATATACTAGTGAAATTCCGATCTGGCTAGCAGCGAAACAGCCCAGTCAGTAACGAGCCTGCGTCATGCCTGGGCGTTCTGGGTTCGAATCTCGATTTCGTCTATTATTTTTCTTCAATTTTTGTATCAACTACCCTTTAACTTAAAATACTATAAAACGATAATAATTACAATATTTTATTCTTTAAAATATACTATTACGAATGGTTGTAATAATAACATTTATTCATAATTTAAAAAATTTCATTGTGTGTTTTTTATTATTATTGATTTTATTTAATTTTTTACTACAAATGTGAGCTGGGATGATATTCATCATAAAAACATTTAAAAAAATAATTTTTTTAGCAACGAGCACAATTAATGAATGCGGAATTTTTACTAGAACAACGGTGATATCGGAAATAAAACTTATAACACTGTTAATAAAATAACTTAAAATTTAATTATATTTAAAGAATATTGTAACTACTATAGTTTTAAAGTATTTCAAGTAAGTTATAGGGTAGTTAATATACTCATATTATGATTTAAAATTTGAAATTCAAATTAAATAATCAATAACATTGAATAAAAACTTATTTAATTGTAAAAACAGAAAAATAAAAATGAAAAAAAAAAAAATAGCCGGAATTGAGATTCGAACCCACAGCGCCCAGGCATGACGCAGGCTCGTTACTGACTGGGCTGTTGCGCTGCTAGCTTAACTGGAATTTCACTAGTATATATGCTGGGCTTGAATTTTTAAAAGTCGTTTTCTCCGAATCTATTGAGCGTTGCGTCTTACGATTGCAGGAGGCAAAAATCCTAAAGGGATACAATTATTACGCAAAGTCTCAACCAAAAATAAAATCCCAAGGTCGTTCCCTCCCCTTGTCAGCCTTCCACCAGTTGAGTACAGTTGGGGAAACTCCGCGGGAAAGTAAAGAGAAAGGGCTGGAACGTGTCACTGACCATAGCACGTGCACTCTAGTGCCTAAGGTCAGGAAATATTAATGCGGAGCTCTACCTCCGCTAATACGGCTTGAAAGCTGTGAAGCCTTTACCTTTTTACATTACGACGAAACACAACATTCGTCTTCTCAAAATATCGAACTTAACAACGAATCACAAGTTACAGTGTCTCAGAATGTCTAGCTCTTCTGGAAATTACAACGCTTCAATGTGAGTCGGCATTATTCTCCGTTTTTACAATTGTAAAATATTGATATAGCTCGGCATACTTCTGGTATAATTCTTGAAATCAGCTGCTTCGATACACTGAAAACATATTGCAAGTTATAAACGAATCACCAGTTGCGAAGTATCTAAACGATATGGCTAACCTTTCTTCAACGGTTACTGTTTTTCGAAAATTTGTATCATTCTCCGAAATTTTCTCCCAAATCGACTCTAATGAAAATATATAGTCAGTGGATGATATTCTTGCAAAGTTTCGAAAATGACCACTCTCTTCTTCGTCCATCATACTGTTTAAAAACAATTTACCACTAGTGAGTACTCTATTCCGATGAAGTCTAGTTGCCCACCACTGTTTTTTATTTCTCTTTTTAACTAAACTAGCAGTCGCTATGAATGCAGCATTAGCCACTGCTAGATTGCCACCGCGAACCATATCCACGCTCTAGCTTCACAGCACTGCCAACTCTTCAGACCAAACGAATGGAGGGATACCTGCCCCCATCGACGCCTCGACGAACTGTGTTCGTGCAACCAAAGTGTACATACTTTCCGCCTCGCCTCGGATCTGCTCGTACGTTGCCTCGTATTGGTGCGTACCCGCCTTAAAACACATTTCTCGTTTGTAGCTTTAGAATATAAAATGTGCCCTGTACATGGATTTATGCGCTGCCTGAACAAAAAGGCATCCTTGGTAAAGCATGCTACCTTCCTTCACCTTTTCTCAAAGTGGGGCGATCATCACTCCCCGATTTCTAAAAATCTTCCGTATCTAAGATACAAGTAATTTAAGGTACACTTGTCATATTTCTCCAGTATTGTTACCGATTGTGGCTTAGAGTACTTAAAATCATTAGTCCGATCAGACACTAAAAGTTCAATAGACGCATAATCTGCTGATAATTATAGGTCTCGTAATGGAGAAAGAAATGGGGGACAGAGAATCAACAATTTAAGATTTGCTAGCGACATCACATACTGTACTGAAATGCTGTTAGCGTTGAAAGCGAAAGCTTGAAACTCGACTTGTCTGTCAACAAAGATAAAAAAAAAAAAAATGTGCTAGTAGATCGTGAATTTCCTTGTTTGTTTATGTCTCATAACCTGAACCAACGAACAGAAGAAACCAGAAAATTATATCCGTTCAGGATGTGGACATAAAGGAGGGTATTAAGAGTACTGCAAAAATAGAAGACTTTTTTTCTACGGTATGTCGACATAGTGGTCCTTGGAGCAGGGAGAGAATCGCGGACATGTAACGGGAAGGAATTCGGCCCTGCCCATCTCGGCATTCGGCTGGAATTACTTCTGGAAACCACGGAAAACTTAAATCAGGATGGCCGATCCGGAGATCGATCAACATCCTACCAAATGGCAGGTCGGATCATAATCCCCTCTCCTACCATTGTCGGTAAAAGGACCAACCTTGACAAACTAGTGTTTTCCTTATTTCATAAACGAATTCTGTTGTCCTTTAGGCACTGTCTCATTCGGTGGAAGGATAAAAATTATTATCCAGAAATATAAAAACCATCATATTGCAGATATAAAGTAAGATTACTAAATAAAATAAATAAACAAGATACTATGTCAAGTAAACCTCGAAGAAGATGAAGTAACCTAGCGAAGGCGGACTGGGTCTATACTTCAGGTGAAAGTCATCAGCTTTCAACAATGAAAGGTGATGATGAGTAAGTAATAACCGACTTCGGTTTCTTCCTGCAAACAGTCTTTCATTGTACATGTGAATTTTAAAGATTAGTATTGATACTGCAAATGTAAGCATCAACGTACAGTTGATCCAACAAAGAAAAATAAATATTTGTGTGTCTCTTCAAATAAAGAAAGATAGAACTGGTAGTTCAAATTGTTTCCTCTATCACAGATACAGGCTAACATTCACAGTATTGACTAATAAAGTGTTTGAAGTCTGTAATTCAAGACACAAAATAGTTTTCGGCGTTTATCTGATGGTAAATAATACACAAATGGTTTAAGACTAAAATTCATATCTCTAACTGAACACCTCATGTCATGATATAAATATTATTTTCTTTACGAAATTATGTCTCATAGTTTATCACATGTCTCTGTGATGTAAAAATGGGTCACCATAAAGGGAACTGATAAATTTAGTACTCGCGAGAAAAAGCATAGGATAACGAGATAGCTAGCTGGATTAAGAACACACAAAAATCTCGGAACTGAATTCTAACAGCGGCGAAACCACTAATGGAAAGCAATGTAATCTCACAGATGTCCATCCGGGTGATGTGAAAAAACGACGTTTCATCATCTGGCTCTGCTGTCTTCATCAGATATCTCATGACTTCTGGAGATTGTAAGCCTGTTACCACTGTCTCGACTATTGTCGAAACGTTGTGTTTTTACGACATCATCTGGTTGGACACCAGTAAAGATTACATTGAAGCAAAGCGTACTAATGAGGTGCCTTGAAGCTTCTGATAAAAGTAGTGGCAATACTGGGCAAGAAAAGAAAGAAAAAATTTGTGGCAAAGCAGATATATCGTACAGGATACATCCTGAAGAGCCGGTGTATCCTCCACTTTGTCTGCAATTCACAGAGGGTAAAAAATCCCATAGCAGCCGCTGTCTCACGTTATGAAGGTTGCTGTTTCGAGTCCGGCTTACAACCTAAAAGTTTTAACTTCATATTGTGTTCGTATTGTAAAATACTGATCGTGGTATATAACAATCGGGGGAAAAAATATGTAATACAACTTTAAAAGTGATATTATATGGCTGAATCGACATTTATTTTAAACAGAATAAAAGGAATAAGAGTTCCTTAGCTAGAAAATATTTACGAATCCCATACTAAATGTTCTATCGGGTGGCGAAGATTTCCTTCTCCGCATCTATTTCATATTTAGCTGTGATTAATAGTAAGGAGAAAGTGTAGCTTTAAATGTCCGTGCTCCTGACGATGCTTTACTAATGCCGATTTGAAATTTTTGTTTTCTTACTTTAGCCTTCAAACCTTTTGTTAGACTCTTCCATCATTGAATTCAATTTTCTAAATTCGCCAGAATTTCTGCAAAGCACGAAAATTAGAAATTGCAGATGAAGTCAACACCCGTTTCAAATTAAAAATAATTTGAGAGCGGTGTCGGGCCTTAATGATTAGGTGCCTAACTTGTAAATGGGATTTCTACCATTCATACACTGGTGACTGCAGGATTTAGTTCGGGCCTTTACCCTAACTTACACGTCTGGAAAACTTGCTTTGTGTATGTGAAATATCTCGTGTGCCATCTGAATGCTATTCGGATGCTGTTGGTTAGATTAAACCACGGAAGTAGTAATAAGCAATTACCTAGTTTAGTGGGTGAACGGTAACGCTCTGACCTCGAATTCTCGAAGACACGGATTCCAATCAACGTCCAGCAATCCAGACTTGGGTTTTCCATGGTTACTCGCATCACTCCACTCCAGGCGAATGCCAGGATGGTTCCTTCAAAAGGTCTTATCCGAATTCATTCCTGTTCCTTGCTCTCAAGTCCTTTCCCGCCTCTAATGACCTCGATGTCGACGAGGCGTAAGGCCAGAAGCAAAAAAAAAAGTATGCACTCCCATTTGAAACCTGTTTATAGGACTGCCAGACTACTATGAAAAATCGCCATGTCCATGTTGTTATGCGTTAAAAGGCAATAAAAAAATTTTCAACTATGCCTATTGTGCCCTAGTTTAAAGCTACTTTGAAAACGACGACTGGTATCGTAATTATTCATCTGTGAGCAAAATCCCACGTATACTGTTTTTCTTTTACCTTTCGGATTATTTGGAAAGAGAGAAAGTTATGTAACATTGCAGCTTATCGTTATGTTTTAATGTAAGGAGAGATATTAGAGTAAACTATTGAAAATACGAGGAATTAAGTAACCTCAGAGACCTGAAAATAAAATCAGGCCGATGTGACAACTAGGGAATTGGTAACTGTTATATATCACGTTCACTTAACTGGCTAGTTTGGCGAAGCGCATTAATGTGCTGCCATCCTATCTGACGTAATCCGATAATACTATGGAGAGGGTACATACAGCTCAAGATGAAATCAGAAAGATGTATTGGAATCATTTTAAGGCAGAAAGAATACTGTTTTCCGTAGAAACATTTAAAACCTTCACGATTGTACGAGGAGTAGCTGAGCTCGTTGCATTCTTTGCTTTTAAGGTGAATATCAACTTCGCAGATTGATTGAACGAAGAGTTTAATTATTGACGATTACATTCCTTCCATATAAAAAGGAGGAACCTTTAGGACACTGAGATTACGAATTTCCGTTTGTGATAGGTTAACACTAGTTGTTAGTAATCAAATCAACAAACTATTTCTTTTCTTTAGTTTTTTCGATCTAATTCACGCATGTGGAAATGAAAAATAGCAAAAGAAAAATGGCTACAAGAAAAGTGTGAAGAAGTAGAAAAGGAAATGGTCGTAGGGAAAGTATATGTTGCATATTGAAATATCAAATAGAATTTTGGAGAAATGAAGAAAAGAGGTATGAACATTAAAGCTGCCGATGGGAAACCTCTTTTAAGCTCAGAAGATAGAGCTAATCGATGGAAAGAATTCATTGAGAAACTGAATGTTGGGGATGATTTGAACAATAGTGTAATGGAAAAGGAAGGCGATGTCGACATTGATGACTTAGGAGATCCTGTTTTGAGGACAGAATTTAATAAAGCTCTGAATGACTTGAAAGCAAATAACGCAGTTGGAATTGATGAGATCCCTGCAGAACTTTTTAAATCCCTAGGAGAGGAAGGAATCGAAAGATTCTTCAAGCTGATATCAAAAAGTTATGAAACAGGATTAAAAAAATATTATCTTCACACTTCCAAAGAAAGCACAAGCCGACAAATGTGAGGATTATCCCACCATTAGTCTAACATCACATGCTTCAATATTACTGACCAGAATAATATACAGAAGGATTGAAAGGGTACTAGAAGAGATAGGTGAAGATCAGTTTGGGTTTAGGAAAAATTGTAGTACAAGGGAAGCAATTCTGGCTTTAAGATTAATACTTGAAGGCCCACAATATCCAGTTATTAATACTTGAAGGGCGGATCAAGAAAAACAAAGATACTTTTATGGCATTTGTTGATTTAGAAAAAGCTTTTGATAATGTTAGGTGGGACAAGATGGACAAATTTTAAAGAAGTCAGGTCTAAAGTATCGAGATAGAAGAATACTTTATAAACTATATAAGACTCAAGTGGCTATAATAAAAGTAGAGAATCACGAGAGACGTGCATCAGTTAAAAAGGGTGTGAGCCAAGGTTGTAGTCTATCCCCGCTAATATTCAACTTGTATGTAAAAGAAGCAGTGAAGAAAGTCAAAGAAAAATTTCCATGTGGCATAAGTTTTCAGGGAGAAAAAATCAGTATGCTACGATTTGCTGATGACATTGTCTTGTTAGCAGAAAGGGCTGAGGATATTGAGAAGTTACTGAATGGCTTGAACAAAATACTGAAGGAAGATTTTGGACTGAATATAAATCAAAGCAAGACTAAAGTGATGAAATGTAGCAGAAATGATACCAATACTAGTAGATTAAATTTAATAATAGGATCGGATACAATAGGAGGAGTAAGTGAATTCTGTTACTTGGGAAGTAAAATGACAACCGATGGCCGAAGCAGAATAGCACTAGCAAAAAGATTTCATGAAAGAGAGAAACCATTTAGTTTCAAATAATGATCTAGGAATTAGAAAGAACTTTTTAAAACTCTTTGTGTGGAGCACAGCACGTTATGGTAGCGAAACATGGACTTCAGGAATACCTGAAATAAAGAAAATTGAAGCCTCTGAAATGTGAAGAATGCTGAAAATTAAGTGGACAGACAAACTAAGAAATGAACTAGTTTTGGAAATGATGGGTGAGGAAAGAAGTTTGTGGAAGAAGCTTACAGAAAGAAGAGACAGACTGGTAGGTCATATTTTGAAACATGCTGGATTGTTTAATTTGTTAGAGGAGGGAACAGTCGAAGGTAACAACTGTAGAGGAAGACAGAGATTAGAATATAGTATGAAGCAGATAATTGAGTACGTGGGCTGTAAGGGGTATGTAGAAATGAAGAGGTTAGCACAGGATAGAAAGGGATGGAGGATTGCATCAAACCAGTCAAAAGACTGATAACAGCAAAAAAAAAAAATAAAACTTTGTTATTTATTTCTAAAATTTCTTACCAGTTTGTAATGAGAAATACTACGATAGGATTTTAAAATTTGATTGGAAACCTAAAGAATAATTCGTCTTTGATCTCCTAGCTGCAGTCATTTTTGTGATAATCCACTTTATTCAACATCGAATCACGACAAGGTCATCACGCAAAATTATCGCAGTCAGACCTACTATGATAAATAGATCACAAACATTATAACTAAAATAATCGAAACTAACCATGATGTTCGCAGAACAGTACGATACCGCAAATCAAACAATTACTTTATTATTACTATTAACTCTGCGACAGTTTCCCTACAGACTCACTTTTGCTTCAAGCATATTCTTTCGTTAAGGTAAACAGTTGAGCATCTTCCCGGATAATTTATTCTAGTCTTTGATTCCGTTAATTATAAATGAAAATTTTCCAATCTTTTAAATCAAACTTTGTGTAATGGCCTTGGTTATTTCTTTCCTTCTAATCCCAGTTTTTCTGTCAATATCCATCCAGGTCTCATCTTCACTTTGTTATGCACATCCAGCTCTCTCTTCACCCAAGTCCTGTCTTCCAGTGAGTCTTGACTCAGCTCATATCGTCTACTGACCATGCTCTACGATAATTACCGCAAACAAATCGAGCTGCCTACATACCCTCGCCGTCCTCCCCAATAGATAAACTACTTTAGACTCACTCCTTACCACCTCCACAGTGTATTCTATCCAACTGAGTCCATTATCATGCTCCTTGTTCATCTCGGTCGCCAGTATTAATTGTTACTGTGCTTTGAAGAAGTGTATATTTGAATATTCATTGTTTTATAGAAATAGGCCGCCTCGCAAATCACTCTACTTTAATGTCAAACCTGAAGAGCATGTAGGTCCATAATAATTCAATTAACTTATCATAGTTTACGTAAATATCAGTTCACAAAAATTCCGATAGAAAATTTTAAGCCATACAAATTTCGCAGAAAGTAGCATAGTAATAAAAACCGAATATCAATTTGTCCACGTGTTATATAGTTGTAAAATCGACACTACAGAAAAATTTGGAAACCCGCATAAGCTCTTGGGAAACCATATTAATCCTCAAGGTAATTAATTATCAGCCATATTGCTAAAAGCGACGAATTCTCTGGAAGCGTATAGTATCCCAGCAACATATGAACGACAACCCGACTGCACAAATATGACAATAGTTGGATTTTTTAATTAAGGCTTTCCAGCTGGTTTACGAAGAGGTTATTAAAGCAGGAAGAGAGTAGAGGCCATTCTATAAATGCCTCAAGTAATTTTTCGAAATAAAGGAAAACCGAAACCTTCGTGGCCTGTCCGGAAATCGAACCCGCGAACATCCGAAATGCGAAGCTAAAAATATTTCTTTGGTACACGGCATATTTTCGGTGTAATAATATGATGGCGAAATTGAAATTAAATATAAAGCACTCTAACTTATAGCAGACAAAAAATACTTTGTAGATATTACTGGTTACCAGTAACTTAATATCCACTTTTTTTATTTTTTTAAGGCGGACACTGGAGATCGTACCAGTATTCGCTTAAGCGATTAAGAAAAACTGATAAATTAAGGAATATCAACAGAATTAAATTTCCATCTGGGTACATTTTTGTAAAGCTTTTTATTTATGGACTTATGAAGTTTGATTTCATTTATCTTTTGGGGCTGAAAACATTAAATCTACCTCATATCCGGGTGACTTATTGCGTGAGGCATGAGCAATAGAGTTCCGTCTTATGTATTCTATCTATTTGTACTTTGTGCATAATCATACGTTGTAATCATTTCTTGCGAGTTTTAACCTCCGCGGAGTTCGTTTTAATTCGTATAGGTACTACGTTGCGCTGAATGAATAACAATGACTTACCTTTTTCATATTCATTCGTTATTGCAAATTTTAGGTTAAAATTTACAAAACGAAGAGAAATTATGAAACAAAATATTCTAAATTCAGGACTAGCAATTTCAGTATAATATACTAAGCACAAGTACAAGTGAGGTCATTCATTATTAGTCGCGTTATTGTGTACATCGAAATCTGCAATTTTTAAAACCAGATTGTAAGAGTTATTCACGAACAAACAGAGCCAGATATCAAGACAGTTTCAGTACCAAAGACTATAGTACTAGAAAACAAAACTTCCTCATTTTGACTTGAATAAAAAAAAAATAGAAACAACTTTCCTTAGAACTCATTGCTTTAGGTTTGTCAAAGTGCTGATTCCATGTCGTATCAGACTCCAAGCATCTAATGCTCTGCAATAACTTTCATTGCGCATTAAATAGATAACCAACTTCATAAAGATCTCCGTGAACATAATTTCTGCGGAGAGAAATGAAACTGAAGGTGATCAATAGCACTCTGAGTGGAAAAGTGATTTCAGATTGTTAGGTCAAAGCAAAATATTGGTTTCAATAATATTTAGGAAGTCGCAGACTATCACGATTCGTGGCAATACTAACGATGGAAAGGATCAACACTTCATTCTCGACATAAGGAGCGTCCATAAACTTCGTAGCTCCATTTTGGCCTCCTGTGAGCCCCTCCCCCCCCCCGCCACACGTAGCTTTCTTTCTCCATTCATTCCAAAGGACATTTTGCATTGTTTTCTCTTGTCAGACTAACGTAAATTACATACGGAGATAATTAAATGACGGAAATAAATATTCAAATACTATTGTGTGTTCTGTACCTCATTTTAACTGTGACAAATAATATGAATGAAAAGCTACGTGGCTTTGCTCGGAACCCCCTCTCCCCCCACGGAGCTCACCGTAGTTTTCCAGCCAACCCCTCCTCCCCCCAGACCGAGCCACGTAGTTTATGGACGCTCCCATATTCATACCTCTATGCAATGTGAAGCGTCATTTTTACCAAAGATAATATCGTATGTTATTCGTTTAAGAGTGCTGATTTTTTTTCTAACAATCCCATTCACGATCAGTCCAGTTTATGATTGTTTTTGTAGTTATAAAGGACAGTGAACGACTGTAGCTGGATCATTGGCTTTGAATTAGTCTCTTTATGTCTGCAGCATTCGAAATCTGAGAAGGTAGTAATAATATTAAGCGAATGCCATTATAGTTCTTGTCCTGTAAGCTGCACCTTAGTACCGAGCGATCAGACTACTGTCATAGAATATGTTACATACCAATAATATAGTTTTCACAAAAACCTTCACAGATATAAAAAAATAAAAAAATAAAAAATTTAAACAATTTCGCGAACTACGTTCGGGGCACAGAAAAAAAAACTCGAAAATCTGTCGGAATAGAAATCTTCTGACAATAGTTTTTCCGTAACTGAGCGAACGGAGTAAACAGGCAATATCAGATGGTGTTGGTTCCTTGCACTTACGGTTTACGAGTCTGGCTCTACTGCCGTGGTCCATGTCTGGCTCCACACTGCCGCTATCAGATACGCGTGGCCCGTCGAGTGCCGTAACTGCAGATATGTCGCGCCTCCCGTAGGCTATGACAGCAGACTCCATGCCGAACAGAGCACCGTAAACACTGCTCATTTGTAACATAAAATTGTTGAATTTCGACACTAATGTTACCTTCCGTTAACCAAGCTGTCACGGTTCCCCTAATTTTTCTTGCTAGCTTTTTCAACATCTCTTAGAACGTTTCAGTAATTGTTTAAAAATCTTAAATGCATTCGGGAGGACGCCGGTTCGAATTCCCGTCCGGGCATCCAGTTTTGGGTTTTCCATGGTTTCCACAAATCACTCCAGGCAAATTCCGGGATGCTTCCTTCAAAAGGCCATGGCCGAATTCCTTCCAGTTCCTTGTATCCAGTCATTTCCAGCCTCTAATGACCTCGAAGACGACCAGGCGGAAAGCCATAAGCAAACAAACAAACAAAAAATTTAAAAAGTGAAACGTCAGCTCGCAAGATTTGGACTGTGCGGAATACAGCCGATAAGGAACAGACACAAAGTCATAAAGAATACATTATATTAAAATTGAAAATTGTGTCATCAGTCTTTCGACTGGTTTGATGCAATCCTCCATCCCCTCCTATTTCGTGCTAACCTCTTAATCTCTACATATCCCCTACAACCCACGTCCTCAATTATCTGCTTCATATAT
The DNA here is from genome assembly GCA_031002005.1 of Vandiemenella viatica. Taxonomy (NCBI): domain Eukaryota; kingdom Metazoa; phylum Arthropoda; class Insecta; order Orthoptera; family Morabidae; genus Vandiemenella; species Vandiemenella viatica. The sequence goes on along the minus strand of JARYHS010013631.1, from coordinate 56,679,099 downwards.
GCTAATCTCTGTCTTCCTCTACAGTTCTTACCTTCGACTGTTCCCTCCACCAGCAAATTAATTAATCCATCATGTCTCAAAATATGACCTACCAGCCTGTCTCTTCTTTCTGTAAGCTTCTTCCACAAACTTCTTTCCTCACCCATCATTTCCAAAACTCGTTCATTTCTTATTTTGTCTGTCCACTTAATTTTCAGCATTCTTCTGTAGCACCACATTTCAAATGCTTCAATTTTCCTTGTTTCCGGTATTCTTAAAGTCCATGTTTCGCTACCGTAAAAAGCTGTGCTCCACACATAGAGTTTTAAAAAGTTTTTTCTAATTCCTACATTATACCGGTATGCATAAAATTTGTAAACGAAAAGTAGTGTCGTCGAATTGAAAGATTCCTTAAAAGTAAAATCGTTACACAACTATATGAATAAAAATGCAAAAGTTCGTTTGTTACTAATCTCAAATCTCCTTAAGTTCTTCACCGATTGCTTTGAAATTTTGACACAACATGGCATTCAAATTCGCGGGTGTTTTATATACCTATGTCAATTATTTCTTTAGCATTTTTTATTTTTCATTTATTTATTTAGTTTATTTGATTTTGTTTCAGTGATTTGGTGTGATTTTTTTCTTATTTTGATTTAATTACTTTTTTGCAGAATATTTGGAATGAAAAGGTGCCGATTGAACTGACCTCAGAACGAATTTCACTGCTTCATAACTTCTGCAACTTAGTAACGTCAAAAGAAGAATTGGTTGAAAAAGTATTTCCAAATATTTAAATCAATTATACTCAGAGGCGGCCTTTGGGGGTGGCGAACAGGGAAATAGCCCAGGGCCACGCTCTTAGAGGGGCTACCCGAGTTGATTAAAGTTTAAGTTTTATATTATTGATATCACTAATAGCATAAAATGGTTAATTCATAGTATAGTGTATATTAATAACAACCTAATCAAAATTTCTCATCTAGATTTATTCAATGTCACATTTGTATAACAGCAGGAGAAATAGTTGATTTTGATGGGCAAGAATTGTATGAAGAACTGAATATGTTTATCCGTGTATACGAAAAAAACGACGGAGCTATTTCGGTGATGAAATAATAATAGAAAAAACATTAACTGGACTACTGAAGTGTACCCCACTATCGAAGTAGTCTTGAGAATTATTGCCACCACACTTAATTCAGTTGCGTCCGCAGTAAGAAGTTTTTCATGTTTAAAAATTATTAAAACATATTTGAGGAATTCGATGACACAAAATTCATTTTCGTCCCTTTCTATTCTTTGAATTGAAAATGACATGGCTCATTCGTTAGATTCTTGTGCTATAATTAAATATTTTAGTCTCAGGAGCCGCAAACATAATTTTTTAATCCCTGCGTATATCTTTCAAGGCCTTAATGTATTTCAGTTTATCCTTAATAATTTGTCATTTTTATGTTTGTTAACTTTTAATAACTCTTCTAATATAATATTTTAAAAGTCAAAATTTATTTTTTTATGACGTTTGCATTTTTCGTTGATCGCCTGAAGTACCTACTTTCAATTAACAAATTTTGTGCAAAGGACAAGGGCCTCGCAAAGATCTTCCGCCCCGCGCCTCGCAGTGGCTAAGGCCACCGCTGATTATACTCGTAAGAAACACAGAAACTGAGTGAATGATCTGTTCTTGCCGCCAAGGACACAGACGGGGTCAGGTGAAATCTCACCAAGAAAAGGGGGGAGGGGGAATCTCACGTCAACTTTTTATTTCGGACTGCTGTCCTTCAAACAACAGTAAAGCTAAAAACAAAAAGTATCTAAACTCCAAAATCACAAGGTCGATATCAGGTAGAGGGGGGGGGGGGGGTTCAGATTTACTGAAAAACGCCCACTTAATAATATTATTCATCAATTGCTTTGAAATTTTGACACAACGTTACATGGAAAAATCTTTCAAAGGTGACGATGTTCTCAGTCCTCGCACTCCTATGATTCCATCGGATATGCTATTTCAAGTTAACAGACTGTAATTCCCAATTCAATTATCTTTTGCAACCACCATCAACAAAGATCAGGGCCAATCATTAGAATTGTGTGGTTTAGATCTAGACACGGATTGCTTCTCACATGGACAATTATTCAGACCACTGCTACAATATAGTCTTCTGGGACCCACATTACGGTTATCAAATTCAGGAGTTGGAAGGCATGCAAAGGAGAGCAGCTAGATTTGTTTGCGGAAATTACTGCAGAGTGCAATCAGTGATTGATATGCTGAAGGTGTTGGGATGTAGAGTGTGTTTGGTTTGTTGGCTTATAATCGCACTAATGCATGGATGAAAATTAGTAGAAGGATTACGAGTTGAGCATGGAGGGGAAGATATGATCATGATCATAAGCTGGCTCTTGAATTCAGACGAAATGGAATAGGGAATTTTCTTTTGTAGGTAAAAGAGTCAGGGATTGGAATAAATTACCAAGGCAAATAATGGCCAATTTACCAAAAACAGAGAAGGAGGAATTTAAAGTTTCAACTCATAAATAGAGGCGGAGATAGTGTGGTTAACAAAATATAAAAAAATAAAATATAAAAACCTGGAAAGGTGCGGGTGTATGAACATTGCCACTGGAGCGTGTGCTCCACCACAATTGAAATTAAATTAATTAATTATGTGTTGGGTGTTCTAGAGTTAGCAAACCACACAGACAATTGAACAACAAAAAATATTGAATACAACAAGCAATGCGAAATCAAACATATTAGAATGCTTTCTCTTTCCTTTTTTCCCCATTGAACCCAACTGAAACACGACAAACGCGTGGGCGGATACAGCTAGTTATGGTATCTACTAATGAGCAAAGATGGACCACAGTTTTAAGTTTCCACATCTGTTGCGTTATCAAGGTTTACTGTGCTTTTACAAACTTTTCCTTGATCAGTATTTAAACGATGAATTCTGCTTTCAACATCAATATTACTACATAAATAACAATACTCACCTTAATTTTATATTTAGTCTACTATCAATTCTGATACATTTCAAGAACCCTGTTTTAATTTAATCAAAATTATTTTCCAGTTTTTTGTTCATGTCGTTCACTACTCACTATTGAATGTTATTTATACAACGGAATAAGCAAATCGCAGCAAGCTATTTCTCCTTGAACACATACGCCAAATTATAATTTTAATTTTACTTCCTACACAAACCACTTGAACGGTAATATTTTTAATTGATACACACTTATTTTTTAATAAAATATTAAAAATTATTATCATTCTCTTCTGTATTTTAGACCTGGCTTATGCACCATCTAACATGCCACTGTATTAGCTGGTAATTGTTATAGTGCTAATGACCTCAGCATCGACGCGCCCTAAAGCAACAACAACCATCTAACATAAGTAATTTTGAGCGCGTGAAGATAATACCTTTGTTAGACACAGTTGGAATCTCTCATTTTTGATAAATTATTCTCCTACTGATTTTAGACGTTCTGCCTTAAACTCTTCAACCGTTCGCTCTATGGGCAGGAAACAGCGGCAAGCAGCCATGACCCACTCACCAACGCACAGCGAAGGAGGACTTCCGTGAAACAGCACCCGATGGAGCAGATGCAGCAACAAGTGGCACAGATGCTTCAACAAGTGGAGGAAGTAAGGAAGAAAACTCAAGATCCAAATTGTCTCGTCAATGAAGTGAAAAAAGGCCTCTTACGTGGTCGAGATGAAGAGAAGAAGTCACAGCAACAACAAGAACCTACCGTGACGTCCCAGCCTTCATTGCTAGCTACTTCTGAGTCTCCAGTTGGGAACACGAACATCTCTCCCCCTCCTGAAGTCATGACCATTGATGAAGATGGAGACATCAATGAACCTCAAGAAGAAGAATGACCTGTCCTTCCTGTAACTGTCTTCTATGAAGGCAATTATATTCATCTGGCCAACGATCTCATGATAGAAGCCAACCAGTACATCGTTTGCTTCTCTGTGAAGGAGGGGCTGCGGCTATTACCACAGCAACCAACAGAACTATGGCCTATTTGAAAGGGCGTGGTATCCGCCACTCCCCACAGAGTCCCCGACGACCACGAAGATGGTAGATCGAGGGCTGCCTGCTGAAGTGCCCAAGGAGATGGTAGCCGCTGAGTTCTCCAGCGGCGGCATCGTCGCCTCTGCATCAGATACACGCCCAGGCACCGAGGAGCGTCTACCGCTGTACACATTCCAGCCTGCGAATCGTGTACCGCGGGAGCAGCGAACGAGGTCTATGCTAGGACTCAAGGTCCACCTCGAACCCAAGAAGCGGCCTCCGCTAGCCCTGGCTCGGTGTTTCCGCTGCCAGGGTCACGGGCACATGGCCCGCGACTGCACCGCCCATGAGCGCTGTGTTAGGTGCGCTGGAAACCATAAAGTCGTTGACTGCAGCATCCCGCGAGACGGGTTTCCCAACTGCTGCAACTATTCCGGCCCCCACCCAGCATGCTACAGCGGTTGCCCAATCAAGAGAAATCTGCGCGCCAACATGACGGCAACACGCACCAACGAGTTGGTGCCATCTTCAACCAAGAATCTACCTGGTCGACATCCAGCTGCGACCGGATCTGATCGACCCGCGAAGGCGAAGAAGCAGTCCGCAACCCACCATCTGCGTCACCAGGCAGACTGCAAGCATCATGACTACTTTAGTGTCATTATCCAGCAGCTACATCAGCAAACCTTGCTAATGGCAGAAGTCTCATCAAATAAGGACACACCGGGAACGACACACCCGAAGATGACACCCCAAAGCAATGACAACCATTGCTGAACTGGAAGAAGATATGTGATCACCTATAAGAACTTCGCAACACTCTGGGGGCAATGTTGCCCCATAAGATTTAGTGTCAAGGCAAGGTATCGATATCAAAATTACGCAGGAAAAATTAGTGACAGTACTAAAAAAGCCAATCAAAGAAAAAGTGAAAATATAATTCAACACATATGGCTGTATGATGTACGGCGTACCCCAAGACGAGAATAGATACATCTCAAGACAATCGAGAGTCTTTTTATGATGGGAGTATTGTCGTTTTTAGTACTTAAGAATGGATTTAGTCTAAACTTTATCTAGTTTTTATTTTAAAATGGAAGAAAGGAGTCTCGAAATCTCGACTCGAAAACTTAGGTCTTAGGTTACATTATCTTTGGTTATAAAAGTTTTCGGTTGTTTGGTTTGCATGGAGTGTGCGTTAAGAACGGATTGGAACACATTGAAGAAATCATTTAATCGCACTTTCTTGTTATATCCTAGATTCATAAACATTTACTTCCAAGATGTCACACTTTGAGCAAAGGCAATATCTACTATAAGGTATTTAGCAGCAGTAAACCCTAATATCAGCTCCTCCTGTGAACCACATAGTGAGTCTCTTATTGATACAATATCTGCGTATTGAACCATTTCTGTCAGATATATTCCGTAAATCTTTAGAAGAGAAAAAAGTAACCTCCGTCTGGAAAATAGCCATGGTAATTCCTGTTTTCAAGAAAGGAGATCGGAGTGATCCTAGGAATTATCGATCCATATCTCTAACATTAGTATGCAGAAGAATTCTGTAGCATGTCATATGCTCGAATATTATGAAGTTTCTAGATGAGAACAAGTTATTTACACCGTGTCAACACGGATTTCGGAAGAAGAGATCGTGTGAAACTCAATTGGCCTTATTTTCCCATGACGTAATGAAAGTTATCGATGCAGGTTCGCAAGTTGATGCAATCTTCTTGGATTTTTAGAAAGCTTTTGATTCTGTACCACACAACCGACTTTTAGCGAAGATTCGAGCATACGGTATATCAGATCAGATTTGCGAATGGATACGTGATTTTCTAACTGGTCGATCACAGTATGTCGTTGTTGACGGGGAAGTCTCTTCTAAGCAAGAT